>VZTR01004436.1:29882-96296 GCA_013400775.1 Chaetops frenatus | reverse complement strand
GTTAGAAAAAAAAAAACCCCCCCCCGGGAAGGAAAAAAAAAAAAAAAGTTGTTGTCCTTTAAACCACAACACTCTGGCTGGGGAGGAGACTGGTAGAGCACACAGTAGGGGCTGATGTGGCTCCTGCCAATGCCTCTCTCCCCCTTCACTGACTGCAAAGAGAGCAGATAACTCCTCCCAGCCACCCCTTTCAAATGCTCAGTCTGAAAATGAAATAAACCCGTGAACAAAGTTAGCTGACAGAAGTCTAACTGAATTTTCAGAGAAAAAGAAAATGGAACTGGAGGTCACTAGTAGTATCATTTCCCCACCTTTGTATTAGAACCCTTTTTTAATATGATGCTCCAAGGCAAAGCACATCTGTGCTAGACAGTGAAGGCTCCTGGAAAAGCAATTTTTTTGGGCAAGAGTGAAATGAATGTTGAATGCCTTGCTGAGTGCTCTTCACAAGGGCAGGAGTGACTTTAAACTGTATGATGTGTTTTTCCTCTGTTCCTATTTGTCCCAACAAGTGAAATTTCCACCTTTCAACCAACTTCTGCTCTCACTTGTACCATTATATATACATTGAAAACAGTTGCATGATTTGTATTTCTTGTGTGACACTGACACATTCTTAGCCTGTTGATTCAATCACATCATTTTTTTATTTCCTTTGCATATATCTTAACTGAAAATCTATGCACAGCATTTCTTGTAGAGTTGAAAGGAGGGGAGATAAAATACAATAGAACAAAATATAGGTTTTGATTTAAGGAGTTTTGAGGTAAAAAGGAAAATATCCAAGTGCCTTAGGTTCCTGCAAGGGTCTCCTTACCATTATTGTCATGATGGAGGGCTTCTCAGCTGGTAGAAACATAATATCAGAGGACATAATCCTTCCTGATCAACCATCCACAAGGTCTGATGTTTCATAGGCTGGAGCCTCCATCTGTGACTCCATGGAGCCTGCACCAGGTAAGATGGCATATGATGAATGAACTTGTTTTTTGAAATGTGGCATTATCCAAGAGCCAGCTTTGCAGCACTAAAAACCAAGCAGAACAAGCTACCTTACAGAAGCATTTTCCTGCATTCTTTGTAAATGCTGGGTAGAAAATCAGAGGGAGGACACCTGTCCCCATGTAACAAAGCATCCTCTTCCTCCTCCAAAAGTGCAAGAAGAACCTTTTGATAGAACCTTTTTGGTAAGATGCCAAGGCATATGGAAATTTGGAGGTGGAAATAACAAGAGTTACTAACCAGGTTTCCAGTCAGAGCTATCTGCCAGCATGAATCATGTGCCTGCACAGTCATCATCAGTGTCCTTGGGGAAGATGGAGAAAAACAGAGATTGTTTGGACTGCAGAAACTATTTACCATCTCCTATCATCTGAATTGTGAAGAAAACAGATGTGTTGGTACACTTTTTTATTTTGGCACTTAACTTTTATCTGACATAATCTCAAAACACCTTTGCAAAATGGTGCTTTCTGCCTTGAAAGAATTGCTCAGCTCCTGACAGCAAGCAGGAGGGTGAGCAAAGCTCCGCAGCAGATACCTGCTCTCTAACCCCTACCTACCCTGCAGCAGGGGTGTGAAGAGCAGAATAGCATGTGACGAGGGACAGAACATGTGCAGGTCAGAATACTTCCCAGGCAGAGGCAGTGATCAGGGCTGAGGTCTTTGTGAGAAGGTTCCTCTGTCGGGGGCCAGCAGCAATGGTGGCAGAGATCAGGAGCAGCCCAGGAGCAGCCCTGCTGGCTGTGTAGCTCCTGGCCTGTGGACAGACCTGCCCTGGGGCTTGCTGTCACTGAATGGTCAGCGTGGAAGGAGAGAGTAAGTGGGGAAGACACTGGTTAGCACTGATTATTCACAAAGAGGCTTCTCTGCTCCCTTAGGAGTCCTGCTAAGGAGCAGCATAACCCAGCCTGAGCTGAAACAGGACACTATGATGGTCAGGATCCCAGTTTAAACTATTCATTTTTAAAGTGTTTTCTCTACTATCATGTAAAACCAGAGAGGATGACTACTTTTGCAAGGACCTACCCTGCATGCCTGAAAACTGCAGCATTGTATAAACTGAAGGCCACAAGCATCTTTCCAGTTAGAACTGTGACTCTGGTGGTAAATGTTCCAGGGCTGCTTGCTGTCACATTACTGAATCCTACATATCCCTTGCCTCTAAAAGTCACTGACCACAACCCACTGGATAGATGGTGCTTGTCCTGTGCTGCCTGTGTCACGTTCTGGCTGTCCTGAACCACCTACCTCCGTGGATGGCATTAAATTCCAGCAGCCAGAAATTCTCCCTGACTGGCTTTCCTGGTGGTAGACATAGCCTGCCTGTCCTCCAAAGGCAGCATCTCTTTTTCTGGCTGTAGGAGGAAGATTCTGCCTTCACTAATTTAAATATGAAAATATCACTAGCACCATTTTGGCCCAAGCTATGGAGTTTCTTTCTTGCAACTGTACTTTGAAGGAACTCGGTGGCAGGTCTCTCACTAGCTTCAGTCAAAACAGGATCCAAACATAGTGTTGCAGATAAGCCTTATTCTAAATAAAGTGAATTTAGACTTAAAACCACTGCTCAGAGGCATTACTGATTTTTCTGTACCTACTTTTTAGCTTAAATTTTATTAAGAAATTAGGCTACTGTGACCTGATTGTATGCCATCTTCCCAGTCCCACTAACTTTTGATTCTGTTGGCCAGTTTCAACTCACCATTCACCTGGGATTAAATTCCTGCCTGCATATAGACAGACTGGCAGCACTCTCAGGAAAGGACTGTGATGTGGTCTCTGTTTCTGCTGCATCACTGAGAATCATCAGTCCACAGAGGTGCACAGAGCACCCAGTGTGATGATGCTTTTGCCACAGCTTCAAGATATTTAGATATCAACAAACCTCAAGACAAGAATCTGTAAGAGACCTGACTTTTCCTGTTCATAGTGCTTACAGTTGTTGCTACTGGTACAGCTCAGCTTTTTAGGTTTATGCAGTGCTGAACTTCGGTGACAAAGAATCATCCATATGGTGAAGTGCTTAGGAGTTGGGTACCATTCCAGAACACTGAAAAAACAGTAGCATATTTTAAAGTCTTGGCACCTGAGATATTTACATCAATAAACAATGCACATTCATATAGTGGACACATAGTAATTGGCAGTTGTCACCAACCATTTTGGTTCAGAAATATCTTAATTTCTGACTCCTTAAGTATTTCAGATTTGACTGCTTTGCAGTAAGTCTTTGGTATCTACCTGCTCATGCTCCAGTCATAAAAGGAAACGAGTCTTTTGCCTCCCCAAGCCAGGAAAAATGACTAGTTTCACTGCTGCTTTTTCTGTCTTAAAACAGAAGCCTCCACAGTGGGAGTTTAGTTATTGGATTGATTTTTACAAAAGCTTTCATTTGATTTGTTGTGGTCCTTTGAAGTAGCTGCTGGAGAACAGCACAAGATTGGCATAGACAAATGGATGAAGAATTTTATTTACATGATAATGACTCCTATGAATACCATCCTGAAAACGTCTGTGAAATGGGTGACTATTTCACATTTAACATCTATCTCACTGCTGTCCTCTACACTCTGGTATTTTTGCTCAGTCTGCTAGGAAACACTTTGGTGTTATGGATCCTATTCAAATATGAAAACCTTACATCTTTAACAAACATCTTCATTATGAATCTCTGTGTCTCTGATTTAGTCTTCTCCTGCATGCTGCCTTTTTGGGTAGTGGACCAGTCCTTTGGATGGATTTTTGGTGAGTTCCTTTGCAAAGCATCGAATGCTGTTTTCTCCATTGGCTACTACAGTGGTGTTTTCTTTTTAACTCTCATGACTATCTTGAGGTACTTGTTTGTAGTGAACCCCCTTTCAACTCTGAGATCCCAGACACAGTGCTGTGGTGTGCTGGTTTCCTTGGCTATTTGGACTGTCAGCATATTAATTGCGGTTCCTGAAGTGATTCACACCACAGTGCAAGAAGACTTGGAAGAGCATAGGTTCTGTGATTATGCTGATGGGAATTGGAAAAAGGTGGACATTTATGTGAGAAATATACTCTTCCTGCTTTCCTTCGGAGTCATCGTATTCTGTTACTACAAGATACTCATAATCCTGCTTAGAGCAAGATCTCGCAGAAAGCACAGAACTGTGAAACTCATCCTCATTATTGTGGTGGCTTTTTTCCTGTGCTGGGCACCCTACAACATCCTCAGCTTTCTGATGACCTTTCCACCACCTACCTGTCAGTATGTGAAAGACTCTAACCTTGCCTTTCACATCAGCCGTAAAATTGCTTTCTCCCACTGCTGCCTCAACCCTGTGCTCTATGTTTTTGTTGGAGTCAAGTTCAAGAGGCATTTGGCACAGTTATGCAGTCTGTGTTTACACTGCAGCAGTGGTCAAGCCTCCAGCCCCAGGACCTGCTATGAAGGCAAATTCCAGCATGAAGGGGCATCCGTCTACTGAAGTAAGATATGATAATTAGGACTAATCCTAAAAGAACTTTCAGATTTTTCAAGCCATGAATAGCCTCTAATTCTTAGAGGCACCTCCCTGAGAAAGACACACAAATTTACTCTTTGCAAACATGTATGTGTATGGAAAATAATAAAATGTATTTTCAGTGGGATGAAGAGACTAGAATGCCAAGAAATTAATTTATTGGCCTAAAAATCTTCAGTTTTCAATTTTTTTGCACAGTGAGATAGATTTTCTCTCATTTATACTCTCTTTGAGAAAGAAAAATTTTGCTTTTTCCTTTGGACATTATCAGGTTTTAACATAAAAGTTGTTGCATATCTTTCTTACCTAACTTAAAATATGTGGATTATATATAGCAATGGACATATAGGTATATTTTGTAAATTTTAATATTTTTCAATGTTTATCAGTTTACTCATTGATCTTTTTTTTGTGGGGGGAATGTCTCTGGATTAACTGTCCTGACAATAGCTCAAAGGCCATAGAGATTCTGAAGTTCTCAGGGAAAATGTTCTTTTATCTTTTGGCAGATGAATACATATAAAAGTAGATTTGTGTAAAAGTAGTCTTTTGGGTCTGAAATGGAAGAGATCCCTAGAAGAAACACAAGCTGTTAAACAGATACTTCACTAGGATATCAGTTCTCCTCCTGTTACTGCTCCTTGCCACAGGATTCTTCCAGTATTTGAATATTGTTTCAGATGATTGCAGCATATCGACAGCCCATCTCCTGAGTTAAGCAGGAGCTTATTTACCTCTAAATGCTCTTTCCCTCCTTTTCTCCCTTTGCAATGGTGCTGAGAGAACTTCAATTTCTAAGCTGGTTATAATGAAAAACAAATGGCTTTTTAAGTAGTGGGATTAAAATAACTTGCTTAATTCGCAAAATTAATGTTTGGGCTTTTTTTTTTTTTTAAGAGAAACTGATATTTTTCTTCATTCTAGCTCAATAGGTAGTTTTTCCCTGGGCAGTTTAACATACAGTGCATATTCCAGTGTAGCTGAATGACAAAGTCCCTGTAAAGAAAAATATTAAATTTTCCAGCATTTGTATAGAAAGCCAAGGTAGTTTTGCAGTGGCACCAAGCAATGGTTTAGCAATGGTTCTAAGCAACAATTTGGCTTTTTGGGCAGCTGTCTTAAAATGTCTATACTTCCACACTATTTCATTGGATCTCTACAGATCATCTGGAGCAGACAACAGATTCTTCACAGCTGCTGTATAGATTACAAAAAGCAGAAACTCACATGGGTCCATAGTACAATATCCTGATTATACCCAGAAGAAAGAATACCTAAGGAAAATCATAAGAATGGTGTGAGCGTATTTGACATAGACCCATATAGTCTTCCTAGGACTTTCTCAGAGTTTCTAGTTTGTGCTTCAGTTTAGTTACCAGAACGAAGTGTTCATATCATGTCCCTTAACATCAGATGCACCTTTCTGAACAGATCAGTCCCAGTATCTCACTTACTACAGTTACTGCCTAAAATGTAAAAAATTGAAAAGGAGAATCATTAATTCTACAGGGTTCCAATTCACTTGTGTGCAGACAAACCATGGAAAGGTAGAAGTCGTCATTTTTTCTGGCTGTGGTGGAGACCCACCTTCGGCTATTGCCTCTGATAAGAAATATTTGAAATTAATGTGGCTTCAAAAAGACTTTGGGCTGGTGACTGAATACTGTCAATTATTGAAGCAATAACTTATTGAGGGACAAATTAGTCCAATTTATTCTATTCTGGTGAGCCAGAACCACTTCATGGGCACCAGCAAAGCTCCACAAGAGGAAAATACTGGGACCATGAGTACCAAGAAGGTTTTGTACACCTACAAAATTTAAACAAGTTGTCATTCAACTCAATATGTTTTCCAGAGCTTTACTGGTTCTTTTTATGTTGCCTTCTGACAATTATTTGTCCACCTATTCAAAACAGAATGCAAACAAATGCAGAAAGTGCTTCCAAAGCTTTCTCCCCACAGTCACAGAAAGTTTTTGATGATGAACAGCAGCCTGTTGTTGAGTCCAGTTACAATGGTATGTTAATCCACTGAGAGTGACCAGGGAAACAGGGAGTTAGTTACTCTCATAAAATACCTCAAGTGCCTAGGAGAAGCAAAACCCTTCCAGTCATTATATAACATCAACTAACTCTTGCAAAAGATTTAGAGAAAATATGTAGCACATACAGCAATAACATCAGATGGAAGGAACGCATTCTATGGACACATACTCAGAGGCCATCATGAAATACTCATCTACCATCCACAGGAGACCACTGAGTTGCAAGTTAGTTGTTTTCGTTGATCTAGTTTGCTACCTCTACCACAGTCCATCACACTGTGAATAGATTTTTCCCAAGAAAGGCTTTCCTTTTGATGGGATGACTGACATTGCCTTTCCTGTGCCAGTAAAATTGAAAATAATTGCCATCTAGCCCATCATAGTTTATGAAGAAGTTAATCAATAAATTTAATCAAGGTAAAAATACAGGAAAGCAACACCCATGGAGCAGAGAAAGATTTTTTTTCAAGTGCAGGTTCCAAAAAGGAAACATCTCTACCATCTTCTATTGCTAAGAAATGAGGAAATATGAAAAATTCTAAGGAAGTGTTGGTCAGCTATGGACCTAGCTGGAAAGGCATGTTTTTCTCTGAAGAAATTGATGCGTACATAAACAGGCAATAATTCAATGATTAACATAATAATTAAATATTTCTGAAAGTAGCTTGTTACTACATAATTAAAAGGAGGAACAATCCATTCTAATTGATTATTTTTGAGTGAAAAGCAGAATTACAAATGGACATTTTGAAAATATGTAAAATAAAATCCACTGCAGTGAAATTATATGGAATTTGATTTACCATTGGTTGTGTCTGATGACCCTGAGACTACTATTGGAAGACACCCAGTTGCCTAGAGATCAATGGAAAACAAACATTAATTTTCAGCAGATGCTTCTGGCACTGCTGCATGATCCAGCAAAGTGTGCCAAGAAAAGTAAGCCTGAAGGTTTCCTCCAAGCAGTGCAAGACATCCCACTGCATTTCACAAGTCATGTGCCTGTGACATGCTTAGCCCTATGACCCACATTTCTGAGGGCACTAAAATGCTTTCCAGCTATTCAAAAAACATGCATTAGATGAAGATTAATCACCAAAACTTAAGGTCACTTTGTCATTCTTATGTTTGGAGGATGATGGAGACATGGCAGTGACTACCAACTACATCTATTTCCTCAAGACTCTTGAAAATTTGAGGCTTTGGTCTTCAGATTAAGCTGATGTTTATGACACTAACAAAGTCACAATCACTGCGGCAAGAACTGATGACAAACTGCTTGCTCACAACTTTAATTTAAAATGGTTTATTTACCAAAGCAATGTGGAAAAAAAGCAAAGGAAATTTTTCAAGTTTGCACTTCCAGTGCAAAACAAGCATAGCCTATTTGAGGCACTGGGAAAGAAATGTCCTTTAAGAGAATCATATGCATTATGGGAGGGTTAAAATCTGAAAAGAGGAAACAGCCTTCTTGTAGAAGGGGTCTGGTGCTGGTAGTGCTAGGAACTCCATGCCCTTGTACCCTCCCACACCCTGTCTCAGGAAGCAACCTCTTGTTCCAGTTTCACATCCACTTTCTCCCAGTCTCTTACTTTATGTGGACATACTAATCTCTCCCTATGTCTTCCACAGAATCACATAATCATTTAGGCTGGAAAAGACCTCTGAGATAGAGTCCAGCCCTTGACTGAGCACCCCTGTGTCAACCAGACCATGGCACTGAGTGCCAGGTCCAGTCTTTCCTTAAACACCTCCAGGGATGGGGACTCCACTACGTCCTTTGGCAGAGCATTCCAATGTCTTAGCACCCTTTCTGTGAAGAAATTCCTCCTAATGTCCAACCTAAACTTCCCCTGGCACAGCTTGAGACTGTGTCGTCTCATCTCTTCAGTTTAGGGGTGAGGATTTTCCTTTAATCAGCTGGCAAGAGCAGAGAGGGGAAATCTGCTGCATACCAGATTTATCATGCCTGAAATTTCACACTTGCCTCTGTTGTCTGTGCATACAGCTTGGTGAACTGATGTGCAAATGAGAGAAAAAAAACAAACAAAAAAAAAAACAAAAAACCAAAAACAACAAAAAACAAAACAAAACAAAACAAAAAAAAAAAAAAAAAAAAAAAAAAAAAAAAAAAAAACCAAAAAAAAACCAGAATAGTCCTAAAAGCAACAGTCAGTACTATATTAAAAAGTATTAAAAAAAACCAACAAAAATTTATTATTTGTTTTCAGTGGTCCCCAGCAATAGGCCAAAGAGCAATGGCCATAAGGTAATATACAGGGAAGTTTCACCTCACCATGAGGAAGGACTTTACATTGAGGAAGGCACAGCACTGAACAGGCTGCCCAGGGAGGCCGTGGAGTCTCCTTCTCTGGAGACATTCCAAACCCACCCGGACGCGTTCCTGTGTCACTTCTTAGAGGTGGCCCTGCCTTGGCAGGGGGGTTGGATCAGGTATCTCCAGAGTCCAGTCCAGCCCTAAAGACTCTGTGATTTCTGTAAAAAGCGACCTTGCGTGAGGGCACCAGAAACAGCAGCTTCCCCTAGAGGAAACCACCCCAACGTTGCACCTGTAGCCGAAAGCGGCTACTTCTCCCTCAAACCCACTTCAAACCCTTCAGCTTTCCCCGCGGCGCTCTGTCCTCGCCGCCTCCGGGCGCCCCTGGCGCTGCACGCATACCGCCCCGGGCTTGGGGCGGCCCCTCCGCGGCCTCACGGGAGTTGTAGTCGGGCGGGGAGGGCCGGAGCCTCACCCCGGACCGCCTCTGCGCGACATGGCGGCGGCGGCGGCGGCCGAGCAGGTACCGAGCAACCCCTCCCTCGCACTCCCGAGGGAGCGCGGCGGGGCCGGGGGCGGGGAGGCGGCGGCGGCGGGCGGAGGGTGCTGACGGGGAGAGGGGGAAGTAACTTCGGCGCCTTCCACTTGTTGCCTCGCCGAGCTCGGTTTCGAGGGGAGGAGCCCCGGCGGGGAGAGAGTTGCCGGGCGGCTTCGGGGGTGTCCGGGTCGGCTCAGCGGCGGGGTGAGCATGGGCATGGCAGGAGCACATCAGCCCAGGGTGGGCTGGATGCTGGCTGTCATCGCCTGGGAGCCTCCCCGTCCCTCAGGGCCAGCGCCTGGGCGGACATCGTCCACCATCTAGTCCCAGTCCCCTGAAGTGTCATCATGTGCCCCTGGTGAGCGCTGACCTTAGGCCGACATCAGTACTGCCCTCTGTTTTCTCCCCTCCTGCAGCTGCAGGGGGAGCGGAGTCACCCTGCTGGAAAACAAACACCCGCCTGTGTCCGTGCCCTCACCCCACTATAAAGTGCTGACAGGCAAATATTTGCCGCGGCCCTAATCCCACTTTGCCCTTGTGTCGGCAAATCTCTGGCGGATGGATAGGGAGAGAGTTTTGCTGGCACATGGAGCGGCCGGGGCTGTCTCCAGAGCAGATGCCGGGTTTGTAGCCGGCCCTCCTCCTCCGGCTTATGTTGATCCTGGTAATCCGGAGTGAGCAAGGAGAAGGAAAAAACACAAGGTTGTAGTGAAATGGTTGTCTGGTGCCTTTGGACACTGTATTCCACTCGGGCAGAGGTGCTGCGGTGGTGAGTCGGGCTGCGGAGGGGCTGTGCCATGTTCTGGAAGCTGGTGAATCCTTTGCTGCTGCAGCTGCCCGAGCACAGGGCTCTGTTTTCTGTCCGGGTCACTGCATCCAGCCTCTCGCTGATTCTTGCAAGGTTGGTTTGGCACACAGAGTTGGTCAGCTGTAGACTTCACACTCCTGGTTCTGCCTCTCACTTGAAACCAAGCTTCAAGTTTCAAGTTTCAAGTTGAAACAGAGGGAGAAGTACCAGGACTTTTTCTGTTTAGTGCTAAAGAGTGAAATTGGGTGATTTTATCCAGCTCTGACTTCGCATGCTCCTGAAGGCAAGCTAGGATGAAACTTTCAGGGTAAAACATGTTCTTTGTCTTGTCAGTAATATGGCAACAGGTTCTCTCTTACTGCCATCCAGTTTTATGTTTTCCAGATTTTATGGTGTGCAAGGCAGTTTCTTGGAGTCTGACAATGATCCTCGTGGGAGTGCTTGAATTTAAAAAATGTTCTAGACGTTCCAAATAGTGTTTTTCCCAATATTCACATTTAGGAGACTGCACTGCAGTTAAAAAGTTGCATCTTAAGATTAAGATGTGGTGTAAAACAAGTGATAGTCAATTTTCCTCTGCTTATTGTAGCTCTGCTTGTTGTAGTTTATATTTATATATATCTTAGCATATATATTTGTTAGCATTTATTGTATATATATTTGACAGCATTTGTTGTAAACATGGTTTCACTACTACTTCTCAAAAACCTGTTAGTTACAGAACCTGATTTTCATGTATAAAGGAGTCTTTCATGTACACCGTTTGATAACAGTGAATGAGTGTGTTGTGTTTGCAGTCCCTCTCTCCACTGCTAGAGGATTACATAAAAGGAATAGGAATTTGTCCTAGTATCCTAGAGGCTAGGTTCCTCTAACACTTATTTGTTGGGTGATCAAGACCTAAAGAAACATTTAGGGAGAGAAAACTAGTCAATATATAAAGAAAATTATGTAAAATTACAGAAATTATGTGGTGGTACCAGGGAAAAANTTGTTTTGTTTTGTTTGTTTGTTTGTTTTGTTTTGTTTTGTTTTGTTTTTTACCAAGATTGTTATTTGTTTTTCTTAATTGATCACATTTAAAAATTAACAATTGTTTATTTGTCAGGTAAACACCAAACCCTTCTAGTATTCTTTATATGTTTTTGAGATTATTAAACTTAAGGGAACTGTAAGAGCCCTAAGTGTTTTTATAGTTACACATTATCATTTTAATGTATTTATTTGTATTACTATGTTTGTTTTACAACTAATTATTTGTTTTTGCCAATGCAAAATGCAAGGACACTTCAGCAGCTTGTATCTAGTCTAGTTCATATTTTGATGTAGTAATTCCATTTTGTCCGTGGAGAGGTGGCTGTTTGTGCCCAAAAATTTTGTAATAGTAATAATTTAAAATCCTTTGCCCAAAAGTATTCTGAAGCTGGTCTCACAGTTTGTAACGCTGGCAGAAGGAGAGAACATTTTATGCCAGGTGCCTAGATCTCAGTGCAAGCACAGACCTTGACTTGTATGCCCTTCCTGTAGTTTAATATTTTTTCCCATCTCAGTATTCTGTGTTGGTTGGTGGTATAGTGACTTCAGCAGGTATTTACAAACAGTTAACCCCTGGATGAGTCCTGCTGGGAAGAAGGATGAAGACAGGAAAGATCTTGCTACTGCTATGAGCCAGTTTAGGTTTCGAAAGTGAACCAGTTGGATCAGGATATTCCAAATACCTGGGCCCATGCCAAGCCTGTGTCATCAGTGAGCTTGTCTCTTCCTGGCTGCCAAGCATGACAGTCTCATACAGGCCTCTCCTTCAAATGCCTCTAAGTCTTTGGGATTTGTAACTCTGAAATTTCCGCTTCTCCCTAAAATAGTGACCTTCACTGGAAAATGCACAAGAAAAGAGAGAGAGAGAAAATACTCCATACTTCCTGCTACAGAGGAAGGAAAACAAGAATTCTTTCTGTTGACTCTGAGGCAGCATGACTCACTCAGTGGCCTGTCAGTTTGGGTTGCCTCAGCATGGTTTTTGCTTGCCTCGCCCTCTATTTGGTCTACATGTGTGTGGTCAAAACCTGTAATTTTCAGTGTTGCATGTTGATATTTCACTGGGAACTGCATATAGGCCAGGAGTTATCCTAGGGAGCTGCTGGCTGGAGAGAGGACACATGAGGTGCTATAAGTGGGCCCATCTGCCAGATGTCCCAAAATCATTAGCTGGAGAAAGCCTTTTCAAGTACTTCAGAAACCTCAGCTTGGAGGGACAGTGTTCAGCGGTAGAAACAGAGGTAAAAAATGCTGCTAAGGAAAGGTCTCATTCACAGCCAGGATGTAATGGTTGTTGCTTTTAACTGTCTTGAAGTATAGGAGGTGGCTGAGATACTTTAGTCAGGCTAAGCTTGCTGAGGAAGTAAAGGCCCAGAGACCAGTTTTGGAGACCTGAAAAATATGAGACTTTTTGAAATCTGCAAGTTTGTACGATGAGCGAGTTGAGTGTCACGAATCGCCAAATGCTCCTCTGCAGCTGGAAGTGTTTCTGTTTCTGTAGGTGTCTATGTGGTGCTCCTCAGAGTAGCATCTGAGGGTCATATGCCTGGCTTGAAGAATGTTTAAGACGTTTAAATAGTTGTGTGGGCTGTAGAAAGAGAGCAGATTTTGTGACAGGGAGAATTGTTTAGGAGAATGAGAGCATGAAGGGGGAAAAAACCTTTTCACTTTTGAATGAATTATGTATTTTCAGCTCACCATACAGGCATTGAGGCAGCAGGGGTACCTTCTCCCAGAGGGAGTGAAATAGGATGGCAGCAGCTGTGGAGAAGCAAGTCTCTGGGAGAGTTATGGTTGGATTAATTGATAGATATTAGTAAACAAGCTATAGCATTCCTGACATGGGGTGAGATCTGGCGTATTGTAAGGGAAGAGGGCAGACAAGTTTGTTAAAAGTGATACTAGTGAAATTCCTGTTATCGGAAGAGAGCTCTTCTCTTTGTAAACTGACTGCTTCCTCAAACATGCAAGGTCTGTCATCATGAGACAGGACTGTCTTTGTGAGATACGAACTAGCTCATCCCTCTGGTGGTGTTTGCAGAAAGTAGCCATTTGAGTTCATGTCATTCAACAGTTATTGACTTGAAGGAGTATCAGAGATAAAACACTATTCTCCAAGTCAGGAGAATAATGCAATTCTCCAAGTCAGTCTAATGCATCTGTCCTGTTCGGCAAAGTACCATGTAAGGTTTTAAAGAGTTTCATGCCAGGTGTTAGATTGGAGATCCAATTTGGTAGATGCAGCATTAAAAAATTTGTTAGGTTGCCAGCTTTGTCCACTTAAGGTTAAAAATTAACTCTGTCTCATGGAGTTCTTATCGTGCCACTCTATACTCTTGTCTGTTGCCTAGTTTCGATCTTTTTCTAAGAGGTTGTAAATACAAGGAATAGGGGTGGAATGTAGGTCAGTTGTCCATAGAATAGGGAAGATTGCACAAAAAAACTTTTAAAACTTTACTGATTCTTTTGTGTCAGTCTCTTCTGTCAGCTCAGGGGTACAAGCAGTATTTTATGAATGTCATTTGTTTGTGTTCTTATGCTGTAAAATGCAAATATTCCTAGAGCACAAGAGCCTTCCTACAAGAAGGCTTTACTGTAAGGAGTCCTTAACTATAAAAATGCTCCTTCTCTGTCAAGCACTTGCGAAATGTGAATTTTTTTATGCACTTCATCTAGTTACTCTCTTCCACTATGTTATGGTACTCTGAGAATTTGTTTTTCTGGACATGGATTTTCTGCGAGATGTCTTTTATTGCTAATTGCTTATATTCCCAAACCATGCATTTGTCACTGAAATGTGGTGGTTTGTTGGTGTAGAAAATGAAGGGGAAAGATTAATTTAAAAAGAAAATTTCACTTCTCAGAATGGAAACCCTAGCTGTCATTCAGGGTGTGCCTGCCTTTTGCTTTTAATCCTCCTATTTAATATAGTCCGATGTGTGGTTTTATCAGTCACGTATCTTCATATGCAGTGTGAAAGCACAAAAGGTTGAGTTGCCCAGTAAAAAGCACATGTGTGTGTGTGACAGAAGAATCACACAGTCTTTTTTATACCTCAGACCCTGACTTCCAGCAAATAGTTCTTCAGCTTTATGGATGTGCAGCTCTATGTGCCTGCATGGTACAAAATGAGAAAAACTGCAGCACAGCTGCCATGGATTTCACTGGGGCTCTATGTTTGCTGCAACAACAAAGTCCAAAGTAGTTTTTTCAGACTATCACTGGAATGAAATTATTTAACTAAATCAGTGCTGTTACAGTCCTGAGAGTTAGAGACTTTCTTTTTCCAGCTCTTCCTTTATCTTTACCATGAGGTTTGCATTCAGTGTCTTTCGTTTTTGGTGTCCTGTAGCCAACTGTATGACCAGGTGGGTTGTTTGGGGTTTTTTTCCTACAGTGTGCCTTGCAGTTATCAGTCAGTATCTGCTTTTATAGAACATATAATGTTCACACTACACAAGGGAATAATACAGGTAAAGTTGTGACTTACAAATGTAGGATTTGTCTCAGTATCCTTGCTTGCCTGTTTTGTTTCATTTAGAGTGTTAGAAGAGCTGTAGGATTGTGAGCACCAAATAATTGAAGGTCTTGTGATACCATTTGGATGCCATGTGATGAAGTGCCCTTGTTTGGAATGACTAGACCAGAGTTGTCATATTAACTGGAAATATTTCCTTAAGCAGTAGGAAGTAGTGGATCTTGGTTTCCAATTCATACTTTTTGCAAATCTGATTTACTATTTATCTGAATTACACCAAGACTGTAGTGTGAGCACCGCTCTTAGTGCATGCTGAAGATGCATTTGGGTGGGGAGTGGATTCTCTGATATCAGGCTGTAACAGAGGTCTCACTGTAGCCTTTTTAACAATGCAGAGACACTCTGCTCATGGACACCCTCCCCGCCTCCTGTTTTAATTGCACATGGGGAAGTGTAATCTTTTGAATATGGCTACCTTCTGTCAAGGTTGGCTAAAATTGACCAATGAATAAAAAAATAAAAAGGTAGCTGCTGGAGATGCAGACATGATGCAGAAAATGAAGATAAATTTTATAGAATCAGAGTAAATGTAGGTCATTGTAGCTAATTCACTAACCAGTTTAATTACAGTCATTACACTTCGTTGCCTGTTTTATATGTGTCTCACTCCCCTTCAGGTAAATCTTTTCCTTTCCTGTATGTGGGCTATTTCCTTTCTGCTTCTCTTTGTAATCTCCAGGATATCCTCCTCTGTAAAGAAGATTGCCACCCCCACACTAGCACTTATGCCAGCAGGGGAGGCAGGAACCACCCCCAGAGATCAGCAGGCATGGCCCAGGAGTGCAAGAAGGGACTGGTGTCCTGCCCTGTCTTGCCTCCTCTCTGCCAGGTCCTTAGTGTAGCTGCACTGGTGTCATTGCAGCTCAGCAGTTCTGGGCAAGTTAATGCCATCAGCCTTAGTCCAGTGTTGTTATGTAAGAGGTAACAATACATCATCTAAAAAGCTCTTGACCCACAGCAGGTCACTCCTGCCTGAGGAATGTATCATGCTGTTTTCACAAAGCAAATATTTACAGATGTGCATAGTAGGATAGGAAATGCTGGAGAAACAGGGATGTGCTCTAAAGAATTCTGGGCAAAATTTTCTGTGATCAGGAAAGACTAGATCAGGTGTTTACAGAAGTTCTTCCTATTTTGAAACCTTGGGAAACCAGTTAAGATACATTATCAGCTTTCTTTGCCATAGGAAGTGAGAGCTCTGCACCTTTCTGTGGGATGGACTGTGTTTTCTAAGAACACCTCTGGAAGAACTACAGAGGAGAGAACTTTTCTCCCCATTTTGTAGAGAAGAAGGCAAGTAGAAGAAGTTTTAGCACGTTTGCCCTATGCCATAGCCCAGGTCAAAAGATCCCCTTCACCTCTTGGAAGAGAAGGGAATAAATACATGTCTCATCTGTGGGAGCTGATGCAAGGAAGGGGGAAGCTGTGAGACCTTGCTGCAGGTATTGAGAAAAGAAGCAACAGGGAGTAGGCAGAGGAGTGGGCTGTGCAGCTTTATGCCTCCAGCTGAGTTGTGGTTTCTTTTCAGGGTTTTCACATCCTACCTAGGAGATCCAAACAGGAATAAAGATGTGTATCTTGGGCTGCTTTGGCACAGCAGGATCAACCTATTGGGATCACACAGCCCCATTGAGCTGTCATGCACCCAGTAGTCATTTATTTGTGACTTCTGGGCAAACACTGATTTAAGCAGTGCTAATGGGGCTGGGGAAACTCTGAACTGCCTTAGTCCACTTCCAGTGAATGTCTGCTTGTGTACCCTGCTGGGAATTAGCAATTGACAACGTCCCATGCTGTGCCTGGCTGCCATAGGATGCCCAGTGTCCCACTACCTGCTGATTATTGCAAAGTAAAGGCTCAATTTCCAACTGCCTACTCTCCCAGGCTCTCTGTACATGCCTGCAGTTGGCCTGGTCACTGTTTTCCTGGCATGCCTCTTGCATAGCCTTTGTGTCTCTGAAGCCTTGAATGGGAGCTTGTTCTGGCCTTTGGGAAGCACAGGCCGGATCCTCTAGCTGATCCTTGCTCTTTTCCCTCTTTGTGTGAGGAAAAGCAGTTGGTTTGGCCACACCTTTTGGCTCCCACTGCCCACATGGCACAATCTTCTCGCTTAAGCTCATTTCTGTAACAGTTGCCAAACTGAACTGATAGGTCTGATATTACTGTGCATGGTTAGAAAAGGAAACATTGACTCACTTAGTCTGTTACTCTTGCTTTTTTTTCAGTACTACCCAAACTCAGCAAGTTGTCAAGCAGTGCGGTACTTTGTATGGTCTCTTGGTAGCATTGAGATAGGTATCTTGGGTATGTCACGGTCTTGATTAAAGGTAAAAAATGGTGTTTGGCAGCACAGGTCAGGTGTTCTATCCTTCTGTCCCTGAGGCAACCAGTTCTAGTGGGGGTTTTGTAGGCCAAGGCCCTTCCCCATATGGCACATGGTCCACATGACACTTGTGTGGTAACATAACAACTGCCATCAAAATATGGAAATGGAAACCAGCAGGTAACAAAGCGTAGGTATGCAGAGAAACATGAGTAAGCCTAGCTTCAGCCTTCTCTTTACACCTAACGTGTTTCTGTCTCTATGGCTTTGTTAATGTTTGCTTTGTTTCAAACAGAATAGAATACAGGATCACATCAGGATCACTTCCTAACAATGCCTTAATATAGGAAGGATGATCTATTTGATTAATTCAGACACCTACTATGCCAATTTAGCTCTTTTGGGAGTGAAAGAAAGGAGATATAATAATGTGACCTAATCACATTAGATTCCAAAGTTTGTAAGATTTTAATTACAACCTAGTTTTATTGTAGCTCAGCTTGAATTATAATAAAAGCACTGATACCTAACAGCAATTTTTCTAAAGATTCAGTTCTTTGGGTGTTGTGTTTGCTTGAAACTTTGGCTGTTCCTCTGCAGACAGAATTCTGAATAACCTATGAAAAGGATGCTTAGTAAGTTCCCTGTGTAGTTTTTATGTGTCTTTTTTCTTTGAATGATTGTTCCCAGATTAGTGTTGGAAAGATTGCATCTGCAGGCGTGGTTGTTTTAGTAGTGGTTGAGGCTTTTAGTTAGTTTTACTTAAAGAAAGATTTTCTGTGAGTGCCAAGTATAACTCACTTATCCTAAGCAAAGAAGGTGGTGCAATGTATGTTTATCCAGCCAGGGATTCTGTAACAGAGCTTAAAATAAAGTGGTGTCATCTTCCATGTGTAGGGAACAGTGGGTTATGAGAAGGGGTTTAGACGTGTTCCTTGTGCTAAAATCATGTTCCTGTACTAAAGCTTTTAGTAGCTCTTGCACATTAAAAATATGCTCTGGTGCTAGAGAGTCCAGCATGCATAATTTTTGACTCCTTGGCCCATGTCTACTCTGTGTCTTGAAAGTCTTTCTGAAATGGAAAAGCTGTCTTATCTTTTTGCTCTGCAGCTTGTAGGAAAGATCTGGCAGAGGGCTTGGGGAGGGAAAATCACATGTATTGGAACCTCTCTCAGGGTCACAAGATGGATCAAGTGAAATGCCAGCCAGAGCTGGGCTGTACTACCATGTTGTAACTCCAGCCAGAGAAAATTGCTCTCTGAGGTTTGCTTAGTAGTTTTGAAAGATATAACTGAAGAAATAACTGAAATGGAAAGTGAAAACTAGAAGAAAATATTAAGGAGATACCTGGAAAAGGGTTGGCCTTGGAATTTATTACTCAACAGGATCTAAAATGCCAAAGCACCTCTCTGCTACTCATTTGAGCTGATAAAGACTTTCATTTTATTTTTGACTTTTACAATTGCAGGTGTCACAGAGAAAAATAATCAGCATCAACCCAATGGTCATCAAGGATATGAACTCTGCTGTTTTTATCTAGATGGATGAAAAGGTTAACAGCCCAGAAGGGGAGATCCTTTTGTTTCCAAGATGGCAGCAACTAGTGGCGAAAGCCAGCTGCAGCGGATTATCCGAGACTTGCAAGGTACAGTGTGTGCCATGCTGACAGATACGTTCTGGAGGCTGGACTGCATCCTCCAGGCTTTAGATAACAGAGAGTAGAAGCTGTGTTTTCAATTGTGTAACTCTTTCCTGCAGCATTGTAGCAATATAATTTAAGGTGTGCAATGTGACTGATTTTTTTTGTGAGATAAGTGCTGAACCTTCTGCAGGACCCTGAATTCTTGAATTCTGTAAATTCAAACATACAAGAGAAAAAAAAAGTTTTGCATTTTAAAGAAAGGTGTGTGTGGGGTGTGCACTGTGAACTAATACTTCATCAGCATGCACAGAGCTGTGCTGCTACAAGACTTCATGTGAAGTAACGAAAAAAGGGCCTAAAACTCAGCCTTCCTTTATGGGAAACTGGTGTGGTGTTGATGCTAATGTGGGAAGGGAAAAAAACAGGGGGCCAAACCTAACTGGGGAAGGAGACCCAGAGGAGGAGTGCTGGAGAGTTGCACCTGTTCTCACTGCAGTGGAACCTGTCTTCCACTAGAAGTAGCCAACCTCATTTTCAACAGTTCTGTTGCAGATAGAATTGGTATCAGATTCATAACAATTTTCCTGCTCTCATTCTGTCCTAATACCGAGATTCAGATATTTTTCCTTTTAATTTTTATTAAATATATGGTATATGCACCAAAACTGAGAATCTAGATCTTGTAATATGAAAAAGGAGATCTATGTGCCTGCTAACAAGAAGAAATTTTAATTTGCAAAGGGTTATCGAGTGGGACTGGCAGCTAAAGCTTACTCAGTCACCTGAAATTAGTATAAGACCAAGGGGAAAGCATGCTCAAAATCGGTAATTTCTGATGCCGAGAAGTACATTTTTTGGGGGGCTAGAGTGTCTAGGGGGACAATTGAGTGTATTTTGTCTTGAGATTTCCTCACCCACTATGGGTGTATGTTTCAGAGAAGAGTTGCTGTATGCTTATTTTTTATGTAAATTATTTTTTCATTTGTGTTTGTAATCAGCACAAGCTGAACCTTCCTGAATAAAGCATGGAGAAGATAAATGTGCTGACTGAACGATTGTTCTTGTGTTACTGATCCCCTTTAGCAGATTACATGCTTTGTCCTTTCTAATCAGAATTCTGTTTGTCCTGTGGCAATACCTTAATGTGCACATGAGACAGCAAAAAGTTATTTCTCTTCCCTCTGCTGAGGTAGCAATTAGCAATTGTCTGTTAGCAGGTTTTGCTAAGTGTCTGAAGTGCTGGCTGTGTTTTTAAGAAGAAATAATCCATACAACAGATTGACACAGTTTGAACTCCTGCTTACTTAGAGGTGGTCTCAAATGTCAAGCACATCAGTCATTTTTTTGTACTGCCATTAAGACATTTCAGCTAAAAGAAAATGAGTCCACATTCATAATGTCCATGAAGAAAGCATTTAATTATTTGTTTTTGGATTCAGTGCTATATATCCTTTGCATTAGTTAACTATTTTGGTGTCTTGTTTTAAAGATGCAGTGACTGAATTAAGTAAAGAATTTAAAGAAGGAGGTGAACCGATCACAGATGACAGTGTCAACTTGCAAAAATTCTCCTACAAGCTTGAATACCTTTTACAGGTAAAAAGTGATTTGTGTCATTTGTAATCCACCAGCAAAGCTCAGCCTTATCTTCTCTTGCTGCCTGTTTAGTATGTGGGGTTTAACTCAAATAATCATAAATATCCAGTTAAATCTCTCTTTCTATTTTATTCTGGTGTGTGTGATGACTGAAATATGTGCTGCCTATTATACTTATTTCAAGTGAAAATAAATGTAATCAAAAGGCAGTGCTGAAAGTTTGAGGAATGTAAGGCATTTCTTTATTGATCTGAAATATCTAAGCTTGATTTTAAAGATATATCTTGTTAATTATCCTGAAAAAACTGTTGTAATGAGATCTTGACATTTTAATGCAAAATGAATAATGAGTAATTTATAGAATCTTCAGCAATTTTGCTTTGGAGAGTGTTTTTTTTTACTGTATGGAAGGCTTAGGGGCAAAAGGCTGATTTTTAATCTGAAGTGCTGCTTTTTGTCCACCCGTAAGGTTTAAGTAGAAGAGGACACTGCTGGGCAAACTGAAATTCAGTTTGCATAGTGTGGTTTCCACATATACTGTAATCATGTCACTGATTGCAACAAATGCTAATTTGCAACAAATGCTAATCTAGCCTTAATCTAGGCAAGGGAGTTTTAATGGGGTTGCAGAGGCAGCTGCAGAAACTGAAAAATCCTTGGGATTTGAGTGGTCCAAGTTGTAGTCCATGCTCTTGCTGCATTGCTGCTCTGAACATGATTTGGCTAGAGCAGATTTTTCTGGTACATACACATATGCTACTGCCACACTTAATTTCGGATTTCTCAGCAACTGGTTGTTAGTGCATTGGTCTTGAACAGCTGCTGAATCTGCTGCAAATCTTTGTTTCAGCAGTTTTGAATGGATGTCTGTATTTTAAAGAGACCCAGAACATTATTATCTTTTACTGTCAGTTAAATAGCTTTTGTAACTGCTGGAATGCATCAGTACAGTGCCACCTCTTTCCTTTGTGAATGCCTTAGCTAAAGCTAAGAGGACTCATGAAAGCACACGCTGCTGGGAGAGGAACAGAATTCCAAGTAGCTATATATATTTCTATTTAAATTTTGCTCATTGTATTTTGTTTTCCTGGTTTAAGTTTGACCAGAAAGAAAAAAGCACATTGCTGGGGAACAGAAAAGACTACTGGGATTATTTCTGTGACTGCCTGGCAAAAATCAAAGGAGCTAATGATGGAATCCGCTTTGTCAAGTCTATTACAGAAGTAAGTATATCAGTTAAGCATCAGAATATCTCATTTGCCATGTCTTCTCAGAGAGCAGTAGCAACAAACACACAAACAAAAATACACTACTTTTAACATATAGCAAAATAAACTTGGGGATTTTTTTTTCTAATTCTCATGTAAAGTATAAAAAAGTAAGATTACTTTTTTTACTGGGGCATTAAATTATGTGGAATTAGAAAGCCTGGCTCCTGTTTCAAAGACCACTTACACAAGTGAATGGACCTAATTGTCTCTGATTGTGCCCTGCTTAAACTTAAATTTCTTCTAAAAAGAAATGAAAAATTAAGTCAAGAGTAGAGCACGCCATCTTCAGCACAGTTTACAGCAGGATTTGGCTCTAAGTGTAAGATGAAAAGTTCATATTTGACTTTTCTTAAGACTTTTTTAACTGGTCTGTAGAGTTGAGGAGAACTGACTGAGAGCAGCACTTTCACCTTCTGTCTCAACTCTATTCCTCTGTGTGAAATAACATGGTGAAATGATTAGGGATGGTTGTCATTATTCCCTTGGGTTAGCTGTCAGGAACAGCTGGTTAGATTGTTAGATTTAGATAGTAGTAAAAGCTTAATCTTGTAAAAACCACATTATGTCTTCGGCTTAATGCGTGGGTGAAATAAAAGCTGTGAGAAGCTTTCTGTGTTGATCCTGTCTGAGTCTTTAGAATTGTTTGAAGAAGATTTTCCTTGAAGGTAGAAGAGGCAGTAGTGTGGTGGTACTGATCAGCATTGTCCTGATGCTCACTTGACTTACCTGTGAGCAGTGCTAACTTGCATTGGCAAGTTACTATTTATAGCAGATTTTCCTATTCTCTTGGGAATGCCTCCACAGTGGCTCCAGAAAAATGTTTTCATCCATCTGAAAGGGAGGCCTGATAGTGTAACAGAGGCAGGTTCTGGGTTCCCTGCCTTTCTTTCTTTTCTTCTCAATCTTGACAGTGTTGAATTTTGCTGTTCCAAGGTGAACAATCCAAGCAAGGAAGGGCTCCAGTTTGTTTTACCAGTGGGAAGGAAAAGAGGGGAGAGGCACAGAAATTTGGGTTGGATTTCCCACTACAGGACAACTGGAGAAGAAAGGACAGTAGCTGCTGCTGCCTGAAAAATGCTCTGACTATAGATAGTGGCCCCTAAATTTTCAGTAGCAGGAGCCACTCTGATTTCTCTGCAAAGGTGGCTGTGCTGTAGTCTTCAGCAGTCTGTTGACTGTGGTATTACCTGTATATTGCCACTTTTAAAGACTGCTCTGCTTTTTCCTTCTTCAGTACCTCTGGCTGTTAAATTGTTAGCACAGCATCAGAAATTATAGTTTGGAAGCAGAGTATTTTCTACTTCAATTTATGTGCAACCATAGAAATTAGCTTTTGGAAAGCTTCTTTAGTCTTTATTCACTTGTGATTTAGAAATATAAACTCTTAAAAAAAGAATTAGTGATCTGTTTCTGGTAACTGAGCTGGCAGACTTGGGTCCAGAAAGTAAAAGACACATGGCACAAATATATGTTTGTGATTCCCCTTCATTACAGGCAGAAAGCAGCAGCCAATTTTTGAACCTGGCTGGATAGAACTTAAAGGTTTCCAAATGTGCTTGATTTGTTCATGGAACAATACTCATTGACTTTCAAACATGGGAGTGAACAAAAAGAAAAGTAATAGAAGTTAATTTTAAGAACAAAAGCATTCAACAGCATAGTGCCTCTTCTGCTCTGCTTGCAGTGCTTCTAATATTAGGGTGCACAGTATGCTAGAGAGGTGGAGCAAGGAAGCAAATAAGAATGCCCTGGAAACTGTTATCTCTTGATTAAGCAGAGGGCAGTAGGTAAACAGTGAGTTCTGGTCATTCCCCTTTCCCTTTCAAAAAGTGATTACACTGAATGCACATCTTTCCAAATCTTTACAGCCACACACTGCATCTTAGCTAGTGTTTGCTGTCAACATGGAAAAACACTGTCAATACCAGACACTCTGCCTCCCTGATTTCTAGCAAGACTCCAGCAGAAGGCAGCATAGCTTTGCTTCCTAGTCAAATAGTCTTTAGCTACTTGTAGCTGCATATATGTAAATATTTTCCTCTACTTCTCATTATATGCATTTGTTCTTGTCTCTCCATATTGCTTAAAGAAGGCATTGCAACTTAAATTGAAAAGACAGTGAGAGTAAGGATAGGATTAATTCTGTGGGTTCCAGGGTTTGGGGTTTTTTTGACAGTTCTAAAGATATTTGCTAAGCATGCCTAGTTAAGAAAAAACACTTGTAAGCTTCTGTGCACAGAGTAGGGATAGCATCTCCCCAAAGAAATTTTCAGATATCTGCAAGGTGAATGAGGGTGAAAATCAGTTGGTAAATTAAATTTGCTGTTTCTGGGATACTTAGTGTTTAGGGACCATGGTATTTTACACTTTGTATCCTGTAGAATTCAAACCAAAAATCAGAAATAATTGTTGCTTTCTTTGCTTCAAATTTCATTCCGGTTCCATTTATAAGGAACATTTTTGTATGTAGTAGGTTACTGAGGTAAATGAAGAACCCGTTTTACTTTAGAGCAGAAGCCCAGTAACAGCAAAAACAGGGAAGCTGAGGGTATTGCTCTCACTTCACCACAGTAGAATACTGATCAGCAGGAGAGAAAGCTTGTGTGGCCTTTGAGCCTACTTTCACACTAACTTTTCAGAAACAGTTTACAGTAACCTACTAACTTGCACCTCAGCCTCTCTAATATTTGTCTTGGCATCTATTTTAAATCTTAAATGTATTTGCTTTTTTTGTTGAATGAGTAGTTAGGTGAAAAATTCTTTCATCACACTTCTTCTCCATTCCTAAATTGATTATTGACTTTGATGGAAAGAAGAAATGAAACACAGCTATTCAGTGCTTCACTATTTTGCAGGACAGAAAATGGTTCAGATGTAAAAATAAAACATCAATTTTACAAGTCAACAGCTATAACAAAATTCAGTGCTGATCTTTACGATCCCCCTTATGTTGAATTAACAGCTGTCCTCATAAAAAGATCCATTAATTTTGGTCATGCAGCTGTTCTTGGTCTGAAGAAAGAATTAGACTTAATCAACTTAATGACTAAGTATTAAGAAAGGCTTTTTGCACTGTCTGGGGTTACTGTGTCCATGGGGGATGTATATTTGTATATGTGTACATCTTTGTTCTGTGACTAAATCTGTCCTAAAGCTCCTCCAGCTGTGGCCGTACACATTTTAAGTAACTTAAGCAGTCACTTCTGCCTTTGCTGGGCACATTGAGGTTTGCATTATATTGTGAATTGTCTTTAGCATAGACTGTACTCAGGTACTCACTATATTAGATGATTCCTTTGTCCTGTGGTGCCTTTAATATCACTGCAAAGTGGACAACAGCCGCTTTAGAAACAAATTCATCATTCTGAAAAGATTCCACTGAATGACAGACTTAGGAAGAGGTGTTTCTCAGTGGCAGTTCTTACTGGTTTCCTTTACTACTTTTTCCTTTAAAGAGCTTCTTGTATTTTTATGTAATTTTTCCAACCATGTCTCTGCATGATTACAAATGATATTTAGACTTCCTTTTCTTGTGGTTTCTCCCTTCCAGCTACGAACCTCTCTTGGAAAAGGAAGAGCATTTCTTCGTTACTCCCTGGTTCACCAAAGGCTAGCAGACACCTTGCAGCAATGTTTTATGAACACCAAAGTGACCAGGTGAATTGCAAAGTGCTTTTTTAATTAATGAGTGTTTGCTCAATGTGCTCAAGCAACATCACCTAGTAGCTATTGAAAGAAATTGAAATGCTTCCAAATGTTTGGCTCAGAGACCTGGTAATAGGATATGAAGGATCATAGACCTTTTGGCCTGGGTCACTGGTTCATACCTATCTTGGGCTTGTAAAGATTGAAAGTTATTACAGCTTAATATGTGTGGAGTGGGTTGTGCTGATGCTTCTGTACGTCAGTTTGAAAGGTGACGTATTTAAAAGTCTTGAAGATCCTGGGTTTGATGGACTATTCATCATGAGAGCGGATTAATTTGCATGTGTTGCACGAAGCTCCAGAAAGCATTTGCATATATCTCTGGATGATCACACAGAGGAACAACTTGCCCTTGGCCAAGAAACTCCAAAGATAGTTTGTATTTAGTTGGAGGGACACTGCTAGGGCTTTAAGAAAAAGCCAGCTATTTTCACAACGTATTTAACTCTGGATGCTGCTTTCTGTTCTTCTTTTTTAATGTATTAAATGTGTGCTTTAGATATTTACTGTGTGATTATCCAGTGTATAGCAAATATTTTGTATTGTCAGTGATTTGCCCAAGCACTAGAGGAAAAAATATTTTGTGCAGGGACTCCTCTGAGGATATCTATGTGGAATTGATTGAAGTTGTTTAATGTCATTGACACTGAAGGGGTGGGATGTTGTTTGGTGGGTCTGGTTGTTTTCATTTGTGTTTAGGGTAGTGTATCACAATTTTTCTGAGGTGGAGTGGATAATGATGTAGGAGTTTTTTGTAAGAAAAACTGCTGCTTCTTTTTTGCTTATGAATAAATATTACTTCTCTTCTGTTTATTTGCTTTCAAGTGACTGGTACTATGCAAGAAGTCCATTTCTGAATTCCAAAATGAGTTTTGACATTGTGAACCAACTCTATGAGCTCACTGATGTTCAGTTTGACTTGGCATCAAGAGGCTATGATTTAGATGCTGCTTGGCCAGCATTTGCCAGGTAGGATTTGTGATTCACGTTGTGATTTTGTATTAACAAGGACACAAAACACCTGCTTGCTAAAGAATCAGTAAAAGATTCTGCTTTTGAAGGTAGGAATACTTGTGTTAGAGCAGGTATACACTTATTCCATGTAATTAATCCATGACCAAATTGCTCTGTTTCTTCTTCAGTAAACTGAGCACCAGCAATCAGAGATGATGCTCTGTATTATGGCACTTGCAGTAACTGCAGTTTAAGCACAAATCCCAAGCTATTCTCATCTATACAGGCACAAGAAGAAATCTTCTTAGATTCCTCTGTTTCAAGAGCTGAGATATGTAGTGACTGCAGAGCCAAGCAGTGTGCTTCAGTTGCAGTCATGGTGATCCCACCTAAAAGTGGGAGATAACCAGAAACCAGATGTGGTCCAGATCCATTTGTATCAATGGGGGCTTTCTAGGGCCTTTTACTGCCACCACCTGGTTGAGCTGCCCCCACACAGCAACACAATTCCTTAGAGCAAGGCTCCATTCATTCTTGTGGATGTAGGAAGTGACAGCTACCAGCCCCGTCACATTTTATAGATGCCTTGGATATATCTGTCTTCTTTTTCATCAACTTCAGTGGTTGTTGACCAAGATAGCAGGTGCAGTTATGTGCTTTTTTATGTGGTAGTTACCACTAGATAAATCTTACACATACAAGTAGAAAGACGCATATATATGTGCCTAAACTTACATTATATATTGTTTCTCTGTGTGATCAACAGGAGGACTCTGCCCTCACTTGGATCTTCAGCATATTTATGGAAGCCCCCAAGTCGCAGTTCCAGCATGAGCAGTTTAGTGAGCAATTATTTGCAGGTAAGCAAATTGCAAATAAATGTTTATAATTCATGGTAGATCTTTGGTTGACATAGTTCCAGAGAACTTAATAGTTTTATGATGGTTATGAGTCTTATAAATCTAAACTGCAAAAAGCATTTTTAACTAAAAGTAAAGGGAATTGTCTGTTAGCTGCTTTAACTTAACATGCAAATCTTGTAAAAGAAAAAAATTATGTTTAGAAGACTACCTGCAGGTAGGTTTTCATTTATCTTTTAGGAAAACAAGCCCCATTTCCTACAAGTTGATAGCAACACACAATGTCACTGAACATCAAGAACCTGAATTTGCTCTCATTTGAGCACACAATTTAAATGCATGTTTAATACTACTTATATTTTCTGATTTTCCCCCTCTGTTCTTTTAGGCACAAGAGTTTCCTTCTAGCCCTGATGTAAATAACTCACTAAATGCTGAAAACCTTGAGGGCTATGAAGAGATGCGTTTAGAACTTGACCAGGCTGAGCTGAGACAGAGGGAACTTCAAGATCGTATTCACCAGCTAGAAACTGAAAACCAGGAGCTCCAGGCAGCTGTGAGCCTTCAAAAAGAACAAGTACAGGTAGAAAAGGAGAAGAGCAATAACTACAGCGAGGAGAACTCCCGGCTTACAAAGATGATCACAGAGTTACAGAAGCAGTGTGAGGTCTCACACTCCACTCAGAGCACTGTCCATGACCTGCAGAAGTGCCTACAGTCACTGGAACTGAATGCAGCGGAGCAGCAGAAGGAACACTCAACAAAAGTGGAGCAGCTGTTGACCAGCAAGGAAGATTGTACCTCACAATTGCAGGTTTCAAATCAGGAGCTAGAGACCTCTCGGGCTTTGATTGCTGTGAAGGATCCTTGCATTGATGAGCTCAAAGCCAAGCTGAGTTCCACAGAACAGAAGAACCTCCACCTCCTTGCAAAAGTTGATGCTGCCTTGGATGAAAAGGGACAGCAAGCCACAGCCCAGTATGACTCCGCCCTACAAATACAAGCACTGTTAGAGAAGCTTCAGGAGATGGAAAAGGAAAAGGCAGATATGCAAAGACTCAATGATGAACATGCATCTCAGCTGAAAGCAGCAAGGGAGGAGCTGCTGCTGAAAGAACAGGCTCAGAAGGAGCTGGAATCCAGATACAGTAGCCTCACTGCTAACTCCAAAGGAGAGAGTGAAAAGCTGATTGGGAGCCTGGAGACCATGGCAAAGGAAAAGGATGTGCTTCAGAAGGCCCTGACTCTGAAAGGAAAGGAGATGGCTGAGCTCCAGACCCAGGTAATGGGGTCGCTGGCTCAGGTGGGTTCACTGGAAAAAAATCTTGAGAAAGCCAGGAAGGAAAAAGAGAAACTTGAGGAGGAATATGGTAGGAGAGAAGGAGCACTGAAGCAGGAAGCCCAGTCACAAGCAGAGCAACTTGAACTACAGGAGAGTCGCTTAACAAAGGTGAGTCAGACTGTGTGTAGCCTTCAGGAGCAAAACCGGAAACTCATGTCTGAGAAGGAGCATCTCGGGCAGAAAGTCAAGGAGCTGGGGGAGCAGATGGAGCAGCAAAACTCTACAGTGAGCGAATTGGATGAGGAGAGCAGGAAACTGAAAGCAGAGAATGCGAATTTGCAGCAATCTAAGAAGAAGATGGAAGAGAAGCTGAAAAATCTGGAAGCTTCTAAAGCCTCCCTAGAAGCCAATGTAGCCAGGTTGAGAGCCTCTGAGAAACAACTTCAGAGTGAGATAGATGATGCCCTGGTGTCAGTTGATGAGAAAGAGAAGAAGCTCCGGGGTGAGAACAAACAGCTGGATGAAGACTTGCGGAATGCCAGGAGGCAAAGCCAAATTCTAGAGGAGAAGCTGGAGGCTCTGCATTCAGAATATGAAGAACTAAAGCAAAGAGAAGAGACCTCCAAGGAGTCTTATGCCTCACTTGAAGCACAGCTGAAGAGTGCCAAACAGCATAGTTTACAAATGGAAAAAAGCTTGGAGACCTTGAAGGAAAGCAAAGAGTGTCTCCAGTCACAGGTCACAGAGAAGGAAGTAGAACTGCAGGACATGGAGAGTCAATGTGAGCAACTAAGAGCAGAAGCTGAAAGATACAGGAAGAAAGCAGAGACTCTTGAGATAGAAAAGCTCAGTGTTGAAAAGACATGCCTTCATCAGACAAAACTTATAGAATCTCTCACATCAGAAAAGGAATCAGTGGAAAAACAGCAATTACAGCAGGCAGCATCCCTGGAGAAGGAGACAAAAGAGCTGGCCTTCAGACTGACCAGGAGTGAAGAGCAGCTGGAGATCAACCGAGGTGAAGTGTCCAGGCTGCAGGCAGAAGTCCTCGACCTGCGAGTCAAGCTTCAGCAGGCCACTGATGAGAGAGAGAGGGTGAGAGGTGAGCTGGCAGTCACAGAGACTGTCTTGAGTGAGCAGAAGACGCTTGTCCAGCAGCTGAAAGAGCAGAGTGAGTCTCTCAACAGAAATCATATGCAAGAAGTGATGCAATGTAAAGAAAGGGAAGAAAAGCTGAAAAAAGAGCAGGAGAGAACAGCCCATCAAAAAGCTGAGCTGGAAAATAATTTGGTGAACCTAAAGGAAGAGCTGTCTAAGGTTAAGTGGTACTTGGAAAATGCTAGAGTGGAAAACGAAGAAAATAAAGATCTCCTCCACAGGACCAACACTGATATGGCTGAACTTGGTATTCAGATTTGTGCCTTGACCTCTGAAAAGGTGGATGCAGAAGAGCAGTTGGCCCAGGCCACAGAAAGGTTCAAAGAACTGGAAGAACAGGCAGCAGAGCAACAGGAGAAGCTGAAGCTTGACATCTCTAATCTCAAAGAGGAGAACAAGAGCCTGCAAGAGAAATTAGAGGAGGCTCAAATGTGTGCCGCAGCTGTCCCAAGTCTGCAATTGCAGCTGGAGACAATAAAGAAACAGGCACAGAGTTTCCAAGACACCAGCCAAGAAGAGCTGTCTGCAATAAAATTTCAAATGAGCACAGAGATTCTAAATTATCAGACAAAATTCAAGGTAAATTAATGTAATTATTATAGCTGAGGGAGCTGCTTTACCATCTGCTGCAGCAATTACTGCATGAAATCCTAAGGTTTGTGTGGGTCAGGTTCTGAGACTAGCATGCAACTAGCCTTAGTCTGGAAATCTGAAAATGTCTCTGTGCTCATGACCTAGGCCTATCTGAGGTAAAATTCAGAGTTTTATGGACATGCATAGTGGAGAGGCCATGCGATACAGAAAAGCAAGCCAGTACTCATGAGGGTGATGATTTCTTACATTGGCACTGAAGGTGGCATCTGCTGTCCCTCTGGTCATAGCTATGGTTGTTTTCTTTTTTTGTAGGAACATTTCAAGACCTGTTCCTCACACCTATAACACTACTTCTCCTAAAAACTCATTTTGATGAAAGGAAACTTAGACTGAGACCAGTTGCTTTTGCATTTAATTCCCTCATGTATTTTTACTTTCAGCTGCTCAAGGTAGCAGCTGAGATCAAAGTTTTTCTTCCAAAAATGCATGAATCGGCCCTGTGTACATGAAACAGCACACCTAAAGGCTGAAGATTTCATTGTGTTTGCTTTTCCGTTCTGATAAAATGTCTAAAATTGGTGGTTGGTCAGAGGCTTCTGCCACTGCATGGGTTTGACCTTTTTGTTTAGAATTGCAATAGCCTGTGCAAAGTAACGGTAAAACATGGTTAATGTGCCACCATAAAGGGAGTTTGTGTGATTCCAGGAGTTGAGTGTCTTTTTAGCTGTCTTTCATGAGCCAGTGATGCTGCATTTATCCCATGCATGGCAGTAAGAGCACTCATAATTCACATCTAAGAATTTTGTAGGTGAAGGGGTGGCCACTGGAGGATTATTAACTACTGCCTCAATTTCTCTGCCAGGCTGTCAGTGAGGAGTGTGGGAAAGTAAGAGAGCAACTTGAGGAGCAGAGGCGACAACAGCACGCAGCAGAGGAAGAGATTACAGAGTTACAAGTAGGTGCTTGATCTGAATTAAAACCAGAGGTGTTTATGTCAGCAGGCATTAGTGTTGCAGCTGGGAAGGCAAGCAGCATTTCTGATGACTGGCTGTGAGTCTGAGAATGCCCTTGTATAAATACAGGTGCTGCAGACAAAACACTGGGCAGCTGACAGCCACTGAAACAGAGATTATGAAAAGCACAATGTCACTTAGGATTTGTGCTGCTTTGAAAGCTGGTCAGGTTTTATGTAAGACCTGGCTATGTGTTCTCTTCTTAAATAGGGGTGCAGATTTAAGAGGTGTCTTTCTTAGGCCCTGCATGCCCACACAGATGTAGAGCCATCTGTTTGCAGGCTGCAGAGGGTACTGAATCAGAGAATTAATGCGGCTGAGAAATAACCCAACCAGAAAAACACCAGAATTTTTGCAGCAAATTTATCAAACAGTTGAGTTAGAAGGGTCATACTGAGTTGTAAGGAATCCAGAAAGTAAAAAGTTAAGATTACTAGATATGGGCTTGCCTGCTAGGAGTAATACATCCCTGTAGATGCACTTAGGTATATTCCCTGGGGACTCAAATTTTGGCAGACTTCTCTGGAGAGTCTAGCTGTGAAAGAAGTTTGGTTGTTTTAAATTGTCCTTCATATTCCATATGGGCTTTAATAAGCAATATTTTCCTCCTATTTAGTTTTTCTTTTGAAGCTTTTAGGTGGTGAAAAAGCTTTCAGGGTGTATACTTTTGCCATTATTTTTGAGAGATTTTTCTTGTTAAGGAGGCAAAAACTCAACTTACATGGACTAACAGGAATTACAGGCTTAATACTGTCTTACTTCAGCATGTATCACTTATTCAGTGTGACAGAAGTAATCAGTCACTAGTATTCAACTAATTACTGCCTGCTTATATAGTGTCTTAATTGGTCATTTGGCTGTAACTGATTCTTTTAAAACATTGTTAGCTATTTTGGTAATTGTCCTGTGCATGGTAAAGTCTTGTTTTTATATGTAAGAAAATACAGTAATTTATTTTACTAGGCTGGAAACACGAGTTTGTGTAGAAAGCTGGATGAAGCAAGAGAGCAGCTGTCAGAATCAGAATCTGCTCGGCTGCAGAAGGAAGAGGAGGTGACTTCTCTTAGGGAACTCTTGGAAAGGTGAGAGTTTGGGTTCTTTACACAAGGTGTTAATTTGTAGGTTAAGCAAGGGGACAATAATCAAAGCTTACTGAATATTACCATGGTTTATGAAGTACCATATGTCACAGGGTTTATATAGAATAAATAATGCATGGGCACTGACAGGGAATATCAGATAGACACTTCAGATGAGAAACATGGAAATTATCCAGCACATGTGAATGCTGGTTTAGTTTTTACTATATTGTTAATTTAGCTGATATAAATTCATGAAAGACATTTTTATAAGCCTCTTTTTACTTAATAGGTTAAGAACAAAATTAAAACAATATTGGGGTTTTTTTGTAAGGAATGGAAAATTTGTGCTTTTGGATAGTTTATTTTTTCTCTCCTCTTCATGAAGGGAATCAGTAAGAATTATCTGAATGGGACCACATCCTGCATGTCTTTTTCAGGCTTTTTATCAGCTTTAATAATCTAACTCAGGATGTGTTTTCAAGGTCTGTAATGTGGGCCTGTGTGGTGTGGAAAATCTGGCAGTCAGAAATAGATCTTTATGAGGTGTGGGCTCACACAGTCAAATAGGTTAACCAAAGCCCAAGCATTTTTATATTTTTGTGCTGATATCATCTGTATTATTCCTAGTTGGTAGGTATCATAAGCTTTACTATAAGCAGGGCATCCAAGAAATTGCTGGTTGCTGGCTGTGTTCACTGGTGAATGGATCTATGTGCATTTTCAGTGATGCAGAAAACTGGGGAGATTGTATCTAGCTCTAAAAAATATGCACACTGAGAAAAATATCACTGAAACTACCTGCTTATCAGGGTGGAGGATCCCTTCCTTCCACAGAGAAGACTTGAATTTACATGAGCTAAAAATGATTTATAATTGCCTCTGTACTTGATTAGGATCCAGAAAGAAGCTGATGAAGCAAAAGAGAAGATCCTGGATTACACTGAGAAGCTCAGCAAGGTGGCAGCAGACAAAGATAGCAGTGACCAGAAGTTATTTGCTGAACTGGATGACCTAACAAGAACAAAGCAGTTCCTTGAAGAACGTTTGATAGAACTTATCAGGTTGGCATCAAAATAAATGGCAAGCAGAAATTAACATTCTTGCTTAGGATGTTCAGGGATACTGCTTAGGTTGTCCAGGCTTGTATTGCCAAATTAAAAATACAAATAATGGCCAAATTCATTAGTAGCTGAAATTTTGCATTTTCCTTAATCTAGTCAAAAAAATGTAACACCCAATAGTATCTCCTTAATTTTCTGTCTGTTTTGGAAAAATATGTAGTTCTCTGCATGGCATGTGTTTTTCTCCCTGTCTTTGCAGAAGCTTCAGTAGGTTTTTTGATTTATCTTTATGTTTGAAAGCTCCTCAGAAGTTTAGAGCAAAGGAGTTTTTGCTGTGAAGCTTTCACCAGCATTCCAGTTGAGGTTAGTTAACAGTAAACCAGCCCTGACAACTTCTATATGTTTTTCTCTCTTTTAACTGTATCACTGCAGAGATAAAGATGCTTTGTGGCAAAAATCTGATGCTCTGGAGTTCCAGCAGAAGCTTAGTGCAGAGCAGAGGTGGCAGGGGGACACAGAAGTTAATCACTGTCTGGACTGCCAGAGAGAGTTCTCATGGATGGTGCGCCGACACCACTGCAGGTCAGTTGTTGAAGTATATTGCACTGTTCAAAAGGAAAACTCAGTATAATCATCTATGTGGAGGAAATATTTCTTAATGTTCACACTTCAGTGATCAAAATTGTTGATACATGACATTGTAGAGGCTGAAAGAACACATGAGCTTACAAGAGGATAAGACTACATTGGAAAGATCTCTTATATTAAGGCAAATATCTGTATGCAACTCTGGCTTGAGGACTTTGTTAGTTTCTCATTTCTGGAAATGACGATATTCACACCCTGTATGAACACCCTGTTTCAACATGCTGTGCAATAATAAATTTGTTTACTTACACTAGGTATGTTCAGAGATAATTAACTATTGCAGAGCAAACTTTTTTTTAAAAGTGGATATTAAATTATTTCCCCTGCAGTTAGTATTAGCTATTCGATCTAGATTTATTAAAAATGTATTTAAACTGATACATTTCCGGGTCCTAGTGATACGTTTAGTTTGGCTCTTTACTGTTCCTTATCCTCATGACCTGATTTGTCAGGAAGAAAAGAAGGAAGCACTGGAACTGTTTCCATTTCATGTGAATGTAAACAACATTCTATAGGGATTAGTGAATGTGAAGTCATTTTGGGTGACAACTTCCAAATTACTCATTTCTGGTAAGGTCTCTGAAAGCTGCTCGTGTCTTCACCCAGTAAAGATTTAAATTATTATGAAAAACAAAACCATTAAAATTTCATGAGTAGCAGTCATCCCTGCTTGGTGATTCTCTTCAGGAAAATCTCAACATGCTCATTAAAAAGTAGTTGACAGGTTTAATACTGAGAGAATTCAGAGTGGAGTGGGCAGAAGGGATGAACGGACACATACGTGTCCAATACAGGTTTTTTTCCTTCCTGGAGGGAAGAGGGGTCATTATGAAGCAGAGACATACAGATGTGTTTTTGAAGTCCTTATAATCAAATCAAGTTTTGTACTGTCTGTTAGATTTGGCCTGTATACTATTAAGTTCATTTCCTTCTTATGTACTTAATATAAATATTACTTATTTGCATTGTATATTTGTGCACATTTGATTTGTTTATGTCTTTATATTTTTTTTTAATTTTTAGTTTTTTGTGGTTTTCCTGTTTATTAAGGTAGCAAAGTGTGAATGTGAATTTTTGTCCTATGCTTGTCAAGAAGACTTGCTTCACTTCAGAAAGGACTGTGGTCTGTTATGAGTTCTGCCAAGAGTTGTAGCTTTCATGCTTTTGCAGAAAACAAAACCATGATGAGAAAACCCCAGATTCTGTCACATAGATATGTTCCAGCTGTATGTGGTACTTTTCTAACACCTTTGGCTTTGAATCATTTCTAGAATGTGTGGCCGCATTTTCTGTTACTACTGCTGCAACAACTACATGGTGACAAAGCCTGGTGGAAAAAAGGAGCGTTGCTGCAGAGCTTGCTTTAATAAGCCTAGAGTCATTGTGGACAGTACAGATGACTCTGGATCCAGTGCCAATCAGGAAGGATCACCAGCTTCATTGGAATCCCCTGTGTCACCATCTGAGAGGGCTTTTGGTTAGTTTGTTGTTTGCATGCTGTGGAGAAATAAGTAGGGTTCTCTGACAGTCTCCAAGAAACCGCATGGTCACCTCCTGCTGCAAGGACCTGCAGGAGGTCATGGAGTGTTTTCAGGGTGGGACTAATCCTGTCTTTGAATTAGACTGGTATTGAGAGAAATGTTCATGTATATTAAATAAGTGTCAGTCAGCGCAAGATTTTTCATTAGTTCTAATAGTTATCTAATGCTTTGGTAAATGAAGACAAAAGGCCTCGGCTTCCCCCTTAAGGGTTTTGCTTGTTTGTTTTCCAGACAACCAGCTAATAGTGTTTATGTTTCTTCTCATGTTTTTTTCGGCACAGATGCAAGTGAAGTCTCAAAACCACCAGATGATGCAGCATTTGATATAATTACTGATGAGGAGCTGTGCCAAGTACAGGAATCAGAAAGAGACTCTCTGGATCAAAGTGTGACAGACCTGTGAGTAAACACTGCTTCTCAAAGAGGAGACCCTTTGGGATTTGCTTTAGAATGTTCTTTTTTTTCCCCCATTCAGTGTGAGTAGTCAACCTCTGTGTAAAGGGAAGACACCTCTGTTCCCAGGCCACATGTTCAGTAGACCAACACAAGATAATTTCAGTCTGTTTGCACAGTCAGCATTCAATCTAGTAAATCTAAACCACTCCATCCTCTCCCTCCACCTGCTTCGCCACAACACAGGGGAGTAGTCCCAGCTCTGTGCTGTCATCAGGCCAGCTGTCACCATTAACGTCAGCATTCAGGCTCTTTGTGTCTGTAGAATTCCTTACTTCCTTAGAGATGACAGCTTAGAGAAAAGAACAGTTGTGTAGCGACATCTGGCACAAGTTTGTTCTTTTCTTTCTTAAGAAAATAAGAGTGAGTGCTGATTTCAGTAATTTTTTTACATCTATTTCTACATAAATTACCAATGAAAAGGATTTTAGGCCATCTGAATATTCAAATACTTGATTTGAAAATTACATTGTAGTATTCTAGTTTAATGTGTATCCATTTTTAGGGAGAATATTATTTTACTATTGTTCAGATATTTTCAAATGTTTTAACAAAAATTCTGTTATGTAAAATATATTGTCTTTTGAGAAGAAAAAACAAGAAGAATAATTTCACCTAAATTATGTACTTGCTTTGCTTCCAAGCAGAAAAATAGACATGATAAATCTAAATGCTAAACAGAAAATAGTCACAGAGTAAATAGTCTGCTGCTGAGAAAGCAGACCTAAACTCTTTTGCACTCAGCAGACCCATTTCTGGTATAAACCACAATGACTTGCAGTTTGGGTTGAAGACAGACAGTACGGACTTGTTTATTTATCAAAAAAACTTTTCAAAATTCTACATATTTGTTTCTTGGTAAATACCTTATATGTATTCTGCCTACTTTGTATGCTGTTAACACTGACAGTATATTCCTGCTTCTGATGTGCTGGGTAGACATAAATGAACTGAGCTTCACAGTGCCCTTGTGAATTTAGTATTGCCTTTGTTTTGCAAAACAACAGTTCTTTGGTGGGGAATTTTTGTTTGTTTGTTTTATGAAGAAAAAAATGAAGTGTAGTACTTCTTTTAATTCATGCTATCTGCAGCAGGTATATTACAGGTGAGTTAGCTCCGGAGAAACAACCAGGAGAAGATAAGTAGGTGTGGGTCACCATTTGTTTTAATTTGAGATTAGTCTAAATTCATCTTGTCTGACAAAGTATTCAGGCAGGAAGGAAGGATTGCCACTAACAAAGGGATACTGTTCTTGAAGAGCACCCATGGAACAACCTACTTGCATCATGTATACTTTTAAAGGTTGTCCATCTTCCCTTGTTGCCAGATTACAGGCAGGAAAGCCAGGAAATAGTACTTTATCCTCTGTTGCTTTTTGTTAGCAGTTTCATGAGCAGGTGGGACATAATGGTCGTACTTTAAACTTGAGAAATTTTTGCAGAAAACACAAATGACACCTGCCCTTTCCCATGACACCAGTAATGTTTGGAAGGTCTCACTAGCTCTCGCTAGCCTGACCATTGGAGAGGAGAGTGGCCTTCTTGCATTGCAGATGACTTGAGCATCTGTTGTTGTTTGTGGGTTTGTGTGATGGGAGAGATCTAGAAATTGATATGAGTCAGATGATGGTGTGATGCCTGTGGTTAATGTTGAAGAAAAAAGCAGGGCACAGTGCTGATTGTGACAGCACACAAGTTTTCTCACTTGTTTCTGTGGTGAGGAGTTCACGCGTACCCAAAGCTTGAGTGTCACTTAGCACACAAGCAGAGAGTGCAGCATTAAATACTTTGGTTGTTTGTGAGTAAATATGCCAGAGCCACTTACTGAGTATGAACAAAAGTTCTGCTGACTCTCTGTCCTATCTTTGACAGCAGCCCATGAGAGATGTACTGAAAATTTTCCCCTGTGTTTTCTCCCACAGTTTGAGGACCTGCAGTTCAGTGACTTTCTGAGCTACTGGTTTGATTGCTGCAGATTTCTTGGTTGTACTGGTCTGACCACTTTTAACTTCATGTAGGCGTATCATCTTTACTCTTTTTCTTTCTAAAGTGTCCAGCTAAATGTGGTCTGATTTCTCTGCGGAAACATTTCACTTGTCTCCACTGGCATTCCAATAATGTTCTCTTAGCATGAAATGGAATATTTGGAGTAGAATTTACCTTGATATTGTGTGTGGGGAGCACGCACAAAGGATCCAAAATTGCTGCTAGATGCAGGTCTGAGGAAGGCATACAAATAAGTCAGTATTTAGGCTAAACTTCTTTATTGAGATCTGCTGATAATAATACAAGCTATTTTGGTTTTGCCAGAGATTTGAACCAGCTGGTGGAGTGCTAAAATGAGAGAGATGAGCAGCCAAGAGAGGGAAGAGAAGGGAGGCTTGCTGTCCAAGTAGAACAACTGTGATTGACATAGTTTCTTATGACCTTTCTCTGGCTGACAGCAGAGATTTTCACACTGACTGTACCTATTCTAGATGTGAGTTTTTGCTGGACTGACAATGCAAGTTGATCCTCCAAGCAGTGAATTACCTTAAAGGACATTCCCATTCCTATTTGTTCACCTTTTGATGCCTACTGTACTTTTGCTCATTTTTTCACTTGGTCTCTTCACTTAGCCCTGCCACTGTAGTTCTTTCCTTGAAGTGACATGAAACAATTACAGCAAAATTAAAACAGCATATTTTGGGAGACTGTGTTTATTGGTACAGGTCAGTTGAGAATTAATTAAAACTCAACTTGGTCATGACCTGCACAGGTGTGTGGCAAGATAAGAAAGATGATGTACTAACATAACTCTGGCTGACCTTGAAGTAGCTCTTTCCTAAAGGTTAGGATTAAGCAGCTTCATCCTTTCAGGTCTGTTATGTGTGTTTGGAGCAACCGGATCAAAATCTTAAATGTGAAAAGCTGAGATTAATTGTGCAGTTGTGGTATGTGCTGCTGTCTCAAGGCTCATGGGTTTTCTTTTGAAGTGTTGTGTTTTTAAAGTCTTCTTTCTGAAGCAATCACATTTGCAGATTGTGTTCTAAAACAAAGGGCCCCAGGATAAACCAGTGCACTGTGTTTCCATTTTTATGTGTTGTAGGTATAACATGCCTGCAATAAACGTTGCAGCAACAAAATCAAGATTGTAGATAGCAGAAGAGTGAAAAAAACCCCAAAGTTGCCACTAGCCTGGTAAAGGAGCAAAGAGTATTCACACTTCGGTAGTGGTAAAAAGAACATCTCAGGCTGTCTGCACAGTGGTTGCTTGAGTTTGGATTATTTTTTTTCTTAATGATTCATAACACTCTTTGCTGACCTAATTACAGCTCACACAGCCAGACGGGGTGCAGTGTAGCCAAAACGGGGAAGTGAACATGGTCTGAAGCAATCCCTGCCCAGTGCAGAACCAGCCAGGAAGGACTGGGGACAGGAGCACCTCTTGCACCCTATGCTGGCAAAGCCTGCTTTGCAGATGTGTTACATCTTTACACATGAAATCACACCACATTCCTTCCTAATTTTGTTTTTAAGGATATTTCACTGTGGGAGAAAGAAGAGCTTGTGAAGTAAGGAAAGGATTGCCTAAGCAGCTGTTAAGGGGAAAAACAGTGGCATGGGCACAATGCTGCCAAAAAGGGTCAGGTTCCTCTGAGCTGCAGTGCTCTGATAGGAAGGCCTGGGTATTAATGGACAGTAAAGGAACATCCAGAGTGTGATTTTTGCAAGAACAGTTTGAAACAGTTAAAACTGGTACTTCAAAGGCGTGATGCAAAGGACTTTGACCCTTTGGACCAGACCCAACCCTGTGTTTGTTGCAAGCAGCCTACAGCTGCACAAAGTCCTCCCTTTGCTCCTCTGCAACATTCCTTCTTTCTTTTCCCTATTCCAGTCTCCACACCTGTTCTACTACTTCCTGACACTCATTTGCACACTTTTCTACCCCTTGCACACTTTTTTTCCTCCAACTGGAAAGTGAAAAGACCAGAGGTTAAAATGGAGAACTGGTGGAACAAGGTTGGAAAACAACTAAGGAATCCACAGTTTCATGACAAGGGAATCAAGGCGCCAGGAAAAACAGACTGAAATGATGTCACAATGCAAAGAGTGTTGGGGTGTGAGAGTTTGCATCTACGGAAACACTGCTCAGTGTTGGAGCCTGCATATGTGTGATACGATATCCCTGGTGTTTACAAGGGGCCTGGTAATCTGGCAACTGTTATCACATATAAGATACAAAGATGTGTATGGGACAATCAGACCATGAACCTGATATTAGGTGAAAGGCAGATGAAAATGCTGCTTTACTACAGAAATTTTAGATGAATGCTAAAGGATTTTGTGTAAAGACTTTGTCCTAGATGAAAAAAAAACCTCCAAAACATCCAAAAAAGAACCAACTACACAAGAAACCCAGCCTGAAGACTGAAATATATATGTTTTTAATCCAGGAATTCTCCTCAAATGAAAGGGCTGAACTAAAATATGTAATATATTTGAAACAACTCTTAAAAGCTTTCATTAACAAACACCATTCATAGAAAACCAGCAGGCCAGAGGTTTGGGAGTCAGGAAATTCAAATTACCTTTATGTCATGAAAAGTGGAGTTTTATCTCATTGTTTTTTATATATTTGAAGATCTTCTACACTGTTAACTCAGTTACCAGCTTGGACTGAAAAAGCAGGAAGTAGTGAAGTATCATGATTAAAATAGGTTGGTCTGAAGCTTATCACAGTGTTTCTACTAATGGTGTTGTATTTCCTCTTTCACTCATGCTCCCTATATCAGTATTTACAAACAAAACAAACAGAAAAAAAAGAAGCTGTAAAACAGTTGCCGGATTTTCTAGGCAGTTTTATAGTGGCTACATGCTTGTGGCACATGCACTATATAAAGCAGTAAAAGGTTTAGAGTCTTCCTCTTCGGTGGTTTGCCACTGTTGAGTTGTAACCTGCCATTTTGCACATCTTGATTTTTAAATAATTTTGTGTTAGTACTTCCTGATTTTCATTCCCATTAAGAAATAGAGGGTTAAGACAGCCATAAAAATAAGCAAGAGCTTTTGTTATGATAAATGCATATTCAGAGCTGCTGTTCAATTTAAAGCTCCAGTCTATGATCTTCATCAATCTGAAGAAAGTATAGGGTGTCTGGGTAAGAATAAGCAGGACAACTACAGAAAATATGCTTCATAGATTTGTTCTTTTGAAGAGTTCTAGCACACAGTAAGGTTCTAATAATTAGTGAATAGCAGATGATCATGACTAGCATGGGAATAAAATAAGCAAGGGTCGCTTGGATCACTTCAAGAACCAGATCTGTGTGATAGTTTGGATATTCTTCCTGACATACTGTGTATCAAAATTAACACCTCCCAAAAAACCAAGTGTGGTGAAGCAAATGCTTGTGAGATCACCCAGATCAAGACAGAGATTAATTTGCCCCATGTCATTAATTTGGTTTGACACATGTGCTGTGGTGGCAAAAGTAACAGCAATAAGCTGGTCAAAGGTGATAGACATTAGAATTAACATTGAAGTGTATACAAGCCCCATATAGTGGGACATGCCACAGTGCTTCAAGGCCACTCCTGAACAGCAGAGTATGCTCAGAGTGGCAGCATCCAAAGGAAAACCCAGTCAGCTATAGCCATGTTAAGCGAAAGTACTGTCAGTTTCTGTTAGCATCTTGAGTTTCGTGTAGAAACTTAGTTTGAAAAAGACTAGTGCGTTTCCTGCTAGGCCAAAGATGAAAGGAACAAAATACATATGGGTTAGGAAGACTTATTAATATGAAAATTCTCATTTGTGTTTTCATAGGGATCAGTGATGGAGACATTATAAAAATGAGCAGTATCTCTAGTTGCCATGTTGCCTTCTTTATAAAGGCAGCCTGAAAGGACACATATTGGGATTTTTTAACTCAGCAAATAATTAAATCCTAATGCATCAAGGAGACAGACAAAATCCTAAGTGCTTACAGATAAGAGTTGTAGTAAAGCATCCATGACAGACAAAAGCAAATCTATTTATTTGCTGAAGAGGATTGTCTTGACAGTCAAGACCCAAACATAACAGCTGGTGGATTTGAATACATCATCTGTTACCAGATTTATACTCATGGGGACTCAAAAGCATACTCAAAACACAATTACAAAGTGGCTTCTGAAAGCCATATAAAGTTTAAGCTTTCTAATACATCAGTGATTTAGTGCTTGGATTGAGTGTTTATGGGAAAACCCATGAGAGAAATAGAATTTGTTTTGCCAAATTTACCTTTTAGGCTCAGGTTGCAGACTCTGAGCATCAGAGTTGTTTGGCTTGGGTTAGACCTGTCCCAAAATGCAGGGTTTGAGACTCAGTGAGCACTTCAGAACCGGTGGTTCAGTTAAGCCTCAATCTTGTTCTTAAGATTTCAGTCATGTCATCAGATGGCAGCACTTCTCTGCCCTCTCAAGTGACTTACTGAAAACATGGAGGATTTTCATTAATGTAATACATTTGTATTACTCTCAGAGGGATGAATGACCAATTCTCTGTCAGCCCCTTCCATCACACTCCCTCTCAAGAGCTGATGGGGTTTTGCTGTGTTAGCTCTCCAAGTTAAAGAGAGGCTTAACTCCTTAAGCTTCTCCTTAACTCACAGCCCGACAGTCAGGGCTGTTGCCAGCACATAAAAGTAACAACCCTAAGACTAATAATCTTTGCAAGCTGTTTACCTGGTAAATTAAGTCTTTGGTGAGAAGGTTTATTGACTTTTTATAGATTTAGCCCAAAAGCTAAATGCCCTCTCTCTTGAGCTACAAAACCATGCTTCTGTGAGATTAATCTTACTACAAGATATTACTCATCATAAGATTAGCAGAACTCATCTCTGAATCCTTAAGATTGGCTGAAAGCCTCACCCAGTGAGTTCTAATGTACAGCAGTTTGAGTGTCCTTTGATTCTGGAAGAGAGGGAAACACTATTCAAAGACACGAGCCCATGCAGGCAGATCTTTGCAGCAGCCTGTGGTACCGTAGCTGGAGTGCTTCTGGGACTGACTTGTAGAGCAGTGAGCTTGTATCTCTGACTACTTGAGTTTGGTACCTGCAAATGTGTATAAAGAAAAACAGGACCAAATTTGACTTATTTCTGCATCATTGTTTACTGAAAGAACACTACTGACACAAGAGACATAAGGCTGTGTAATGCTCTTTAAAAACTGAGTTCTCACTTGTGCTTCCTTTCATGTGATAGCAATTTCTCTGCCTCTAAGAAACAAACTGGGAGCAAGGTGCTAAATATTCACAAACTGTTCCTGTCAAACAGGGGAGCAATAGGTTGTGACAACCATCTGCTTTTATCAGTTATTTTCAGATGCAGAATAAGGTATGAGGATGACACAGCAGTGGCTAAGCCGTGTGGTAACATATGGGTTGCATGAACTAACATTTGGGCTGAGAGGGTAGCTGTTACTCCTGGATGGGTCAGTCTGAAGAACATTTGAGTGTAAAGTTGTGAAGGGCCTTGGGTGCAGAAACCACCCTGGCTGCAGGGAACTGCAGGCTCTGGGATGGAGCAGCCTCTGTGGAGGTGCAGGCTGAGTAGGGAGGGCTGGGCAACAGCTCTGTTGAAAAGACTCAGGGTTTCCTGGTGGATACTGGTGTAAACTCAGACCAGAAACTGCTTCTGCTATACCTCTCCTATAATTTTGCCTCAGTTTCCCTTAATAGCCTCTAAAGAACTCTGCAAGGAGAAAATTCAAAGGTATCTGAGCTAGTGTTACCCAGAGAGGTGGCTGTAGCTTTGGTGACCTAGGGACTGCAGTATTTGGGCTATACTGGCAGCAGCTTGTCAGTAATTTCTAGTGTTGATTTCCAGTCATCTGTTTGCTGCCTCCTGCTGGGAAGAGGACTTGAAGCACCCTGGTAATCCCTAATTGCTTGTTCTGAACATTTTGCAAATGCAGTGTTTGAAAGCTGTCTTCATCTCAGAGCCCTTGCCAAACCTCTTCCCTATCATAATACAAAAAACATACAAACAAACAAAAAAAAAAAAACCTGAGAGATTTTGTGTGTTATCCCCTGGAGCACAGAAATATTCCTGTCATGATTGTTTCCCTAGCTTGCTTTCTCTATATTGCCTCTTGTCTTGCAGATAGAGTGTGGCCAGTTTTAAGGCCAGCAAGTCCTTTGGTATTGTTTGTTGTGTTTTTTTCTTTGTTTCATACGGAATGTAGCCTAGCTAAATCATCCTTTTTTTCTTTTTTTTTAATAGCTGGGATTTCCTATGTACCAATATGCAGATCCACCTGTAGCACATCATGGTGGATTTTAATGTTCATCTGGCTTTTTTTAAATCAGATGTCTGTGTGGTGCTTTCTCATCCCAACATATGTCAGGGTTTGCCCTTAACACTTCTATCCCTTTCCCACCCATACACCTTCATGCAAGACACTGTCTTGCACCCTGTAAACTCAGTGAACTCTGTATCCCTCCAGCTCCATCCCAAACCATGCCTCTTTTCTTGCCCATGTCAAGGGCTGTCTGTGGTATCCTTTCTTCTGATCCTTTACTGTCCTCTTTCTTTTTCTACTGCTCTCTGTTGGGTTGGAGAGGAAGGCTGATAACTAAGTTAGGGTGCCTGGGGTGGGTCTGACCTGCTAGATAACAGCAGGCCCAGGGAATCGTTTGTGCACTTCAGCATAATGCCTTTGATTGTTTCTTTGCATTTTCAGATGTGTTTGCTGGGCTAAGCAGCTGTTAGGGGCTCTGTACAGCCTCCAGTCTCCGTTTCAGGTTTCTGCCTTTCACACAATTCGGTAAGACTCTCACCTGGATGACAGAAGTTCTCTCCAGAAATCACTGCACTACTGACAGGCAGATGGCTTCTGGGATTTCACTGCTCAGCCACATGAAGCCAACACCTCAGACACATAGCTACAGCTGTCAGAGCTCAGGTGTTTATGGGAACAGAAAATTGCTGAGTCCAGAGCTGAACTAGCTTTTTTCAGGTTTTAATTCTAAAAGTGACTTCTTACTTTTTACTCTCCAAGCCATTTATGATATTGGCCACAGTATTTTTGGTATCATTTATAGGAAATGCTTTCCATGTATAAGAACAGGCACACTGGGCCAGATCGTCCACCTTAGGGACAGTGACCAACAGCAGATGCCTTAGGAAGTGCTTAAGAACAGGACAAGTATGAAGTAGTAATTCTTCAAAATGCTCTATCAGCTTCCAGCAATCTGTGTCTTGAGGCTTTGTGAATCTGAGCTGTTCTCTTCTTGCTGTAGTGTCTTTTCCATGTTTCAGTTCTTCCTGCTTTTAGCCCCACTTCATTTCACTTTTAAAAAGAACAAGAAGGGAAACAATACAGACCGTTGAAAAATACACCAGAGGGTACATATTCATAATCTGGGGACCTGGGAAGCTGCAGGAACTTCCTTAGTGCTGATGCAAAGGATGAATGGGTCATGCAAGAATAAATTCTCCTGACAGGGGAAAAATGCTCCAGTTAAATCATGGTACTGTTTCTTATATTATAGCATACCAGACCTTAGTTTAGACTGTTAGACTCAGTGAGGTATCATAAAGAGAATGAGGATTTTCTTTGTCATTATAAGGCACTTTGGTTTAATACACAAATTAGGAAACTTAGCATTCCTTTAGCCTTAGGTATGTGGTGAATGTATTGGTTGAATCAGCCAAGTGGCAAGCTAACCAGCTAACCATGTACTGGGTGGCAGCAGCAGAAATAAGGGAAATCAAATGTTAGAGGAGAACATGGAACATATATTTGTCCTGGGATTTAATTTACATTTCAAAGTTCCAAATGAAAGGTAAAATTAATGGATTAAGTCAAGAACTCTAATGGCATTGTGTAGTAAATCATGGAGTTTGACACTTCTGGAAAGCATGGAGTTGTGTAGTTCTCTTGCTGTGCATGAATTCAAGCCTGTGAAATTAAAGCTGTGTAGCTAACCTGGTAGGATGGCAGACTTACGTGGATCACAGCGTGAAGCCTGTTGCTGTTCCCACTGTAAAAGAAAAACATATGTGTAGATTTACAAGCTGTAGTTCAGTTTTCTAGTTCATTGTTTTTGGTTTTTTTTTCTTTTTTCAGAATCAGTTTTTTTATCTGGTTGTATAAAGATAGTTAAAAATAAAATTATTTGTATTGGTAAGTATTTGCATAGATGTTGTACTAACCTTTATGGACCAACATGTAGTAAGTACTTCATTCCTACATTCCTAGTGTCTGGTTACAGCTCAGGTTTTGGGACTTAATTACAGCTTTGAGTCTCCAATGCACATCCCAGCTGTCTCTTTAGGGTACTAACAGTAGTGATGTGACTCTGAAGAGGTCAAGAGTTATCCAAGAGGCTGTGAGAATAAGAGAACAGGAATATTGAAACACAAACTCTGCAGATAACAGTTCAGGAAATGTATAGACAGTGGGTGCAGTTTAATTTGCAGTCATAATAATAAATTCCTTCTGTTTGCAACCAGTGGTGTCACTGCACTAAACTGACATGTGATTGCATGTGTTGATATATAGTATATTCAGATGCTGCTCATGACCACCTGAAGGAGATATTTTCTCCTGCTCTTCTATTTAGCAGTGTTGCTTGTAGAGCAATGTCCCACTGGATTTAAAAGAAAACGCTAAACTGCATTGGTTTTGAGAACTGGTCTACAGCAAGTGTGGCAATTATGCTCTCTTGGAGCATTATTGCATTTGATGGTTCAGAAGCACATATGATATTACATTTTATTAGATTCCATTGGTTTTTTGAAGGAACCAAACAGCTGGTTCCCTGTTAATAAGAATCTTTGGCATTTTTTCTGGGAACGACAGCTTAATTGTCTCAAACTGCTGGAATGCAGAGAAGCAAAACAAAAATCAGTCAGAGAAGCTCTAGCTTACTTGGAAATTATCAGTTTTTGTTTCCTGACTCTCAAACTCATCCTTCTCTGTGTCGAGCCCTGTAATTCATACCTGGTGCTACTCCAGTGTTCACCCAGAGCATACACCTTTTATGAGGTAAAGAGTGGATAGCAGGTTCTTCCCTGTGCTACACTGCTTGGTGGGACACATCGTAGTGTGGAGGAAACATCCTGCTTTGTCATCTTGTAACAGTATCTTTGGGGTATTTGTGTTGGAATCATGCAGTATTTCTTGTACGGGAAGAAGATGCACAGTAGCAATTCTCCAGCAATAGAGTATGTTTTGTGTACAATTGTCAGAGTAAGGAACTAGATAATATGTCTGTTAAAACACCTCACAGATTAAATCCAGGGAGATGTCTTATCCTTTTGCAAGTTTTGTCTGAGGGACAAGTGCAGACTGTTTTGCTTGTGTCTGCCCCTCAAGTTCCCACCTGCAGGAGAATCTTTAAACCTGTCATCGTCTCAATAAGGAATATATTTTATGATTGCAGAAAAGATTTTCTGGACATATATGTGTATTCCTCTTAGCTTATGAAACCAGGATAGAAACAGTTTTATATTTGTGTACAGTAGTGAGCAGAAGAGGGCTGCAGTTTTGCCCAGTTTTGTCACTAGAATGTGCAAAATAAGAATCCTATAATTTGGTATCAGGACTATCAAAACATACTAGGAAGGCATCAACATGCAGATGGGATTTGACCACATACTACTCAGAGAATCATGATTTTCCTTCTTTTCTTTGTTCTAGAAACAGCACGTGCAATTCTTCAACCTTTGATGAATCCGAAGACTGGCAAGTTGCTCAAGATGCTGAGATATGCTTGTTGAAGTCAGGAGAAATCATGTGAGCAGAACAATTTCATTGCTCTAGGTGAAAGCATAAAGGCTGAGCTCAGCTATCTGAGCACAAGCCTAGCAGGCTTCTGGAGGAGCTGATCACTTGTGTTCCACAGTAGAATTTGGTCTGAGGAGGATGAGAGGGTGTAACTCAACCATGCAGAGCAGCAGCAGCAGTGAGCCAGGTCCTCTCTCTTCTGTCCTAGAAAACTTGAGTGCTACTGGGGAACAAGAAGGAAAGATGTAGGTCCACATTACATGGGAAAACATTTCCTATTTTTATTGCAGGAATTGCTGTCAACAGGAAGGGGATTTAGAGAGAAGGCCATACAGTTCTAGCAGTCTTTGAAACAAGCTGCAAGGGCAAGTCAAGGAATGCAGCTCTACTTGGACCTTTGCCAAATGGAGGGAATTTGTCGCCTTTTGGAGCATATGTCTGTTATTTATTGGTGGTTTCCCAGAATCTATTTTGCCTGCTCTGGTTGATACATGCCATAGCATAAAAAGTTCATCTAACACTCAGCTCAAGCTCTGTGTGTACTGTATGTGCACAATTCTCTGCATGTGTCCTGCTCTGAAATTCCTAGTTACATGCAGTAGTGGTACAGCAAGTCATTTGCACAGCCAAGAGGGAATCCAATGTATGGAAATGCATGTGACTTAGAGAAATTCACCTTTGCTCACTGTCTCCTTAAGCCTAGCTTTGAAACTTTTCCTTATTTATGGGAAAAGTTTTAAACTTTTGACTGCAAGGAGATAAATTAGTCTATGTTTCAATCTTGTTGCTGCTGTTCAGAGATCTAGGTAAATGAAGTAGTGATTAAAATCATAGCTGGACTGTAAGGCAAAGCCAAGAATGATATTTAGTTTATTAAAATCAAAGGTCAACTGAGACACCATAGAACTGTGGTTTACTCTGATCTAATTGATTTTCAAACAGTTTATTTGGCCTTAAGAGTGACAGATTAGATTAGGTTTAATTAGGGTAATGTAGGTGAGATCCCACGGATCTTAGAAATTACAGGTTTCCCCTGAAGAAAGTAACCAGTGTTCTCCTGCTTCAAGGCCTCACTGTTTGCAGTCTTAAATAGATACCAGAATGAAGTCAGCTCATCTAATGCTGTAGGACTCAGCAATCATCTAGATGCTAAATACTTCAGTTTTAACTGGAAGTATTTTGGGTCAGTTTTTTTGCAGCTTGGTTGGGTAAAACAGACACAGATGTAGCACTAAGCACTTCAGAACAGAGCTGCTGTTCACATTCCTTCCACCTGTCCCCTGTGTACTCCTGATCCCTCCTGTTTCCTGTGCAAATTTTTGTATGCAGCTAGGAAGGTGAATAAACTTCGTAACTTATTTTTTGTTTAAAAAAACCAGTAGAGGGCAGCACTCCTTTTTTATTGGTAAACTCTAAAAGGCTTTATTCCAGCACTGGTTTTCTTTAGTTGAAATGAAATAAGTAAGTGAACATTCATGTGGAACACATGTAGAAAAATCCACATTTGCCAGAGCAGTGAAGGTTATTCATATCAGTCAGCTTTTTTGTAGTTTCTGCCTTCATCTAAGGCTGAATTTTCATGCATCTTGTGGACCTGTCCCAAATATGCTATGGAGTCTACCTAAAATAGATGGAAAATAAAAAACAATTATTAGTGATCCTGTCTGAGTAAATTGATTAGTTCTCTTCAAGTAATCTTTTTTTGTCCCTCACAGGATGAAATTACCCCTTACAGTAGAAGAGATCCTGAATTTTGGAGAGAGCAACAGAGAGCTGTTCATCAAATCTAGCACCTACAGTATCATTCCCATCACTGTTACAGAGATGGGACTAACAATCAGCTGGATCTTCTCATCAGACCCCAAGAGCATATCCTTCAGTGTTGTCTTCCAAGAGTCCGAAGACACGCCGCTGGATCAGTGCAAAGTAATGCCTTTGTCTCCTTACTGCTTTAGAGCTTGTAGTGCTCTACACTCATCCAGCCTACAGGAATTGACAAGTATTCCTAGGAGGTCTTCACCGGAATGCCAGTTGCTATTGCATTAAGGATTTATTTCTCCAGTTAAGCTGCAGTTCTGCTAAAGGCAAAGCTACGTCTTTAATGTTGCCTGCAAAAGTTGAGTTGAAAAGCCCTGTAGCTTCTGTTGGTTGCATCTGAAAGTTGTCCATTGCCTATTATTAAGCAAAAATAAAAGTCCAAGTCTGCAAAATTATTTTCTTTTCTCAATTTCGCTTAGTTTTTAAACTCTTTAAGGCTGATTTTGCCAGGTTTTCTGATTTTTGAGCAGAAGCCACAGGGAAACAGATTAATTCCTTAGGTTACCTGCATTTCTTACAATGAAACCTATACTTAAGTGCCTTGATAGTGTACAAAGTCTCTTTGCCAGTGCCCAAGGTACCCGGTTTTGTATGTGCTGTCCATATTTCATGAGGATTACAGATTAGATTAATCTATTTCACTCAACTAATTGCAAAGTTTTACTGAAAACAAGGCAGCTGCTGGTTTAATTCACCATGGTATGGCTGTGGTTTACTGAGGGAATAAGATATTTATATAGCATGTGTTAATTCACTTCATAGTTTTTAACTCCATGTAAAATATCTCTTTTTCTTAGTCTGAAAGCTAAATGAAGTGTGAATGCTGCTTTTGTCTTGATATGTTTCTTTGGTAAAACTTTGTGTTTTATAGGGTCATCCTTGATCTCTGTCAGCTGCTCTTCTGACAGCTGTGCTAGGGTTTTACAGCAAGATACATAGAACTACAGATACGCACATTTTTGCTGTAAGCTCAGATAAACAAGATTTGCTGACAAAGCTTATTTTATAACACAGGGAGTATAAAAGCATATATTAAAAGATGTATTTAGCTAAATCTTACTCTTGGATATATAGATTTAATGTACCCCTTGCAGATGTTACTCAAGTTTGTTAGATTAACATTTAGAAGTTCAGCATTTGAATCTATCTCTAAAGCAGAGATGAATAGGCATAGGTTAGTGCTGTAAAGATATAACCAAAGGAAAACAGATGTTTCACTGTGAGATTTTAGTTTGGGTGAGTTTTAAATACTAATCAGAGTAATTAGTTTTTCAGGCATATGTGCACTTTGGGAGTTTCACGGTGGCTGAAATCAAGGTTTTCTGAAAGAAAATGTCAATTTATAGGGCAAATAGAAAAATTCATTTTGATTTGTATTGAATTCCAGGTTCTTATCCCTATGACTCGCTGCAACTCTCATAAGGAAACTGTCAGAGGACAGGTGAAAGTCAGAAACTCTGGAATCTACACGCTGATATTTGACAACACATTCTCTAGGTAGGTCCTAGCCAGGTTTAAAAGGTGAAATAAGCTTTGTTTTACAGACTGTGGAACTGATCAAATGTACCAGTATTCTGCCATTCAGAAGTAAGTATAAGAAATTTTTCCTCGCTTGCCAAGAGATCTTCAAGACTGAGTTTTGGTTCTTGTTCTTGTTTGGGTTTTTTTTCCTAACTCCACAGCAGAATTCCACTCTTCTTTCTGAACCTCTGGGAGGGTTAACAGAAGATAGCAAGTAATTTATGACATATTCCAGGAAAGTTTAGTCAGGATTGTCTCTTTTTAACAACAATCCTGACTGCCCTTGCACAGGCATATTTCTTTTTGACAACAGTGAATTTTTTGCCCAAGTGTAAACTGAAAGACACTTTTAAGGCTTCCACTCTTGTTGGCTTTAGCTAATGTGATCCTTTTGCTCTCTTTCTTTCTTTGACAGGTTTATCTCAAAAAGAGTGTTTTATCACTTGGCTGTTGAGCGACCTGTCATCTATGATGGAAGTGATTTTCCATAGCCTTTACTATACTGTGTATTTTTAATTAAATTTTTAAGATATGCTATTGTTTATGTACATGTAAGCATTCTGATTACCACTGTGTTTGAAGACTTTGAAACTATGCAATAGTTCTAATACACTTAAGAGGAGACGTGTACACTAAAAAATGGAAGCCTTTTCAGGAACACTAATGGTTCTGTACTGTGTACAGATTGCTGAAAAGCCATGTTGTGTGATTTAACAGGTCAATAATAAGCAATTCTTTTTCAGTGGGGAGAAAAATAAGGGTTGGGGTGTCTAAACGCAAACTAAAATTCTTTGCTGAAAATTGAGCTATTTTTCTTCCAAAAATATCCTTCAAAAGGAAATTTAAAGAAAAATGCCTATTTCTGACCTCTTCACTGAGGTGTAAACATAACCATCTTTGTCCTGCTGTATTGCTCTTACAGTCAGAGAAGCAATTACACAATACTTCAGTTTTCACAGGCAAGTATTGTAACCCATCTAGAATTTTTTATCTTTTCCAAGTTTTGTAAGCAGCAAGCCATAGGAGTTTTATACATTTTGGGCTAAGGTTTGGTAAGTCTTAACTGGCTTTTTCAAATGCTTTAGCACCGAATACCAGATACGAAATAATAAACATGAAGAAGCAACTCCTTTCACTTTGGCTCAGCATACTCTGTACATTGGCCCACGGAATCCAGCTCTTATGGTGAGCACCAGTGGCAGAACACAGAGCATCTCCTGTGGAATAAAGCCCTGCTCACTGGGTGATACTGGGAAGAGGAGCATTCATTTTTCCTGCCTTAGCACCTTAGTCATCAGCATTCACAGAAAAGCACAGTTTCTGAGGAGATCAGCAACATCTCTCTCTCTAGACCACGTGGAAGGCAGCAATAATGTTTGAACTGGTCTCAAAATGTCCACCCAAAATGGAATGCATATCCAGGCCTGGTGAGCTCTCCACCCAGTGGTGTTGGTGTATTCTGTCCCTTTCCTAAGCCTTGCAGTTGCCCTATCCAACTGGTAGCTTTCCATCTCAGATCTGGGGGCTGTTAACACTGCCTTTTAAGGGAAGACTGGGTTCTCACTTATATAAAATTTCTATGCAAACCATCTACTTTCTGTATAGAATTTCAGTTTTTTTGTCAAAATAACTGAAAGCAGATTTTTCTGTATAAAAAAAACCTGTCTTCCAATGGAATGGTGAAACATTTGGCAGGAGAAAGAAGAAAAGCTCTTTCTCCCAACCAGCCCTCCTCATAATTTAAGTGTGTGTAATTTCTCATGTTGCTGTTCTCCCAAGGAAACCTCAGACCTGGAGGGTTTTAGTGCAACAGTTGGTAGAAGACCAGCACAACCTGTGAAGAGCCCTATAGAGACTTGGTGGCAGCTGTAGCTGGCATACAGGAGTCATGGTGGGAGACAGAAAATTAAGCATGAGGGGAAAGAAGAAAAAAGGGCAAGCATAAACTGAAGCAAATTGCTTGGGAAAGGGGCAAACTTGTAAATGCAAAAGCAAGGACAGGGAATTGGAGGAACAAGCGCTACTAGGGAGGGTGGTCAGGAGAATTTAAACAACCAGTCTTTTGGGGTGGGAGATCCCTAATGGGTATTGTATTGGACCAGCTGGTGTTTATGTATTGCTGGTCCAATCCAATACCCATTAGGGATCTCCCACCCCAAAAGACTGGTTGTTTAAAAGGTGGAGATTGCAAACCAAGTGTTGGATGCTTACATAGGAGCAGCTGAGGCAGAGGGAAATTTCTGATCATAGAAAAGAATCGCAGATAAAGCTAAAGGTTGATCATCATTTGTTCCAGTTGTTAGCAATATATAAATACAGCGATCTTGAAAAAGATTGTCAAGGAATGACTACTTTTCATGGAGGATTTAGGGTCTCTGGCTCATTGATAGCATTCCCTTGCCTTCAGCTGCCTTCTTCCCCATAGTGGTGGTGTGCTCCCAACCCTCTGCTAAGCAGAGGGGTCAGTGGAAGGTGCAAGCTTCTGAGGGCTGCAGTGCAGTTAAGCCCTGACCTGGCTGTGTGTGTGAAAATGAGATGGACAAGAGACTGATGTAGGCAATAAACAGCAATAAATGGCACAGATCAGTTCATGAATTACAGCGTATTTCAGTCTTGAAGCTAAGTTTTATATTTAATTAGGCAAGAAGAGATTATTTATTGCTTAAAAATGGAATACTGTGTACCATATGCTATGCAATTTCACTGAGGTGTTACTGAAGTCTGCTGCAGTTTTCTTTTGAGCTTTTAGGCACGGTTTTAAAAAGCATTTTGCTGTTGTTTACTTAGAATACTAATCCTACTGGGGTATCTTTCTTAAAATGCCAAATGGAAGGTAAAGGGACACTGTCAAGTATCTTCAGCCAAAGTATGACATCTCTGTTAAAAAGTATTTTAAGTCTCTCTACTCAAAATTATTTGACAGCCTTGCCTCTTGATTTCCTCTCTAAATCCAGTTCTTGACATTTTTTCGTCCTGTGGCAAATATTTTTAAGCCCCTGTTCATGTAGCTCTTAAAATAATTGTCTCCATGTAGTAAGCCAGATATTTCCCTGGAGGTCTCTCATGGAGACAGTCCTGAGACTGGCTAAAGCCTATGTTTGGGAGAATGGGAGTAAACCCACTGGTTTGTTTTCATTTAACATTTGAGACTTTATGGTCCCTTTTCTTCAGGTTTTCTGCCTATTGAGTGTAATTTTATGGCTTTTTTTTCCTCTCTGAAAGAGGTCTAGGAGTGGGAGTCAGAACCTGTAGTTTAAAGATGAAAAGGAAATATTTGCTTCTCACCAAAGATGGTAAAAAGTTTCAAATGATGAAATATCAGGCTGGTAAGGTACAAGTGGACAGGACTGCAAGCTGTTCAAAGAAACTTCCTGGGAGGAGTAATCCCATCATAACAGCTGGAAGAGGCTGTGCAGAGACAGTAAAGAACCTGACATTACTACAGAACCTTTTCTAAAATGTCCCAGACAGCTTATTATTGGAACCATGGAAACCCAATAAAGGACTTTGTACAAGGGCAGGCTTGTGCAAGGGATTATTTAATTGTGCAAGAGATTATTTCATACAAGCACCTCGTTCATAAAGTGCTTGTTCATGTGAGCTATGTCAGCAATGCTGAAAACTCTGTGGGTGCTCAGGTGATTTGTTGAATTGGGCTTTTTATCATCTGCAGGAATGCTATAAGGAGAAAAAATATATTTTAAATTGATCATGAAGTTACTTGAAGGAGATGTCAAATTCATAGGACAAAGCGATTATACATTGTGGTCAGCATAAACAATTAGATGTTTTTCTGGGTGCTGGAAAGGGTAAGAAGATATGGAGGGTAAGATTTTCTGTTACAAAGAGGTTTATGTGAAGGAAAGAATATAGTTTCTTCAAGGAAATGACAGTGTTCATTTACTCAATATTACTCAATGTTTCTTATGAAAAATGAAAGATGTATTGCACGAGAGTGTACCACATTACAAAATAGCAAAGCTACAAAGGCCTGACTTTTCTCCTTTCCTAAAATTGAAATTGCACTATAGTTTTAATTATGCTCAATCACTGAGGTTGTAACTTGTTCAGAAGCATCTTTTGGTCTTAACTGCCAAAGAACTGCAAACCCTGTTCACATCAAAATTCCTGCTCCAAATATGGGAAAAATCATGTATACCAGTGTCTGTACAGTTACAGAGATGTAAACGGTTGTGTGTTGGAATGTTTTTCTTGATGCTTTTTTTTCCTTTTTAACCTCAGGAATTTAAGAATAAAATTCTTTATCATTGCAAATGTTTGTCCCTTTTTTGCCTTGTAGAGATAGCTTTGTGTGGAAGAGAAATCTGATGATTGCATGATCTACTTGGGGTTTTTATGACATTCATATTGTGCCATCCCCTCATTTCAAATCTGCAGTTACCAATAGAAGTTCCAGAACATCTCCAGAGGCATCTGGAGTCCTGACTCCACATTCAGAAGCTTCCCTTTGGGAGAGTCTCCAGGAAAGCCTAATCTGGAGTACAAGGCACCTGCAAAGAGTGAGTTTTACGTATACCCAGTACATGTGTAAGTGATCATACCTTGCTGTACCTCAGCTCTGCAGCAAAATGCTGCAGCCATTGAAAATCTTTGTGTCCATCTCCAATAATGCATTTTTATCCATACTGGGTAATACCTTTTCCATTGGTGCTAGGGGAAAGGCTCTCCCAACCCTACTTCTGCCTTATATTTCTCAGTCTTTGCCCCAAGAACAGGCTTTGGCACATACAAGATAACATTTCCCTGTGGGCATCGTGTGAAGCTGCCACAAGATTACGGTATCCTCTGCATTAGTCCTTGAAGTGTCACAGGGATGCTTTGAAGTCCAAATATAACAATAATTCCTGTACTTTCACACCCTTCCATCACTTCCCTGCTCCCTGGAAGAGGTGCTTCTATAAAGATGTCTCTGTTTCAGGCAGAGCAAGCACCAGGAAGGCAGGTTTGCCTGCAGAGAGTGAAAGTTTCCCATTGGCTCTCCCAGCTTCCTCCCCCTGTGCCACAAGCAGGCTGGTGCTGTGCTATGTGACTGCCTGCACCGCAGTGACAATGCAGCACTTGGGGCAGAGACAAGTCCAGCTGCCTCTTCAAAGAAGAGCAACAGCATAGGAGACTACAGCCCAAAACTGGGAACATCTAGGAAAAAATGGCCTCAAAGAGAAGGGAGGGGACCTGAGCTATGGAAGATCTCAGGCCACTCCCAGGACTTGCAGAAACTGGTTGGTGACCATCCTGCCAGAGCTGTGTGTAAAGCATGAGCAGAGTCCTATGGGATGTGTGAGGGACCATGGGGCAGGGGAGTAGAGTTCTATACCCTTTGCCTGTGAGGAAACCTCCCATCCCAGAAGAGAGCATCAGGCGACAGCTAGGGACACCCTAGCCAGGAACAAGAGGGACTGTGGTAGGATAAATCCAAGTAAAACACCAGGGCAGAGGGACAGAGGAGCCCAAGAAGGGTTTGACCACAAGGAGCTGTGCTGCTGGCAGACAGAGGGCCCCAGGAGATGGAAGAGGGAGTAATGGCAGGAAACACCTCTATGCCCGAGTCCCTGCTGTGTGCTGACCAACAACAAGGGTTGGTGACAAGGCTGCAGCCAGAGGGGCTCAGGAAGGCAGCTTCCCTCCGAGGCTGTGTGGTGAGAGCAGGTTGGGAAGCTACCAGCAGCTGCTGGACTGCAGGCAGCCATTGTGGAACAAACCCCAAGAGATAAAACTGCCCACAGGGAGGTTGGTCCCCAGCTTCCCCAGGCAAAGTGATGGGAGCAGCCTGACTCAGAGCAGGATGTGCATGACCCAGGGACAACCTCATCACCCCAAACTGCTGAAAGTTCATTGCTGTTTCACCACCCTCAGTGGTTTCACCTGCTGATTGAGCATGAATATTTCCCACTGTGTTTTGGGGACTGAAGAAGCTTTACTTTCTGTGAGATGGCCACAAAGTTCAAGTTCCTGGGGCTGGTGAGATGCTGTGCAGGGAAGAGGAGCTTGCAGCAACTAAGGTTTGCACACTTTGTTTGCGTAACTCAAGGGCTCTTTGGGGGCCAGGAGAACCCTCTGTGTAAGAGCACCATCAGCCGCAATCTCAGGAAGGGGTAGTAGGGGTGAGCTGCTCTGGAGAAGCATCTGCCCGCAATGTGCTGCCTTCTCCCCTGCTCTCAGAAATGTGCCCTGCCTCCCCAGACTGCACTCCACCCCTCACCTTAACAGCCTAAACCTGCTCTGGTGCCTGTGGGGTTCTCAGCTGCGGCTTCCACACCACAAGGGTTAGATATGTGAAGTAAACCCTCTCAGCAAAGTTTTCCTTTGGCCTCTTTTGAGAGGGGTAAATGCTGTGATTGTGAACAGGTTTTGTCTATGGATCCGAACTGGGAGGGATGTGTGGACAAGAAACTACCAGTTCATGCCCCTGGTGTATGTGGCAGTGCCTTTATTTAATTTTGGCTTCTGTTTCCTGAGCATAAATCACAAAAAAAAATCCAAACACTTCTTACACGTACAGTAAAAAATATGTACATCTTTGACCATTTTTCTTCCTAAGGAAAAGGTAAAAAAATCCTTATAAACATATATGAAACTTGCACCCCATCTGCCCAGGTGTGCCCTATTAGCTAGAAAAGCAGCACCAAACTTTGCAGAAAGCTCTTGTTTATCAACATGCTTTAATGATAAATGCACTATGAAAACCCTTTTTCCCTGGAAGAGCTAAGTAGGCAAACCAGGTTAAATGAGATTATTTCAAACAAAGCCTCCTGAGTACTACATCCTGCAGTTGAAGAGTAGGAGGTGCAGGCTGTGGTCAGGCAGGACAGGCAAGGCCATGTCCCTGCAAGGGAACGAGAAAGGGGGAACAGCTAAATGATGCCTGTGGGCTTGGGTTTTGGGGCACACTACAGCACACCATTTCTGGGAATGGCAGCCTCCACAACCTGATGTTTCATTCCAAATTTCATTAGGTTTGACACTTAATTACTCCCTGTCTTGCTGGCCCTAGGTTAAATGTATTTTCCAAAGATACTGGTGCATAACTGGTGGTCAGTTTGGTTTTTATGTTCTGGTTTATGACAGCTTTGCACCATACAGCAAATATCCCTGGGACAGACAGTTCAATGTCTCTGAAGGCCTTAAATTTCTATTGTGAGGGGTGATGTGTTTCCAATATCAAAACAGGAGCCATCACACCTGACATCACACAGCTAAAATACAGGAGAAAGACAAATCACATTCTGCAATGCCCACTTTATGTACATGAAAAACTGGTCTTCCTTGCAGAAGAAAACACCTATGCAGCCAAAGAGAGTTGCATTTGCCCAAGCACAGAGCAGCATTTGCTCACTGCAACAACCCAGTGTCAGAGCTAAAGGCCATTCTCCTTTACAGAGGAGGGGATCTGGTGTAGGAATTCTGGCAGGGCTCCCAAGTTAGGCCACCTTCATAGGGGAACCTGGTATGACAGCAAATGAAGGCTGAACACCCTCCTGCAGCTTCCTATGGACAGGATGCTTCATCTGCTTCTGCTGCTGCCATAGGTGAGTTTATCATCCATTGCAAGACTTGCTATTTCAGGCTGTAGTCTGAGCTGCAGATGGGCCAGCTATTTACAGCTGTCACAAAGATCGTTTTTGATGTCTATCAGTTCTGTTTATAGCAAGTATGGTTCCATTTTGCTCCCATCTGCCAAAGATTTCCTGTTCTCTCAGCCAGCAACCCTCAGTTGAGTCCCACACGTAAAGGACAGGTCCTAGCCCTTCCTGCTCCTCTGGGATAATCTTTGGGGTATCTAGGTGGTTTCCAAAGAGCTTGGTCCTTCTCTGGAGAGGGGAGGGTGAGGACTAACTTACAGGATGACTTTGCAAGGAGGGGACATAACAGAGGAGGTCCAGTGAGTGTTGAGGATCAGGGAGTTCCTCACCCGCCGCCTCCCCAGCATGGTGAAGGACCAGTTTGAGCTGTGCTCCTGGCTGTCACAGGCAGAGGAGTGCTCCTGGCCCTTGCTCCAGCAGCAGCCACAGCTTTGCATCATCCTGCCCAGCGCCATCCTGAACCGCACACCAGCAAAGACATAGAGGAAGGGGTTGAGGCAGCTGTGGAGGAAGGCGATGCTCTGGGTGACCTGCAGCCCAATGTCCAGCTGGTTGGCAGCCTGACAACTGTGCACCACCCCAGTGTAGGTATCGATGGCTTTGACCAGTAAAACAATATTGTAGGGGAACTGAGAGAGGAGGAAAGCAGTGAGGATCATGGTGATGATCCTTAGCGACTTCTGCTTTTGGGATCTTTTGGCTTGTAGGATGGTATTGATGATAAGGGTGTAACAAATCACCATGACAAAGAGTGGGAGGAAGAATCCTATGATGACTTTCAAGGCCAGGACCGTAACTCTGAAGATCACGCTGACATTTGGTGGGTACATAATTTTGCAAACTGTTACATCCCCCACCTGTGTGCTCTGGCTGTAAATGAGTTCTGGGATGCACAGGCTCACGGATGTCAGCCAGACAGCCAGGCACATGAGCCTGCTGCACAGGAGCCACCTTCGCTTACAAGTTTTAGCTTTCATCGCTTGGACTATAGTGATGTACCTGTCAAAGCTGATGCAGGTTAGAAGCAAGCTGCAGCCATAGAAGTTGATCTTATACATGCTGTTGACGACTTTGCACATGAAGTCCTTGAAGATCCATCCATCAGAAGCAGCCTTGGCCCAGAAGGGGAAGGTGAAAAGGAGCAGGAGGTCAGCAATGGCCAGGTGCAGCAGGTACCGGTCCATCATGCTTCTCCTGAAGTGGTACTTGCAATAGACAAGCACGACCAAGGTGTTCCCCGCTGTGCCCACAGCAAAGATGAGCCAGAAAAACACTGGCAGGAAGGCTTGAGTGAACTGCCTGACCTGCCTCTTGTTGCACATGATGTCTGTGTTGTTCATCAGGTTTTCACACAGGGACAGTACCATGCTGTCATTCCTGTAGCAATCCAGGCTAGTCTTGCCAGAATATGTGACCTGCAATAGGACATCTAGTAAATTTGTGTTGAGAGGCTCAGTAAAGCAAACATTTGCCCTTTCCTGCGAGATGCAGTTGAAGATGCCTAAGGCATTCCATTTAAATGAGAAAGTGCAAAGGATGCCAGGGAAATAGGGCGTTTCAGATTGCTTGAAGTGTGCAGCACAGTAGAGATTTACAAAAATGACCCATTGAGTAAGAAACTCTACGAAAGAGCAGTTCACGACGTCCAGCCAGATTCAGTTATAAAAATGGCAGGTGGTGACAGCATTATGTTTGTCAGGTAATTCAAAACATGGTTTGTTTGCCTTCAAATACATAACAAAAGGCAAAATGTCCAGCTTGGAAAGAGGTGGAAAAGAAGTCTTTGTGTCACTGCTACATTGGGAGGGTACTAGTGGCTCAAAAGAGGCAGAAAACTCATGGAGACAAAGAGTGGGGAGAAGGAAGAGGAGATGAACAGTGACACAGCTGTATACTCACTACACTTGCAGCTGCCATCTTCAGCCAGATCACTCCTCAGTCCTGAAGGAACCTCCGTGACCTGGAGAGGAAAGATGGTGGAAAACAACTGATTTGAAATAACTCTGAAGCAGGACTGTGACTCTCTTCCTTGTACTTCTTCTTCTTCTACCTTTAATAAAAACCTCAACACTTTGAAACAACTCTGGCCGGAAGACGAATAAACCACACAGAAATTGATGTCACTGATTTGAATTATTTAGTTATTTTCATTTTACAAATTTACATTTAGCCTACATTAGGTGTTCAGCTTCTCTATAGCACTGTGGAGATTTAAGTCCTTTGATGTACTACAGTCACTACAATCTTGTTTTTAACAAGCTGTAGACTCCCCAGTGTGCACATGTAAAAAGTAATTTAAAAGTACTGTATCTTGCAAAAGATTCATAAGAAAAATTGAAATGTTTCTCTTAAATTACCTAGCAACTAGGAAGGAAAAGTACCTGGCTTTAGTAGTACTTTGAAGTCTTAAATATTTGCATCCTCTGCAGCAAGTGATTAATCTCTGCCTGCAACTTCTCTTTCTTATCTGTGAGTTTAAGGACAGTGCTCATTGCTGTTGGCCTACAAAGCTGATCATTAAGCCCCAGTAAACAAGAAAATATTGGTTTTTTTCTGCTGCAGATTGTTTTTCTAGTCAGTCCACCATCACAAAAGGTAGCTGAGCCTGGGGGGCTCAATGCAAGGCACATGCACCTAAGTATTCAATATATTCTGCACCAGCTTGTCCAGAATAATGCCTGGGGATGAAGTCTGGTGACAACACAGGGTGGGTCAGTGCTACTGGGGACCTTCAGCCAGCACAGAGCTTTCCTCCAGACCCCTTCAAAAGCAGCTCATATAACCAAGAGGTCGCCTTGCAGAGACCACAGCAGAAGCAGATGGAGCCAAACTTCCTCCATGGGGAAATGGCCCATGTTCATGCTCTGGCTTCCCTCTGACTGCTTGCTGTGGGCTGACGAAAAGCCCCTGTGGCTGGCAGCAGGCAGTTAGTGACCTCCTCATTTCTCCCCAGAACTCCCTTCTAACATGTCATTGCAGCATCTGGTGAGGGGCACAGAGCTATGCATCCCCAGGGAGCTTTTTTATGTTATTTTCTTCTAGCTGTTGGACCTACCTTAAATTGCAAACTGAGCTGATTTTGTGGGGGAAAAAAAGGTGATTTGTAATTCAATTTCCTTTCCATGGAAAGAGAGACATAATAGTGGAGGAATGAGAGGATCCATTGGGACAGTTGCTGCAGGGGTGGCAGCCTGGATGTGGCACCCAGGAGTCACACTCTGCATGTGATGTTTGCTCTTTACATGTGCAATTAACCTTTGAGCTTTTTGTAGCCTGAGGTGAGTGTGTGCTTCTGGGGCCTCAACCTGATTAGACCTGTCACAGACTGTTCACTCTGTGGTTTTCATGTTTTAGGTGGCTCGAACACAGGTGGCAATCTTCTCTTTCTTTTATTTTTATTTTGGATTTTTTTCCTGGTAAGCTCCTTCGATACCAAAGGGACAGTGTCTCATACCATCAATTTCCTGCTCATGTGCATCACCTAGCACAGGGTAAATCAGTGATTGCTCCTAGGCTGTGTCCTGCTGCAAAACACTTTCATTGGAGAGAAAAAATACCCTTGAACAAGAACTGGGTGCCTCTGGGCAGCTGCCAGTGTCTTTTTGGGAGGCTGACAGGAATGAGGAGCCAGGTCTAGTCCTGCCTGCTCCACATTGACCCACAGGCACAGCTTCCCACTGCTGCCTGCAGGGTCTGTGTTATGCCCTGCAACAATAGGTGCTTTGCAAAGAACAGCAAAATGGAGAAAAACAGAAGTATGCCACCTTCAAGAGGAAGGGTCAGGCTATTCCTTCCTGCTGCAGAAAGTGGGGAGACCCAGGGCAGGACAGCAGGCAGTCACACGAAGCCCCTACTGATGGCACATCTTCATGCGACAACCATACAGAAGAGTGTGGCAGGGAAGACTTCGAAGAGAAAGGCAGTTAGAAGTGGTTAATAAAAGTATGAACTTGCATATCTTATGTCTTCTTTCTGGTTAGCTGGCATGCAAATAATGCTGCTTAAGTTTTCCCCTCTCTGCAGGACGTCTGAGCACCATGGGGCTTTGCTTTAATGATGGTGTTCAGCTGTGACCAATGCTCATTCAACTCATATTTCAAGGAAATTTTCAAATCACAGTTCAGGCTCAGTTCCAGTTATGGAGAAAACAGTGATTCTGGCTAGGTTTTGGGTTTGACTCTGCTGTTACTTGGCACCATGCTCATGTCAGCAGCAAGGCATCTCCTTCCAAGGGGAGGAGCCAAGGATGCTTCACACTCAACTGCAAAATCTCCCCTAAGGTGTCTGCATATCTCTAGTAATTGGTCGTCATCTTGAAACTTCATGAAACAGGCATAGGTCTGTATGATGATGCCACTGTACAGGATTCAGCTGCTTTCACCTCCTGGGCCATCCTGGAGGAAAACAGAAGTGGGGGAGGGGATCTCAGCCAAACTGCAGGACACCTGCTAAGGAAGGCACATGTGAAACCACAGGAATAGTCTCTGGGATTAGGGATGAGTTACTATGAGCTTGCAAATGGCTGCCTGACAGTGGAGCCACAGTAATTATCTTTAATTCAAGCTAGTTTGGCCCTTGGTATAATGCAAGATGATTCAGCATTGGGAGAACTACATGAACTGCGTCGGGGTAAAGGCATGCCCATAGGCAAAGCCTCTGATGCAAAGGCTCTTTACATCCTTTGGTCTCTCTTTCATGAATCTGAGCCCTCATGTTCAGGATTTAAGTGATTTTAATCAGACTTAGTTTAATTATCCCTGGAAGAAAAGTAATAAGTATAATTTAACCCACCACTTTACACAGCCAGTCCCACTGTACTAAAAGCCCCTGGGGCAGATAAACCTCCAGACCAGAACACCAGCAGCTGCTCATCCTGTTCGTTACTTTCCTGCCACATGACATTTGTTAAGTGAGTGTTGCTGACAACAGCAGATTTTTTGCCCCTGAGAGTGGGAACAGAAACAGAACAGCATGAACGTTAGCCCTCTTACCAAATTTCTGCCAGACTGGTTTCTGATTTGTAACTTCACTCAATGCCATCCACAGTTAATTCCTTTCAAGCAAAAATGGAGACAATGCTGTTAGTTCTTGCAATACCAGCATGCATTGTAAGATAACTTGTGATTTCCCCTCAGCTCATATTGATGCAAAACTAAGCATCTCTGCTTTCCTTACAAATATATTGCTTTCATGTTCATCGGGAGAACTTGCAAGTGAAACACTGGTCATTTTGTTTTGTTTAAAGTGAGAAAACTGAAACCATCAGCATTTCTTCTATGCCTTCTTTTTAGCTTTGGGGTGCTTAAGCACAATTTGGGGATGATTTTTAAAGCTTCTCATTTATTGCAGGTACTATAGGCAAAGAAGTACTTAGCTTGACATGTTGATCAGATGCCAGAAAGATTTTGCAGAAACAGAACAAAACTTAGGGTTATATCCTCTGCTGAGCCTGACCAAGAAGTTTCCTTTTTTCACAGTGAAAACTGCACCATGTTTGCAGTAAATCTATCTTTTAACATACCTAGTTTCCTTTCCTTGGGTAAAAGGAGGACATTAGGCTGCTTCATTCCAAGCGGGCTGTTTGGGAGGTTCAATACCTCCTCAGATGGTCTGTTTAGGAGAGGCTGTGGCTGCAATTCACTGTCCTTTATGAGGAGGATATTTGCAGTCAGTGAGATCAGTGCCTCTGATTGCAATTCCAGCCAGGTTACTTGTTTATGTAGATTACACACAGGGGTCCCTGGGGATTTCCATAATGAGCAAACAAAGGGATCTTCTTATTCCCATTTCCAGCATGGGTACACAGTCACTTAATTTTTCCTTCTCTTCAGGGAGGTGGACAGTTAAAGTAAAAAACTATTTTGAAAACTCTCTGAATGGCCCTGGCAATTAGAACATCCATCACAAAAATGTATCAGCCCATGCCTGCTCGGGTAAACTCCTAACAACAGCTGAAATAACGGTTTTGGCTATGAGGATGGGTTGCAAATATAGAGCTTGAAGGAAAAAAAAAATATTTACATTACCCTAATGTAATGTGTAGCAACACTTCTCCTCCACAAAAATAGGACAGGTTTAAAGTCTAGGTACTGAAGATACACAGTTATCCGGTTTGTACCACAATATATATATATAGGTATTTCTGTGAACCCAATTCCTGTTTGCTGTCAAAGAATGTTCTAGCAATCCCTGTACAGAGACATGTCACCAGCAGCTCCTTTTACAGAGCACTTGGCAAGCGGGGACAGGCAAACCAGACCCCAAAGGCTGCTGTTAAACATTCTCATTCCTGTCAGGTATTCATATTCCTGTGCTGTGTCTTCTTAATTAAATTGGGAGCTGCCTGTGCCTGCTTGCCTAGTTTGGAGTACTCATTTTAGAGTAAACGTTCTTTTGGCTGCATATGTTCTCAAGGGATATAAAAACTTTACAGATCTCAGGTCTAACTACTACTTTAGGAGAATCACTGGCTTTGTTACTCACTCTGTAGGCTGGTTCATACCGTGATTTTAACTCCTCAAATTTTGCCTGCAGAATTGTGCAGGGCAAAGGGATGAAACGAGGCTCACTGGGGATGAGCAAAGGAATGGCACACCAAAAGTTTGAAGGACTGTGAACCAGTGAGACCCTTAGTTGGCTACACAAGACCCTGGGTACAAAGAACTGCATTTGAAGTGTTTCTACACGTGGCATGAGGAACAGGCAAAAGGAGCTTAGAAGCCTTGGCTCAGCCCCAGAGATGTACCATCACTGGCATAAGTGAGCCTCCAGGTAAGGATTAAAGGACAAACAAACAAAGCAGATGTGATTGTTGGAGTCTACTATAGGCCACCCAGCCAAGATGACAACACCAACAAATTAGTCTTTAAGCAACTAAGAAGTACCTGTAAATCAACATAGCTGATAAAACAAGTCCATAAGATTCCTAAAACACTTATACATCTTGGTACAGGTACAAACACAACTGACTGGGAAAGATTGTCCTCCTTGATTTGTTGCTTGTTAACAGAGAGGGGCTTGTGGGCAAAGCGATGATTTGTGACTTTCTTGGCCACCGCAACCATGAAGCAATCGAGTTTAAAATCTCTGCTGACAGGAGCAAAAGTGCCAGCAAAAGTTCATCTCTGGATACGAAGTGCGCAAAATTCAGGTTGCTCTGGGAACAAGGTAGGGTCTCTGGGGAAAATGCCTCTTTCTGCCCTTCTGCTCAGCCAAGGTGGCAGTGGAGGCTGCTTTGTCATATCTCCATGGACAAGTCCTTGGCCTTGGACCAGCTGGAGTGTGCGTGGCTCTGCAGATGATGGTCTGACCCCTGGAGGTAAAGGCCAGAATCAGCTTTCTGTCCTGGCACCTTTTGTGTGGGAGCAATATTTAAAGATGTACTCAGCATTGGAGGTTGTCTCTTGATTTCAGCGCAGGGCTCCCGAAAGAGGCTGACAGTGCTTTAACATGGGAAGGAGAGCACCCAGGCCCAGTGCTTCCTGTCAGGATGATGGGCTACCCAGGGGAGGTAAAGGTCAGCAAGACGTTTCCATCTTGGAAACTTTTTGTGGGTTTTTTGTGTGGGAGAAATCCCTGGATGTATTCAGTATCGGAGGTTGTATCCACAAGTCAGCTGTGAGCTTCTAACACTGCACGGCAGTGCTTTAGCACGGGAAGTAGCCGCACTGCCTCAGGCGCACATGATGGGACGCCCGGGGGGGTCCCGGGAGGCGACGGCAGCAGGAGGCCGGGCTCGGAGGGTGGAGCGCAGCTGCCGTGGGTGCCGGAGGGAGGGAGGGAGGGAGGAGGAGGAGGAGG
>VZTR01004436.1:0-29633 GCA_013400775.1 Chaetops frenatus | reverse complement strand
TCGCGGGAGCTGAGGAAGGGCTGGCGGTGCCGCCCGCCGGGGGTGGTGGCCGGCGTGGCCGCCCGGCCGGAGCGGTGCTGCCGGCGCCGGGACTCCCTGCGCGCCCGGGAACCGTGGAGGCCTCGCTGAGCAAGCCGGGGCGGTGGGGGAAGCGGTACCGACTCTGCTGGTAGATCCCGTGGGAAAACTTGCTCATCCTGTGGTGTGGTAGAGGAGGGAAAGGGGTTTTTCCTGTTCTGCATAGATTCTGTTGTAGCCGCCTTGTCCCGGGGGACACAGTACCATGGCCTAAGAACAAATCCTCAGGCTCCACAGTTCTCGTGGTTTATGCCTCTAGTTTGAGGCAGTGTCACTATTACCTTGATAGATGTTGCGGTTGGATGGGGCACAGGTGGCTAAAGATGTATGGAAAGTAAAAGAACATCATGTGAAACCTTGTGGAAGGGAAAATTGGGTCACACTTAGTGTGGTCTCTGAGGGGTGAGGTTGTGGCTGAGCCTTCCAAAATTTTGAAAGTAGAAGGCAAGAGGAATGGAGAACAAATGCTCTTCAAATTTGGTAGTATTAGCATTTTTGAGGGATTTAATAGCTTAGTTTCAAGCAGATAAAATACTTTAAAAATACGTAGTTTCGAGGATTTGCTGCCATGGGAGGTTGTAGAAGCAGACAGTACTTAACAGATTAAAGAAAAAATGGATTTGCCAAATTTAAATACATCAGGTTCATAAACAACATCCAGAAATGACTATGCAAGGATTTGCCCTCTGACATCCCTAGTGTAGCAGCTTTGTCAGCTGAAGGAGTATGAGGGAACAGACCACAGACTGTGGCCAGAGTCCTGTCATTTCTTTAAACAGCATTTCTTACTGCTATTGTCCAGACAGAGTATTGCATGGTGCCTAGAGGACCTATGGACTTAAATCAGTAGGGCATTTCCTGTGCTCTTATCTTCCTAGCTCTGTGTGTTTTCTGTAGAGGCATATGTGTAAAATAGCACTTTTTCTTAAGAATAGTTTAGTAACAACTGAGAGGAGCGGAGGCTGGCAGGCAGGATTTCCTCTATCAGCCCACAGTTCCCTGACACAAGCAATAAGGGAAGGGATCTTTTTAAAACTTGGTCTAGTCTTCAAAGTAGTTCAGGGTCCTGTCATCACAGATATGCTAATGTTCTTTTAAATGAGCTTGGGAGGGCGTATGCTGCAGATAAGCAACCTGGCAAACTGGGGTTTTTCAGACTTCTGGGCTCAGGGTCACTGCTGAGCCTTACAAAGGCTGCTTTTATGCCCTAGTTCTGAGATATTTTTGACTGCAGTGATTGCTTGCTTTCTCTAAAGTGTGGATTGAGACACAGGAAGTGTTTTGAAAATAAGTATGTTATTACAGGACTGTTATATCAGACATGGTCTCTATTGTATGTTATGAAAGACTACCCAAACTTTTTTCATCCGTGCTTAAAATAAAACAATAGGTTTCTTTTAAATAGAAATGTGCAACCTGAGCATTTGTAGAAACACTGTGACTGAGCAAAGTACAGAGCAAACCAGGGAATCCATTCAGACAGAACTGATGCTTGTTTGTTTTCAGTCTGTGAGCACTCCCCTCTAAAGGAGCAGGGTGTACTTTAATCCTTTCTCAACTTTATTGCATCCTGTTAGACCAGGATATGCTAGAACAGATGTTGAGTCTTGGAAAATTGTGCATTTTGTGGAAGTGATCTGGAAGTGAGTAGCAAAACACAGTGTGAGTTTCACTGATCCTGCTGATTTTCAGGACTCGGAGAAGTCCGATTCACAATGGCAGGCAAGGATATCTGCTGATATATCATCTGCAGTTTCTGGGACCACAGTTGCATCTGTTCCAGTGGGGATTGCTGCTGTAGCATGTGTTAGTAGAACCTCTTCCATTTGGTAAGAATGATGTAGGGTGATGCCTGCTTTTCACGTGGAGCCAACTGCTTGGCAAGAAGAACAGAAATTGTGTATTAAGTTAATATCAGAATCAACTTAGTCCCAGAACATGTATGGAATTGACAAATGCTATAAGAGTTGTTCCCGGGACTCATTGTATCCCTGTTGTGATGTATTGCTATCTACTATTAGGAAGGCTTAATGAGAAAAAAGAATTTAGAAGAAAAGGGAGTGTGGGGGAGGAATGATTGAGGAAGGCAGACAGGGAGCTTGGAAGGGGGCTTCCAGCATCCAGTCTTTTCTGTTGTCTGATTTACACCACTTCAGGACATATGTCTCCTCTGTGTCTTTATGGCAGTGATTCTGCATGACCCAGCATCTTGTGCAGTATGTAGAGTAACAGTCCTTTATTGCAGTCTGGGAAAAAGGGAATGTGTTTAATGTTTTAAAGCGGCTCATACTGGTTCCTGGTTGCAGGCTTTGTTGACCCAAGGCATCCCTTCATAACTACATTATTGGCTACTGGAGACTTCTGCAGAACAGAAGGGAGCAGTCAGGAAGCAAAGATGATCTCCTTCAAGCAACTGCCCATTGAAGCAAAGGCTGCAGTGGCTGCAGGAGTGGTTTTCTTCTCCATGATGCTATCACGGAGTTACCTGGTGGAAAAGCTTGATTTCAGGACGCGGCGCTGGCTTCTAAGGCTGCAAATGGCAGTGTTTGCTAATACACTCATGTTGATGGGATCTCTTCACGTTTGGAGAAGCACAGTCACCACGTTCACCAGGTCTTCAGCTGCCAGCTCCTTCTGTTTCATGCTGTGGAAAATAGCTGTGTTCATGTTTCTAGCTTTGGCTCATTCAAGTTTCTTTACGTTGCTATTTCTTGTTGCAGAAGAGCCCTATTTCTTTTCTTTAGCTGCCTACACTTGCTTGGGGGCCTATATTCTTCTCATCTTTTTCCTCTTCACTCTGGGCTCTGTAGAGCAGGCTTACAAGTTCTTGGCTGGGAGAGGCACTAAGGCAGGCACTGGCAATAAGAACAGAACAGCACTGAAACCAGTTCTGGCAGTCTTGCTGACTGTTGTGCTGACTGTTGTTGGGCTGTTAAATGCTTCCCAGCCTCCTACTGTGAATTCAGTGGAGATTCCAGTTCACAAGCTGCCCTCAACAATGAATAACCTGAAAGTAGTGTTGCTTTCAGATATCCATCTGGGGCCGACAGTTGGGAAGACCAAGCTTGCCATGATAGTGAGAATGGTTAAGGCTTTAAAACCAGATATCACCGTGATTGTTGGGGACCTGTCTGATGCTGAGGCAAAGATCATACGACCTGCTGTTGAGCCTCTTGGAGAACTTGATTCCCCTTTGGGGACTTACTTTGTCACAGGAAACCATGAGTACTACACCTCAGATGTTAGCAACTGGTTCAAGCTGTTAAAATCATTTAACATTCAGCCGTTGCATAATGACAATGTGAAGATTGTTTCACCAAAGAGCTCTTCTGACTGGTTTTGCCTGGCTGGTGTGGATGATATTGAAGCAGATGTGTTGCGCTACTCAGGACATGGCATGGATTTAAAAAAAGCTCTCAGAGGTTGTAGCAGTGAGCATGCAATAATGCTCTTAGCTCACCAACCAATTGCTGCAAAATGGGCTCTTCAGGAGAGGCCAGACATAAATTTAATTCTCTCTGGCCATACTCACGGAGGGCAGATTTTCCCTCTAAATGCTGGAGCTTATCTTCTGAATCCATTTTTTGTTGGCTTGTACAAAGTTGGGCAGAATACCTTTGTCTACGTCAGCCCAGGGACGATGTACTATGGAATACCCATGAGGCTGGGCAGCAGAGCTGAAATAACAGAGATTATTCTACGTTCTCCTTGAGGAGTTCTCCATTTGACAATTTCTAATTTTTTTTTTTTTTTTTGGCCAGTATATTGGCTCTTCTACTATGAAAGCAGATCCTTTTTCAGGGAAGCCAGAGAAGATGTGTTGGGCTGAACTTCAGCAGGTTCTCTTAAGTTTAAGCAGAAAACACTAACTGTATTTTGGGCCTATGAAACAAATTTGGGATATGTTAAATTACTGAAGAAATTAGGTCTTTGAGTTCATTATCTTCGAGGTTCTGCATTTAAAGTGAACAGTGATGTCATGGAGATAATTTATGTCCTGTGCATGTTTAGTAATACCTGTATCCTGCAGCTGCTTCATGTTCCACTGTTTGGTATCCATCAGGCAGCTGCCTTATCAAATCTCAGGCAGGTGAAGTTCTGAGCTTGTGCATTGAAGTTACTTGTGCATGTTTTGCAGAAAGGCCTACAAGAGTGCCCACTGAGTATATAAACGCTACGAGGCTTAGGCTAAAGTTGTTATGGGAAAGGAATAGTCTAATAGTTTAGGGTTTTTTTTTTTAAATTGAGGCTGGATATCCTTACCCTGCTACCTGTTTGCAGCATGCCCCAGGGCTTCCAATCCGTGCTTCTTACTAGTACTATAAGTTGCCAGGCATCAGTTCTGAAATTCAGTTTTGTCCAGTTAAAAAGTTAGTGAGACTGACACCAAAAGGTAAAAGTAGCTTTCTCAGGCATTTTCCCCTGAATAGCTGGGCATCCAGTAATTACTTACTGAAAATAGCTTTAATAAAAACAAATGAGGAAAATTTCAAAATTAACTTCAGTTGCTGTCTGAACATACAGTACCTCCTTATATAAAGCAGTAATTCCAAAGCTGAAATACTTAGTGTTTTGTCTTCATTCTATATTTTTTTCTTTCTGTCTAATTTCTCCTCCATCAGTTTTCTCTTGCAAGAGTAAGTAGATGCAATTTGAAAACAATGGAAATAAGTTAATGCTTGAAATTTGTTAAAAGCTTTAATATTTAGTTAAATTATGTCCTTTTTTAATGAGACTAAACTCTGCAGCAGGTGACTTTCCCTAAGAGAATTTGCCATGTGAGTGTCCTGGTTGTTTCATGGGCATGTAGCAGAGTAACTGCTACAGGATAATGAGGGATGGAGGATTTCTTCCCATCTTTCATAGAAGGGCTTAACATAAATTAACATAATTAACAAAAAAAAATTGACGCACACATTCTTGTTTCTGTATCTCTGTGTTCACATACGAAAGCCAGAATGTAAAATAATGTGTGACTTTTGTCCAGGCTGCTGAAACACTTTACTTCTGTGGATCTTCTCTCTCCTCCTCTCCTACCTCAGTGTTGCTGCATGAAACATCACAAACAATTGGAGCCTGGGAATCCTGCCTCTGTAGTGTGCAGCTGTAGCCACAGGGTTTCCCTTGCTTTGCCTTTCTGCCCACCAGTACCTGTGTTCCTCTCAGGCAGACCCTGGGGCAAAAGAAAGCAGTTCTTTTTCAGGAGGGTGGAAGATCAGAGCTGTGGTGTTCAGTCTTTTCCTGCCATCGTATGTGATCCTGAACCAGACAACCATAAACACTTTTGTTCTTCAGCTTCTGGTTGAAGGAGATAGATGGGGGTGTGTTTGAAAAGTACCATAGTCTTTGTAAAGTTGTGGGATTTTGTAAGTTAAGTTTTGAGGTTTGACTTCATCCACTCCAGACATCCCCCAGGCAGAGTTTCTAATTCCTCTGCTGGTTTTGTATCCTGCTCCTCCATGCAGACATCTTCCATTTTTACTCAGGAATTATGAGAAATACTGTAAATGTGTCAGGAAGATTAGTGGAATTATTGGAGAAGTCAGTCCTCTTTCAGTCTGAAAACTGAATACCTTCTCAGCCAGGCTCTCTACTTGCCAGATTAGATAATTTCTGTTTTCCACCACTTGTAATTTTGTAAACTTTTTTTTTTATGATTGTGTGATAATATCTGCTTAAGTATCCCAAAGTTTCCATGTGTATTCAACACTGCCCTCTGTCCATGCGTGTGGGATCCATTTGAGGTTTTTTGCAGTCAGTGGCACAGTGTCAAATTATCTTATGAGGTGAGAATTTTGATAGCCTCTAACCCTCTGTTTAATTGTCTACACGCCTTCAATTAAAAGCTATGTTCTGGGTCTAGTGGTGCAGAGTATTCTCACCTGGCCAGTAGTCCAGGAGGATTGTTTTTCACTTGTTGCACTGAATGTTCTTACCATTTTAAGAAGACTGATTGTTAAGCCAGTTTCCTCAACAGGAGGCATTTGTAGGACTGATTTTAGATAGTATCAGTTTCTCAGTGAGTTGCTAGTATTATTTACTTTTTTTTTTCCTGCCCTTTTTATTTCTGTCTTCATTCTGATCAAGTGTGTGCAAAAATGTAGCTGAAGGGGTTGTTTCATGCCAGAATTTCTTCATTACTTTGTGTGTGCCTCTTTTGGAAGATAATTATGTATCCTTTCAGAAGCAGATATGCATTCTTTTAGGAATGGTCAATTTGTCATTTCATAAATTTATTGAGGTCTCATGATGTAATTTAATTCTTCCCCATTTTGTGTCTCTTCCTCTGAAAGGTTGTCTGTTTGGTGATTACTTATTACTTAAAATGTTTTCTTTCTGTGCCAAAAGACTTCAAAGCCTTTGCTTATTTTGCTTATTAAGTATGAATGGAAAGTATCCTAGATCGACTTTCTGTTGAAAGGATTCTGATAAAAGGAATAAACCGTTTCTATAGTCTGTCTAATCAGCAGTCTCTAACTGTCCTTCAAGGTCCTTTCTATACTTTTTCCAGTTTGATTTGAATATGCACAATGCAGACCTGTGTTCAGTATTTCAGATGAAGAAAAATTGCTGTGCTGCTTATTTTGTAATTTTTTAAAATATTTTGGTAACTTTTGTGTGTGTGTGTGTAATGTATTTAATCTGGAGAATTTAAGTAAATGAATATATTTCATCCTATAAAATGCCAGTTCATTGGGGGCGAGGAGGAGTTAATTACTGTCAGAATACATAGCAGAATATAATAATATTGTCACTTTGTGAAAATTATATTTATTATATAATTACTGTAGAATGGATTGGAAAATATATAAATTATGGTATAACAAATGCTTTAAATGTTGGGATTTAATAAAACTTTATTCTTATATCAAGCATGAGGCCTCTAATGACCTTTTATTTTGTACCAGTATGCACATTGTAGCAGTTTGTACTGAATAGTTTTAACACACTCATTCTATTTACCTACAAAAAGTTACCAAAAGTAAACCTGACTAGTTTTGGAAAATCTTACACCCCCGCTGCTAAGCGAGGCAGGGTGGAAAATGTAAAAAGGTAAAGCCACTATTACATTTGCCTAAAGCCTACTAGGAGAAAAAGGTGCAGACTGCAGGGGTGATGATGTGATGCAGGGAAAAGGACCACTGCAAGAGCAGAGAAAGGTTACTAAGAGAATTTTTTTGAGGGAACAAAAGAAAATGAGTGATTTGTGTTTCTCAATTTTGTTACTTAAACTTTGAGGTAGAGAAAGAGGTGTTCTGTGATTGGTCTATGTTAAGAGAAGCTAAAAATCTTCAGAGGTGGGGGATTTGTACCCATATTTGTTTGTTTTCTAAGTAAGAAAAAAACCCCTGTATTTTTGTAGAATGAGAGATTCTTGCCACTGACAAACAGTTCAGTGTATTGAAATTGGGAAAAAAATCCTTAGTCAACAGACATGCACATTATAAAATGTTGAAATAGCATTAGCGTTGCAAAAATAAACTCTTACGTGATGCAGGCAAGGACAAATTCTTTAGTTGTTCTCTTTTCCCCGTGAGTTTGCTCTCATAGAGGATGTAAGGAGCAACATTCTACCAATTGCCTGTAAGAGTCTGAATTTTCTGCAGGGCACTGAAAACAGTGCTCCCCAAACAGTGCTGTTAGTGTGTGTTGCTTACCAAATGAGCAGACCCAGTACTCGATCTTCTAGGGAGACAAAGTGGGAAAAAATTCCCTGCATATTCACAGTGGTGAGTATACAGTATTGGAAGAACCAGACGTAAATTCATGAGGACAACTCTCTTGTTTTTCTTGCAAGCCCTGGTCTGCAAGTAGTGGATCATCCACTGACAATAAAGTAATGTTGAGGAATTGATCAAGAAGGAAGTCTGTTTATAATGAATGATGAATGAGGTGAATTGGAAGTACTCTGGTAGCTTCCTCTCCTCACCCACATAGTAACACTGTGTCAGGAAGCGTGTGTGTGTTTTACAACTATGGTCACAGCTTTAAAATCCTGACTTCTAAATGGTAAGTGGTTCAATGATGACCACTTTCATAATTAATGCCTTCTTTTAATTGTTTTAGGATAACCTAAAACTGGCTCTCTGCCAGAAGCATCTGTCCCTGAGGGCATGTAAACAGTTTTTTTAACATTCATCATCTCAACAGTTCTCTGCCATGAATGGAACCATAAAGATGCTTTTTTTTTTGTTTCTTTTCTGTGTTGTGTTTAGGTTCTGAGTTCCACTCACAATCACTTTGAAGCACTCAGCTCTGCATTAGTGCTGTGACTTGTCACAGTACCCTAGAGTAAAAAACATTGGAAGAATGTGAAACACCTGCTTGATGTTTGTAAGGGTGAATAGTTTCCTTCACGGGTACACACAGAACAATTCCATCCTAGTGCAGCATGCCCAGCCATCAAGATGCAGGTTATAAATGAAAGATTAGGAAAAAGTCACATACATTTAAGTTGAACAGAAAGTAATCAGCTGTACGTACCTGTGCAAACAAGCAATAGTTTGTTTGAGGTTTAACAGCCTTGATTTACTACAGCATCATAATTTCCTATGGAGAATCCCAAACTTGGAGTTACATTTGTTCCAGAGCGGTTGGTTTATGTTTTCCAAGTTCTCTGTGGTCCTGATTTTGGAGAGGCCTGACATGACAACCTTTGTTGAGTCAAGATTTATTTATCTTTGTTAAGTAATCTTAAGAATGGGTCCATGTTTGTGGAAACAGAGCTTAAAAAGCCTCTGCTGTGCAGCACTTGGCAGTCCCTTGCTTCTCCTATTTCCTTTCCAGCTCCTTACCTGTATCCTCTCATATCTGTTGCTACATGTCCACCACACAATTTCACTTGTTCTGTTGGCAGAATGCTTTGAATTGCTATGTGTATCTAGGACATTTTCCACAATACTTCTTAGACTTGCTGTAAAATAATGCCTTCATTGCAGATGCAACATGCTGTTGTCTTCCTCCTTGGTGTTTGTAGTCTCAAAATGATTGTAGAGTGTTATTTCAGTTGCTCTGTTTAATGACAGTCTAGGGATAGGCATATTGGCTTAGTAATTTCGTCCTCCATGCTTCAGGAGGGTTTGTGTTTTCTTTGAACTATATCTGCTACTTTCCTTGTTCTTTTATTCTGTGCCACATTGCACTGGCTCCCTTTTGCTAATTTGTTGTGCTAAGACTCAGGTGGGCTATAGGTAGCTGGAGGAAAGTCGTTCACCACCTCTTACTTTAGGACTACTGTATCTTCATTGTAGACAGCCCACATTGTACAGCCTATTCTCTGTGTCTTTCAAGGCAGAAAAAAATTACATTTTGTCACTTTTTGTTTTTGTTTTTGCGTACAGAATGTACCTGAGAGGAGCTTTGGGATTGATTATGATTCCAACTGCTTTGTCAAGGATGGGAAGCCTTTCCGTTACATCTCTGGTAGCATTCACTACTCGCGGGTGCCCTCGTATTACTGGAAAGACCGCCTGTTGAAGATGAAGATGGCAGGGCTTGATGCCATCCAAACGTGAGTAGCTGCTGACTTTCCAAGTGATTTGTGGTCCTGAGAGCTGCATGAGAAATCATTAGGAGGAATGCTGCCATTGTTACTTGGTTTATTATTTTTCCAGTAATAGGTGAGGAAGCTCTGGAGAAGTGAAGGGTGGTACAGGATGACCTTTAGCCACATAAACGGGGGCAGCTGGGCAGGTTGTAACCAGCAGTCTGTTTCCCTGGTGATAGGCAACACCTCCTGCTTCACAAGCCAGGGTGCAAATATGACCTGAAATAAATTGTTGGAGTGTGAACTTTGGCAACTGTGAAACAGTTGTACCTGCTCTACCTCTACCAGGTATATTTGTTACATTACATTACATTGTATTCTCTGGCCAAAAGGCAGAGTACCCAGAAGCCTTGAAAATGTTGGTGAAGACTGAATTAACATTTAAAGCTATTTCAACAGGAGCGTTTAAATTTAGATAAATGAATGGGGAGCTAGGTATACTTCTTCAACACAGAAAAGTTTAAACAGCTTTCAGTTTTGTATACAAAACCCTTAGTCCATTTTTCTTGTCTTTCCTATCTGGTTGTGTACTTAATTCAACAGATGAGGCACAGATTAAAAAAACAATCAGCTTACTCTTATTTTTGCCATAGCTTCCTTGACAAGGGAAGTGGTGGAAAAGTGTGAGGCACACTTCAAGTAATGGTTGTGATTCCCAAACAGGTTTGCTTTCCTTTCTTAAATCATTGCAAGGCTTAGAGCTTTCTGTTTGAAACTGCTGCTTTTGTGCTGTAGACAGTGCAGAGCCTGTAGACCTGGGCATTTTGCTCAGTAGGAGTGTTGTACTACCTCTCCTTTCTCACTCTTGATATCTGTATTCTTGTTAGACCTGCAAGTTGCAGGGTTGCCTTGTACTCTTGGGGATGAGATTAGTTAGTGTTCTTCTTATTGTGAAGAACAGACAGCAGGGAAAGAAAAAAAAGTTGAATTTTTCCAAATTTAGGGTTCTCTATTTTTTTTGCATGTCTTCAAAGTCTTCCCTGTGTTAGGATGATGCAGTCACTCTCTGGTGAGTGTTTTTTGTGGTTGTTTTTGTTGTTTTCTATTAAAGAATCAAGTTCTGTCTTTGCTCACATTAATAAGAACAATGAGATTAAGTAACACTCTTGCTCAGGACTTGCCTGATTTGCCCAAGCAATTACTTTTTGCTGAAATAAAAGTAATTTAAAGTGGAGCTGAAAACTATACTTTTGGTTTTCTGGCTTCAAGGTCAGCCTGGATCCAGACAGTGGCTCTGTGGCTCCCATGATCTATAGTGTCTCATACTTCCCTTATGTCTCTGATTAATTTTCCTTCTCCTCCCAACATTCATGTGTTTTCAGTGCCTGTGTTCATTTCCAGCTTTTTCAAACAGTCCCTTCCTCCTTGTTTGTTTTTTTTTTTTTTTCCAAATTGCCATTTCTGCTGCATATCTGGCCTTTTGAGATAGGAATATTTTTTTTCCATTCCCCCCGTCACCATTGTTCAATGGCAGAATCGTTGCAGGGTTGGTTTGGGATTTTTCCTGTTGCTTTCTTCCCCTTTATTTGTAATTTACCACCAACAAGATGGGTTTATTCCTTCTTTCTTTTCTGCTCTTTTCCCTTGATGAGGTCTCTTACTCTGCTTTACTGTTTTGCATTAGCGTCTTTCTGCTGTGCAGGAAGGAGTGAAAATTTGTGTTGTTTGGCTGGTGCCAGCTGATCTCTGTTGGTCTTGGGAGAGCTGAGCTGCATCTGTTTTGGCACAAAAGTTGCTGTGCAGCTGGCAAGTGGTTATGACACCTGTGGCTTTAGGTGTTGTTGCTGGATCACATCATAACAGCTTTATTACAGCCTCTTTTGTTTTTCTAAGAACAGACTGAGCTGCTTTATCTTTCTCTCCCATTATTGCTCACCTGTGGATTTTTCTGCTATGGTGAAAGATAAATCTAAAAATGTACCTTAGAAGCAGATAATACTCCTGTGCCTTGCATTTTCTACAAGAATCAAATCCACGTGTCTTTCCATTTGACACTAATCTCTCTTTCTCTCCTGTTGCTAAAAAAGCACCTCACCAATCAAAAAACTCTTTTGTTTTACTTTGAAGTTTGCCAATAACCAAGTCTTACTGCTCTTGATTATTTGAGATAAAGCTATAAATATTCATATTAACCCAAAGAAATCTTCTCTGGTTTTGTGTGATTTTGGTAAAAAAATGGAAATTGGTCTGTGTGATTGGGTTTTTGTTTTCCCTTCTTCTGCATACTCTTTCCTGGATCAGTAGTACCGCTAGCAAGGGACTGAGATATAAATTGTGTGAAGTCATTCTGGAATGAATGGGCAGCAGCACTGCCAGACTTTCTGGCAGAATGTAGTAGTTAGGCTCCCAATCTTGGGGCCTCCTCTGAAAACTCTGATTTTGCTGCTTTGGATTTTTACCATAACACAGGGAACAGTCCTGCTATAATTTGAAATATGGGAGCCTTCCTTGTTCTTATCAAGGCTTTCCCAGTGAGGTTTACCACATCAAGGAAACAGGATCCTTTTATTATGGGATTGTGCTTGTAAATACCTTGTGGTCAAAGCTAACCAGACACGTTCTCCTTCCTGTTCTCTGCAACCTTTTTTCCAAAAGGCTCACTATGCCTTGATGCATCATTCAGCTCATGACTGAGGCAGCAGCTGCTACCAGACTCTGGAATAGGTGAAGTCAGTACATGAATATAACTGTCTGCACCTGGTAGCATCTTAATCAACAGATGACAGAAAGCTTGATCTTACATTAAAGCCTAAGAGATCAAGGCCTACCCCTTCTAAAGAGCAGGTTGAAATTTAATGTTGTGGTTGATGTGACGTCCCAGAAGGTGGTGGAGGAGGATGCTGGGGAGCTCACTCCCCACCTCAGCAGGCAGCAGGCAAAGGTGTCTGGTCACACAGGTAACTGTCCTTGTTTTCAGTTCCTGAACTGCGACTGCCAGCTGGAAATGGGTGTTGGCTGGCAAGGGCATCTGGAATGCATGGGAACTGTGGTGTTTGTTTTGCACAGACTAGATGAGCAATTAGCCACTAGATGGGGCTGAAGATGTACAGAATTTACTGATCAGTGGCGACACTTCTGGAAGAATCCGCACTTACCTTTACAGGCTCTTAGAAAGTTAAAGAATGTTGAGCATTTTCTCTGTTTTACTCTATTTGTTGACTAATGAGCAGAAAGGTGTGAACCCGTACAAAGTCCTTCTATGAAGGAGCTGCTGTTTAGAATATGGAATATTTAAAATTTAAACACAAAATACTGTTTCTAAAGACTCATATATGAGTAATTTAACTAGCATGCTCATTTATGAAAGTAGTACAATTTATATAATTTTACACTATGAAAAAAATCCCACCCTGGTATTACAGAGAGAATTATCTTGTACATTAAGGAAGTTGAAGTGTGATTTTTTTTGCCTGTTGATAATCTCTGAAATAGGAGAGGAAAGCTGTGACTTCCAAAGAAAGGAAGGTTATAGCATGAAGCTTAGAAATTGCGTGTAAATGGAAAGTAAACTCAAATAGAAAAGAAATACCATGTTTCACATTTTGAAAAAGGATGTGAGTTTCCTTAATAAATTCATTGTCCTCTAGCTAAAGCAGTACAGGATTAACAACTGACTATAAATTTTTACCATGGTATGTAACAATTATACTCATTAAAGATAACAATTTCAAAGTAAAATTACATCATCTGAGACCATTACTAGCTGTAGACAATATACTGGGGGATTAAAGTGTCTTAGTAAAAATTTTTAGACAGGTATTTAAAACAAATTTATGTTATGATTCACTATTAAAAAAAACGGTTTCAAACAAGTTTTTTTCTCAGTATTCTTCCCTTTTCTCCAATAGAATCTTCTTTTTTTCCCAGTGTTGTGGTTAAGCATGTGACATAAATGAAAACTGTTTCTGCAAGGATTTTTTTATCTTGTTCCATCTTGAGCATAAGGGCACTGGAAAAGCCCTTTCATCCTCACCTCAGACAGTATTAAGCATATTTAAACCTTAAAACTTGTTTCTAGAACAACTTCATAAAACTCTTCAATGCGTATATTTTCAAATGGTTCGTATATTGATTAAATGTGCATGTAGTTTGTTTTATAAGTAAGTTAATCATGCTTCAGAAACAACTAGAGTAGCTTGACACAGAAATAAAATAAATCACACGAAGGAGAAAATCTGCTTTTTGATGCTTGAGTGCGTTGCTTTGACTCCATCCTGGCAAACAGATTTTAAGCTTTTTCTTTTCAAAGAGAAGCTTAAAATTTTGGCATTTGAGACGCTATAATATTCACAAAGGTTAAAAGATTATAATTTTTGTATTTGATGTTCATGTGCATGTCTGTTTGTGTATGTCCATTTTAGCAGTGTACTCATGTGAGGATTTCTGTTTTTCTTCCTTACTGAAAGTATTGTTTTGGGGACTTCCTTTTTCTCTTGGGTAGTTTTTACAAAATTAAATGTGGAACATACTAACAAACTCAGGCAGTAAGAAAGGTGTTGCCTGAGAGGATCTTTGCTTGAGTAGACAGTTTTGTGAATTTTAAAAACTTTAGAAGAATAAGTTTTCCTATTCCCTTGAATCCTTGCTCAGGTTGTACTCATCCCTAATTTTTGTCTGTGCTAGACTGCCACTTAGTACCATGGCAAATAAAACACCTATGGTAGTCAAGCAGGGACCATCAGCTACAACACTACTCATGGTATTTGGTAGATTACTGTTTCTTTGTTGTCATGCAACAACATGCATTTTTTTTACCTCTGTGAGATGTTCTGTGCCGAGGCTGTGGTCTCCTAAGTCCTGGAGGCAGGAGAGTGGTGTTCTATCAAACAATGATCTGCTTGTTTGGCACCTTTATTACTTAGTTGAAATTAGGCTTTACTTTCTTCCAGCTCTTGGGCACCTTAATATCTCTTAACTTGATTGTTCTTCCAGTGGTGTTTTTCTGGAACTTGCATAACTCCTGGTCAATGAAAACTTTCAGGACCTAGATGCAATATCACGTGAGGCCTAGGTGTCTTTGAAGTTCCTTGCAGTGGCAGCAGCATAGGCCTGTCAGCCTGGTTGGTGTTCCCTGTGCAAGCTGGGTGATCTGTTCATGGAGAGTCATGTGCTGTTTTGGGCAAGCTTATTCTTGGCCTCCTTCACCAGTGGTTTACCACATTGATCTCCTCATCAACCTCCCACCACTATGCAGCTGGCAGCTGCCTTGCCAGCTTCAAAACTGTTTATTTAATTTTGGAACAGACATCATGGTTTCAAAATGGCACTACCAGAACCTGTTTTTGCCCTAATAGGGACTCCTACAGACATAACCCTAATTTTCTACCATATGAAATACCTGAGAGAAGAAAGGCTGTAGAGTTACTCCTGTCTTTTACTGATCTGAGGGATCAGCAGCACTACTGATCTCTGGGGTTTGTAGTGCAAATAGTTGGTATTCAGAGTTCTGGTTTAGTCTCAGTTTCCTAATGGAAGGTGATTTTCTTTCTTCATAGGTATGTCCCATGGAACTACCACGAACCCCAGATGGGCACGTATGATTTTTTTGGTGGCAAAGATCTAGAGTATTTCCTGCAGCTTGCCAATGACACTGGACTGCTGGTTATCCTGAGAGCTGGACCTTACATCTGTGCAGAATGGGACATGGTATACAACCTTTTGTAACAGCTCACTTCTAGGGTAAATCTAGTGCAAGTATTTCTTAAAGTATACAAACTTAACTTGATGTATCCTTGGACAAGAGTCTTGGTTTAGTGTATTAAAATCCATGCATCCTAAGTGACTTCTTACAATACAAACTTAGTCTGTATTTGTTTTTTTCATTAGGAATTACTACTTTCATGTAGAAAATCAGTTTTCACATCTTAATATATGTCTTGATAAAATGCTAAATTCTTCTTAGGTTTCCTAAAAATATCACTGAAATGTTTCCCTTTCTTTTCCCAGGGAGGTCTTCCTGCATGGCTGTTGGAAAAGAAATCTATTGTTCTCAGATCTTCTGATTCAGGTAGAGGCATCGAAAAAGGCCATTAACATTACACTGTAGCAGCAAGGCAACTTGCTGTTTGAGGCCATTACTAGATAATTCGTATTTCAGCTCAGGTTTTCTTGTGAGTAAAATCTTCAATACTGTTAGTTAGAAATGTGCATTCAAAAAGTATATAAAACAAACAAAGTAGGGGAGACAGTTTCCGTTGTCAAGTTGGTGTCAAGAGGGGAATCATTGTCACCGCTGAGAAAAAGACAGGTAGCTTCAGCTTTGAGATTTTTTGGGTTTGTCACAGCCACTCATAATGGGGATCCTTCTTGGCTGGTCAGTGTGCAATTCAGAATGAGTTACAGCAGTCTCATGTGCTCCTGTTAATGGACCAGACATGGAAGAATAAGATGAGACAGGAGATTAATGTGTTTATTGGAGTGAATGTAGGGGATGAATATGTAGATATGATATCCAACTTCAGTGCTGCTGATTGTGGGTTAAATTATCTATTTAAAAAATAGTACATAGATCAACATTTGAATTTGACTTCCTGTTGATATGTATTAGGACAACCTGAGACATAATGAAGTCCCTTTGATAATTTTCCAAGTTCATCAGTATTTAAATATTTTATTTTTTAGTAAACTGTACTGGAAGTTAACAAGTATAAGAGCACATTTGTTCAAATATGAGAACAATCTGTTCATTAAATTCTGTTCATAATTTACATAATTAGAACACTACATAAAGATGACCCCTATGTAATTTTAAACAAAAATAGAAAAAAGCAGAAAAGTTGTGAGATGTTTATACTTTGTGTATCACAGATTACCTGGAAGCAGTAGAGAGATGGATGGGTGTCCTTTTGCCAAAGATGAGGCGTTACCTCTATCAAAATGGAGGTCCAATCATCATGGTGCAGGTAACTTTCTGAAAATCAGATGAACTCAAGCAGCATGAATGCTTGTACTGCTCTTGCCTACTCTCCATGAGTCTTGGGTTGTGGTGTCACAGGTATTTCTTAAGTTTCAGGTAACTGCAAGATTCTGATTAAATACCTTATCCTAAAGAACTGACTCCACTGTTTAAGAACTGAAAGAGTACTCAACTGGTTTGTCAAAGTTGCTTCCCACAGCCATATAAAGCAATAGAGGGAACTTGTGTAGCCTTCTAGATCTGAGGTTCATGGCAATTCTCACATAAAGCCAAAATACATTGCAATTGCCTGAAACAATCTGACAGGAAAAAGAGGAATAAGAATACCCTTAGACAGAAGTGAAAGCAGTATGGAGTAAGCCTGACTTAAGTTGTAAATATTTCAGGACGCAATTTTGCATGTTCATGGTGAGTAGCTTCTGTTCTAAACTTCTAGATGTGTGGCACAGGTTGGGATAAGAGACCCTTCTTGTAATATGCCAAAGATAATTCTGTTAAACAGTGTCTTTTGTCTGTTGAGCAGAAGCACAGAGCAAAATTATTTTTTGGCAGAAATAAGATGCCCATAACAGGATTTTCAGAAATAACCTTCAGGATTGGAACCTATTGGATCTGGAGCAGAAAAGTTCGTCTCCTTGGAAAAGGGGCAAGATGTGTACGTCTCAGAAGTAGCAGAGTTGTCCTTCCTGAAGTCTTGAGTCTATTGCAGGGCTTTGTGGTTCATGTGAGCCCTTTGTAGATGTTTTGTTCCAGTTTTGATCATTTCACAATCTGTTCTATGGTTTTATTGTTCTGCTTGGGAGGTGGGTTATAGAACTCAAATTTTAATAGAGACTGTATTATGATCCCTGTAGATAAGTAGATATTTGGTGGTGGGAGAGTGGAATTTTGCAGGAAAATGGCTTAGCTCTGCAGAGTGATGGCTCCACTGTAAAATACAGGTGAGAGGAAGAAGTCATGTCTTCTCTTACTCCTCAGATCTGGAGTTAGAATGACATTTTCAACAGTGCTATCAAAGGAAGAAGAGGGTTGGACTTGTGCTTTCTGTTTTGTTATCAGATGCAGACTGAATTGGCTATGGCTTTACTGACTTACTTTTACTCTGCAGGTAGAGAATGAGTATGGAAGCTACTTCGCTTGTGACTACAACTACCTGCGTTTCCTTCTGAAGCTCTTTCGCCTGCATCTTGGGGATGAGGTGGTGCTCTTCACAACTGATGGTGCAAGCCAGTTTCACTTGAAATGTGGGGCTCTCCAGGGTCTTTATGCAACAGTGGACTTTGCTCCAGGTTGGAGACAGCTGTTTGATTCCAGAAATTCTGAGCTGTGTGTATTTGTGGCAGGACAAACTGACTTGACTGCTTGCTAAACCTGCCTGCTTTGTTTAAATGGGGTAATAAGCATTTATGTATATTTGATGTACTCTTAAACATACAAGAATCACCTGTGAGCACCCAGTGAGAAAGTCATAATCACTTCCTCGCATCTTGAAATCATGAATAACCAATTTACACTGCTCATAGCACATATCTCATAAAAATTAGGGATAATAGTTGGCATTGGTTCCTTGGTTTTTTTTGCTTTGGTTTGGTTTGGGTTTTTTTGTTGTTGTTGTAGTTGGTTTGTTTGTTTGTGGTTTTTTAATGTCCACTGCCTGTCCTAGAACCCAGCCATCCAAATATATTTCTCTTTAAGCCAGAGGTTATTAGAAAAAGAAATACTGTTGAAGATCATCATTAGAAATATGCACACTGCTATAATTTGCTGTGATACAGGCTTGAAAAATGGCTAAGCATCAGTAGTGTGATCAGAGAGTATCCTTTTGATAGGAGCGTTAAGGATTTCAATGTTCATGAATGGACTTGATAAAACAGGCTTAAGGCACAAGAAACAAACTCTAAGAAAGATTTTCATTTTTTTTAATGTGTGGCCTCTTCTGTACATTATTCTCTCTACAGCCAAACGTGTGATTAGCAGCAATCTGTTTTCTTGTAAGTTGAATGAAATTGTGAATGCCTTCATTGTGTATCATTTATGCAATGGTGAGCTACTCACCAGAGTGGTTATTTCCAGCCACTGTGGCTTGAGCCACTAGAAGTGATCAAAAGTGAAACACCTCTTTAGAGATTGCCTGGCTTCCGTTCTTCCCTCGTAGCCATGGTAACGTAACCCCAGACTAAGACTTTCCAATGATCAAGTAGCAATTCTGACACATCTCAGACTTCTTTGTGCCAGGATGTCATTTCTGAGAAAAGCTAGGTTTTCAAAAGATGTATCTCAAAAGCAAATACATGTACACAAGCATGCATCCATACATGTATATATTTAAAATAAGTTTTGCAAGTTAAACATCAGAATCAAAAATTTTGATTCCTGTGTTTGCTGGAGTAGCTTTCTTGTCATGATTTTTGCTAGGCTGGAAGGGAGATAAGACACCGATTTCAGTAAAATGAAGGACCCAGAAAGTCCTGGATATACCAACTCAATTTTATTTCTTTCTGTTTATAGGTGGCAATGTTACAGCAGCATTCTTAGCTCAAAGGAGCAGTGAACCTAAGGGCCCTTTGGTATGTCTTTTCACTTAAACTTTTTGTATCATTTCTAATCTTGAAGTTTTTAATCAGAGAGGAGTTGACAGCAGTGTATTGAACAATTTTAGGGACCTGTTGATGAAGACATAATTTCCAAGTCAGAAAAAGTGAATAGAGGACCTTCTGTGTGTGTTTGTCAAATCCACATTAACTGCTGCTCTGCAAATGCTGTTTTAGTCTCAAAAAGTATTGATTTTGTTTCAGTAATTTTCCTTGCTAAAACAAATGTTTACAAAGCAGCAGAAACACTAAGGATGGTTAGATGAGTTAGTGAGATATGTGTGTAGGTGGAAGTTAAAAGCAAAATTAAAAGGCCAGATTAGAAGTTGCTTCCTGTTTTCAGCTACCTTAGAGGTTTTACACCAGCTATAGTGGGATGTGAGAACACTGGAAGCCATGTTGACGAAGGGGGAAGGCCCATTGAGGTTATGAGATTATCTCTGTGCTAAGAAGTTGTTTAGAAAGCAATTTGAAATATTTTTCATTACATCCAGTTTGTGTATGCTGTTCTGCAGAGAATATGTTGGTTCCATCATTTATTTGAATTCCAAGCATCTGAAACACATCCTTGTTGACACGTTCCCAGGAAATCCATGCTCTTTGATGCTTAAGAAGTTGTTTTCAAAGTGTCCCTATAAAATTATTGAAACAATAATTTTAATTCCTTTGACCTGTAGTCTTCTGAAAAAGACTGATTTAGTATACACTTTGCTGTATTTATAGTAGTTTAAAAATGGCTCAAATTAGTCAAGATGATTTTTTTTCCTTCCCTCTTACAGATAGGAACCTTAAATCACATTGCCTTCTGTTCTTGTTCCCTCTTCATGTTTTCCCTTCCTCTTTTGCCCTTCCTCCTTTCAGGTTAATTCTGAGTTTTATACTGGATGGTTGGATCACTGGGGGCACCGTCATTCTGTTGTGCCCGCACAAACTATAGCTAAAACACTTAATGAAATCCTGGCACGTGGTGCTAACGTTAACCTGTAAGTGTGTGTTCAGTAGAGCTTAATTTTGGGGGGATTTCTTTTCCCAGTTCAGCACAACCTGATTCTTTTTCTTTTTAGGTATATGTTTATAGGTGGGACTAACTTTGCCTATTGGAATGGTAAGAAGTTATTTAAATGATACTAGTGGTGGAGGGGAGCTATTTATGAATTGGGTAATAATATATTCTGTGAAAGAATAAGCTCTGCCTACTTGCACATGGCAAAAGACATGACTGCACTAGCTGTTCATTGTTTATTGCCAACATGTTGTACTGAACCCATATGGTATTTGTCTTTGCCAAGGCTACTTCTGCTTCACTCAGTCCTGTGAAACAATTGAAACACAGATAAATGTGTTTCTCTTCAGAATATTTCACAGAGTGGTGTAAGCTCACAAGGACATTGTCCTCCATCAGGAACAGTTTTTTATGCCAAATCCCAAACATCAAGGCATACACTGAACCTAAAAATGTAGTTGTGTCTGGCTGTAATCAGAAAGAATTTTGAAAGTTGATACCTTTGGAAAAAAGTGTCTCTTCCACTGTTTGTATTACTTTTTCTTTTCTCTTCCTCCCCTAGGTGCTAATATGCCTTATATGCCTCAGCCCACTAGTTATGACTATGATGCTCCACTGAGCGAGGCGGGAGATCTGACAGAAAAGTATTTCACCTTGAGAAAAGTCATCGGCATGGTGAGTGTCCCCAGGACATTTTTATAGTGGTTCTTTGAAACCACGTTTACTCCAAACTCTCTTGTTCTTGTGTTGGTGTAGATTACTCCTCAATTTACTATTTTCTGCAATTGGGGAAAGTGAAATGGAACAAGACAATTAGGCCAACCTAACTGCTTCCCATTACAAAAGAGAAAAGATGTTGCACCTCTCTAGCTATTCTTTCTGTCCCAATGGCTCCCTCCTTCCATTTGGAGGAGTGGATACTGGTGTAGGCCTTACACTGATATGATTCAGCTCTCCTTTTTTTGCTGTATTTGTTTTCTCTCAAGGTCAGTAAGGTGAATCAGCTCACTCAGATGAGAGCCAGTGCTGCCACAAGGGGAGCAGAGGGAGGTGGGGAGGGTTTGGCTGGGAGCAGAGTTGGAGGAAGAGTGTACAGAGCCTTTTCCTTGCAGCATCAGTCAGCCATTCAGTCAGCTTAGGCTCATGACCTTATGTCAGCCCGCTGCATGCTGCAGCTTAGTGCTTTGGCTGTATGTCCCAAGCTTCATGTTCAGGTTTTGGGCCTCTGTGAGGAAGACCAGGCGTACTCAAAACAAAACATCTTGGTTTCATGTTTTCACAAACTGCAGCTAGTGGGTGGAACCAGCTTTGCCTTGCTGTAAAAATGTGGCATCTCCACAAACTGGAGATTGAAGTGAAACATGGAACCGATGTGTGAGTTTTGAATAGCCTTGCATTGGGAGGCTGTTCAGATGAGGCTTAAAAACAGGTTCCATGCGAATCACAAGGCTCAGGCTTGTAGTCACTATCCTCTTGCATACCAGCAACATTCCTATTCACTCGAAGATATTTTTATTCTGGGAGTAGATCTCCCAAAAGTTTACTGCATCTTCTCTAGGGTTGAGAATGTCTTTATCTCTGTAACTGTGGAAGGCCTGCTGTGGATTTTTTTTTAATTCAATTCCACCATTATCCCTAAGCCTGATGGGATAAATTGATGGGATAATTTTGATGGCCTTTCCAAGGGGAGTTTCCTGTTTTAATACAGCCTTTCTCATCAGAGAAATCCACAAACTTCCTGGTTTTGAGTAGTTTTCCTCAAGGTGCAAGATCCCTCTCTGAGATGTAAGTAGTATTCTAGTGCAGTGAGAGAGTCTTGATAAGATGTGAGATGTTCACTACAACCTCAGGTGTATTGGGTAATTTATTGTTGTGGTTGGTTTGTTTCTTACTTTGCATGTCCATGTTTTTTCAGTGAAGTTTTCCTTTCACTGCTGTGGATTCTAAACCTGTAACAATTTATCTACTCAGTTGAAGTTTGAGGTAAAGCTGATGAAACAAGATAAAGTTGTCTGTAACAAATGACTGTTCAACATGTTAGCTGTGCTACAAGGATAACATTAAAGTCTTCTTTTACACTTTCCATTAGTTAAAAAAGTGTAATGGAGAAGAATTTCAGTCTACAGTTTATTTCAATTGCTAACAGCATTCTCTTAATTTTTACTTTTTGGGCTGAAATTTCTTGCTTTTGACTTCTCCTCTTGGGTGAATACAGTTTTTTTTTTTTGTTTAAATCTGGATATCTTGACTGTTTTCCAATACAAAGGAGAAGAAATTATCTTCTTACAGGAAATGTAAATCAGGCTTTCATCCATCCATAACTGACACTTGACGAGATAGCATTGGGAATTATACTGCTGTGGTCAGTTAAAAACAAAACACAAAAACCCCAACTAAACTTAAAGCTCTTTCAACCCCTGTTCAAATTTATTTAAAAAAATACCTGACAAGGTAAGCACTCTGAAGTCACCAGATTTGCAGACACTCTTCACAAGGGTGGTCTTAATGCAGGCTTGGTTTTCTTGTTCACGTAGGTATCTCATCTACAGAAATTTTTCTCTAATATGCAGACAGACCATGTCTAGTTAATGAAAGAACAGATGGGAAGAGTGGATATTAAGTAATGGCAGGAAAGGGAGGAGGGGATATTGGCAAGGGGAAAAGAAGGTTGTGGGCTCAGAAAGGAGAAGGCCAGGGTACTGGGCAGAAAGCCACTGTCTCATCTGCCACGCCTCAAAGGTATCCAGGAAAGTAGTGAGTGGAGGCTTTCCATCCCTTCTCTCTGCTGATTTCAGGTGATTCTTCTTAAAAGTATAGGACAAGGAGTAACCAGAAGTAGATGGGTGGTCAAACTGTTTCCTTGTCACATTTCCCTATGACTGATTGGACAGCTGTCTAGAATAAGACCGGAGGGAAGGTAAAGATGGGACCTCAGAGGTTCATGGAGCTGTGGTCTCCAGGCCTGTTTCTCAAAGACCCCAGCCTAGGTAGTAACGGATTAGCAGGTAATGGTGGTAGAATATCGTAACACTGAAAAGAAAGGCACAAGAGGCAAATAATTCGTATAAGGAAGTGTTGCTGACGAATGGTCAGGTGGAAATACTGTCCTGCAGATTTTGAAGGGTTCACTCAAGGTTCCATGAACTGGAGAGAGGACTGCAGAAAAGCTGTGGAAGACAGTAACTCAGGCTCTAGCCACAGGAGGGCTCCAAGGGTTCTGGGGTATTTTGGTAGCTCACTTTGTTCATTATGCTTTTTACATTTACCTAGATTTGAATAGTTACTAAAAATTGTTTACCATATGTGATCAAGTCAGATTTTTTCTTTAAAAAAAAAAATCTCCATCTTAAGACTAGATGCAGCTGTAATGTTTAGGGAGGTAATTTACTTTAAGCCAAAGTTCTAATTTTGTAAATTGTGAAGTATAAAGCGAAAATTCAGTTAAAATGTGCTTGTATTTAACTTCTGTGTGTGTGTATATGTGTGGGTTATTTTTCTCCTTCTCTTTCTAGTATAAGCAGTTGCCAGAAGGTCTTATCCCTCCAACAACACCCAAATTTGCATATGGGAAGGTTCGCTTGCAGAAGGTAAATTAATATCTGTAATACACTGTGTATCTTTTTATAATGCTCTCTGTTTGCTTTTTTACAAAAATGTTTAAAAGGGTGTCACAACAGGCTCTAGATATCCTACAAAATAAAGAGGAAAACCTTGAAAGCAAGTTTTGAGGAAGAAGGAAACAGAGCTTGGGAGATAGGAATCATGCTTATATTAGAAAATGATTAAATGCATTTGACCTGAATGTAAAAAGATAGTGTTTACAATATGCAGTATGTGCCTGAAGCTTTATGAAACTGAAATTATTATATTATTAACACAACAGTATCATAGTTGTTAAAGATAACTCATGTATCAGTAATGTAGCTGGGGAAATGTTACCATGAGACTTCCAACAAAGAGTGTTTTTGTAGCTGGTGATGTCTCTAAAGTGGAAGGAAAAGAACGCATTTTATATTCTTCTAGGAGTTTAGATTTTGAGTAGGGAACATTTTTGATAAATTTGAAAGTCTTATTGATAAAGTTTCTGACAAGATTTGTGCCAATCTGTAGCTGATGAGAGAAATCATTTTCCTGATGAAGGAAAAGCACACAGAACTAAGCACTCAAAACCCAGCCTTGCTATATCCTCTCTGGCAATAGTGGTATAGCTGGTCAGTTCACAAGTGTCTGGGGTTTGACCATAGCACCATCATTTTTCTGGGACAAGGACAATTTTCTCTGAGATACGGTTGAGACCTATGTTCCTGCAATGAGTGAGGGGGATGGTTTAATGGGCAACAGAAGAGACAGAAGGTGTGAACTTGGCTATATTCTCTCTGCTGGGCACAGACAAGTTTTGAGATGGAGGATTACTGCAGTTGATGTGCTGGATACTGTAACTCCTAATGCTTTGACTTTATACTTTGCAATTTCAGTTTGACAGTTATTTTTCCAATTAGTGATGTATCTGATCTGTTACCCTCTGCAGCTGAAGCATTGCAAAATTTAGTAGTGATAAGGCTTTGCAGGCATTTTCAAGTCATTCCGCTCAAGTGGTGGGCAGAAATACTTTTTGCATAGAAGTGGTTCACCTGTGAAGTTGAAAGAGATCTATATCATTTTCGACAAGCTTTGAATGTCTTCTTGCCATGTGAGGTTTCCCTGAACTGGCAGTAGTGACTAATTATAGGCTCTTACTGCTACACCCACTGCTGTGACTGCTGTCTTTGGTTGCAAGCACTTGGAAGCCCAATTATCAGATTTTGACTCTCCCATCTTGTCATGGTTCATGGCTCTCAGATAAGGCTGTCCAGTTTCACTAGAATGAGGAACTTTCTCTTTCATGCCTTCAAGAAATGAATGCTGGTGGACACTCACAAAGGAGTCAGATGACCAAACTTGCTCAAATATCACATCTTTGACCTGACCTGCACCTTCTACGCTTTCTGATTTTTTTGAGAGGAAGCGTTTCACTTTCCAGGCATCAGTCTTAGGAATGCAGATGGCATGTCTAAACTTCCAGATAGAAGGTTTCTGTCATGCCTGTACATATACTGCCATCTGCACTGAGAGCCTCTGGAACTGTTTTCTGTGAAAAGGCAGCCTTTTGTTCTGTGACCCACTGCTTAACTTCAGCAGCAGTTTGCTCTGCTGGGTTACCCTGCAACACAAGACGAGTCTCCAGGCACAGAGGGTTTGTGCTGTGCCAGTCCAAAGCCACCTACCCAACTCCATTCTAGCCCCAGCTGGAACCAGTTCCAATGCACCTTGTGTGGAGAAGCCTCAATGTATTTTGGTGGATATCAGAGAGGGAATATTCTAAATAATAGCACTTAATTTTGGTAACAGTCAACTTCCTAGCTATGTCATTTGCAGTGACAGTCAGTGCTAACACAGTTACTGTGTGGATCTTCACTCTGCAGCTGAGGTCCAGCAGTCAGTCCGCTGTGGAGAGCATTGAATCTACTCCAGTGAACTAACTCCCTTGACACTTTTGCAGAAAGGATGAGTGAAAGGAGTCTCTGGAGTATTTTCAGGCATCACATGGTATACTTTACAGAGGTACATGTAACCAGAGCAGGCTGTTCTCTCTCTTTTTTTTCCACAAGATATTCTGTGGCAGTTCAGTCCTTAAGTACCAACTCCCCTGATCAGGCAAAGGTTCATCTTGAGCTATTGATTTATTTTAAAGAATCCTCCTGGGTGGAAAAAGTGTAGTTTATTAAAAAATGCTGGAAACCGTGACATATATAAGAGGAAAAAATCCTGTTGCATAGATGCAAAAGAGAAGTGTTGAAGATGGAGAATGAGGGCAAAGGCAGAACCACAGCAAATGGGCTCCAGAAGTGTGAACAAGACAATTTTAAGGATTTAAGACACAGAACTTGGGAAGCATTCTTTCCAGAGGAAAATAAATGAATCTTAGTGCCTGCAGTGTGTGCACGTGTCTGTGCAGGCTTGTGAGCAGGTGGTGGCTTCTGGTCACCACGTGAGGGGCCCTGAGGAGTGCTTGGTCACAAGGAAGTGCTTGCCCTAGCTCAGCAGCCTGCAGACTCATAAATTCTGGAGATATACTCAGTTCTTAGGATGTGGAGAGCTCAAGCAATAGCAAGTAGCAGGCAATGTTGGTGTGTGTTGGGGCTAGAAAGGGGTTAAGCAAACAGGATGCTGCCTGTAGTTGATATTCCTGTTGGAGCTATTTTGTTTCTTTTTTCTTTTATGCTTGACTTTACACTTGGGTTTTGCAGACTTTGCTTTGGAGGATTAAAAAAGTATTGCTTTTTTTTTTAGTAGTCTTCTGTTGTTTTACAGGTTGTTTTTAAAAATTCCTGACAATATCTGTAATTTTTAAGTTTACTGTTAAATTTGTCTTTTGATACTGGTTGTCCCCTAAGTAGCAGTCAACAGGAATTTGCAGCAAGACTAGATCTTGTCTTGAAGGTTTTTTTGTATGTACCATCAAAGACTGAAGAGCTGAACAAAAATAAACTACTGAAGTTTCAAAGAAACAAGCTTCTACCATTCCCTAAATGAATCATACGTGGTTGACCCATATTCAGAATTGAAACCCCTTTGGTGGCAGAGACTTAAGAAAGAAAAGTCGAACAGGCAAATGTACAAGCTGCTAATACTCAGGTCAGCAAGGCACAAAGCAGCATTCATTGCCACTTAGTAGCTCATTCAAGTGACCGTGTCTTAATGCTACTTATCTTCATTCCTGGTTTCAGTGTCCACCTGGGGCTAAGACTATTAATGCCTGTAGGATTGTTAAATTCTATAAATTGCCTCTACCTCTGTGTCCCTCTCGTCTGTGCATCTCTTGCTTCGCAGCTCTTGTTGAAGACCTGGTAGTTCAGTCTCTCCTGTGGCCTGGCAAGTCCTGCATATTGCTGTAACATTACTGGCTCCCTTGGAGGAGCACAAGATAAGGGATGGACCATGTATGCAGTCTGGAATGTTTGGGAAATTTTACTGTATATAAGATGATGGCTATTTTAGGTAGTACTTTTAAACTGAAAACATAAGAGCAAACTACTTTCATCAAAATTTTGCAAGCCATGTTTGACCAGCAGTCTTCTTGCTCAAGTGAACATGCTTAGTTACGGGCTAGTGAGGGTGACCCAACCTCCAGATAGTGTTGGTGTTACCTTTTATATATTTATGGAATCCTTTTGCTTGTTCGTTCCTAGCTAGTGTTAGGGTAAGCTGGTTTCAAAGTCTGTTTAGATCTATGTCTACATGGTTGTTGTGGTTTAATTCTGGTGGGCAGCTGAGCACTGTGCAGCTATTCACTCTCCCCCCCAGTAGGGTGGGGAAGAGAATTGGAAAGGTAGAGGTGTGAAAACTTGTGGGTTGAGATAAAGGCAGTTCAGTAGGTAAAGCAAAAACTGCACACATAAGTAAGGCAAAAGAAGGAGCTTGTTTGCTACTACCTTTGCAGAGGGAGGCGTTCGGCCTTCCCCAGGGAAGCATGGCTCCATCATTGAATCATTAATGTTGGAAAAGACCTCTAAAATCATTGAGTCTAAGCGTTAACCCAGCCACTACTGTGTTCTTCACTAAACCATATTCCAGAGGGCCACATCACACACCTTTTGAACAGTTCACGTGCATTGGTTACTTGGCAAGATAAACACTATCACACAGCTCTCATTCCTGAGGATGACACTAATGGTATAGGATATCCCTTTGGTCAGTGGGGGTCAGCTGTCCAGGCTGTGTTCCCTCCCAGCTTCTTGTGCATCTCCGGCCTACTCTCTGGTGAGAGAAGCAGAAAAGTTCTTGGCTCTGTGTAAGCCCTGCTCAGCCATGACTTTGTTATCAACAATGTTAGCAAGAATCCAAAACACAGCCCCATACTAGCTACTGTGAAGAAACTTAACTGTATCACAGCCAAAACTGCAGACTTAGTTATGTGTACATAGATAATTCGTGCTGGCTTCTGTTGCATCACTGTAAAATACTTCATGTACATTTTAATATTTCAGTACAACTTCCGTGTAAGTTCTGCAAAAAATGCCATATTTCTGTTATTGAAATACCTTCAGAAGTTTGTACTGCTGTGAGTACTCTTACAGTATAGTTTTACATTATGTTAAACACCTTTTTTTCCCTTTTTTTTATTAAGTATTTAAATGTAAATCTGATATATGAGAGGTATTTGAATGTCAAATGTATAGTTACCACCGAACAGTGACAATAATTCTTGTGGAACAGACTGGCATCTTTCATGAAAAATTGCATGCAATTGATTTTTGAGCTTGTAAGACACTAGGCATATTGTGTGCATTTTGACTAACTTAGAACTGATAGTGGTCTTTGAGAGAGAATCGTGGATGGGTAGAATATTCCATAATCACAAAAGGAAACTGCAGATGGCAATAACAGGCAATTTAATTGTACACACCTGAGTCCTTATTTAGCAAGGTATTTGTCTGTGTGACTACCCTAAACCTTGCTCCCAGTCTCATTAAAATCAGTCCAGCTACTTACATGTGACAACTGAATTACAGATGTAGAGTTTCTAAAATCATTTAAGACTAAATAGGGTAAATTCATCTTGGATGGCTCTTGATGGAGTTAAACTGTGTCCCTACTTAGTTCAGAATGGTTCCAGAGTAACTCAGTGGGAATCAGTGGCATTTTCCCTAGCTTGATTCTGAGTATAATTGAGCAAAATTTAGATAATATATTGCTTTGTATTAATCATCCAGAGCAGTTGTGTTTGTTTATACAACTTTTGTGAGAAACTCCTGGGGTAGTTCTTGTTAGGTAATAAAGGGTCACTTATTTTTATGTATGCATAAGAAAATTAGAACATCTGTTTTTATTAAAACACTGCTCTGCATGTGGTATGTTTCTTTCAGAGTTCATCACTTGTCTGTGCTGTATTGTATTTTAAATGTGTCTGCAAGGATGGTGTAAAGATTTGTTAACTTTCTGGACACATGGAGCTAGCTGGCTTGATGGCTGGATTGTGCAAGCTGTTATATTTAGACTGAAACTTACTGACCTTCATATATCTGCCTTTTCTGTGCTGCAGGCAGGAACTGTGTTGGAGATTCTTGATGGACTGTCACCTTCTGGACCAGTGAGAAGCACTTACCCATTGACCTTCGTTGAGCTAAAGCAGGTGAGGATTCCTGCAGTAGACACTTTCCAGTATTTTTGTGGAGTTTATTTGAACAATCCTCTGTGGTATTACTCTTCTTATGTCATGTCTTATGCTTTATCGAGCAAAGAAGTAATAGTATTATAAAGGTCTCCAGCATTTTTGCATTGGAGGCCTTTCCATATTCTACAGTGCTCCTGTTTTGCACCTGAGGTTTTCTTCTTCCTGTGGATGTAGGTGTCTGTGCTTCTACGCTTTCACCTTGATTAGAGGAAGTATCTCTGAAGTATTAATTTTCAGGTTCTTAAGAGACTTTTTTTTAAAATCATCTTCATAGCCCTCTGCTG
>VZTR01004435.1:0-23823 GCA_013400775.1 Chaetops frenatus | reverse complement strand
GGGGGGGGGGTGAAAGAATACATTCCTCCGTCCTGGACGCATGCCAGTCGGAGGCAAGGGGGAGCAGGGGGAGCACATGGTGGTCGGGGAGACCGACAGGAGGGAGGGAGGGGGGAAAAATAAAATATTCTCTCAAAAGCGGGTTGCAGTTGTTTTCGGAAAAGAAAAAAGAATAGAAACCAACCAACGAACCAACAGCCCAACCCTTTTGTTTAAAGCCGCCGGGCTGTGGAGCCAAGCGGGCTCCGCCGGGAAGAGCCGCCCGACAGCGCGTCCACGAGCGCGGCCGGGCCAGGGCTGCGCGGCCGCGGGGCAAAACTCCTTCATACTGCCTGGCGAACCGGCAACCAGCGGCAAAAATCTCCTTCTCCCGCCCGAGAGGCCAGTTCGGAGGTTCGAAGGGAGTCTTTCTAGGCAAACCTCTCGCGGTTTTTTCTCCCCCTGGGAAGCAATGTCGAGGGTGGTCCCCCCAGGAGAGGGTGCGCTGGGGGCCAGGCGCCTTTTGCGGCAGCCCACTCTGTGTCCCGCGGCTCCCTGGCGGGCCGGGAGCGCACCCCGCTGCTGAGGGGCAGCGGGACTTCTTTCTCAGGCGTGCGGTGCAGGGGTGGCACAGCTGGGCTGCGCGACGGGAATCCTTGGGGCCCCGCCGCCGCCCTTGCACATCCTGCCCCTCCGGGTCTGCGGGGATGGTCGCCCGGCTCCTGCTGCTCCCTCCGGGTTGCAAAGCACAACAAAGAATGTTAGGTTTTAAAATTTCTCAAATCGAGCCATTTCGGTGCCTTTTCAAGGCAGTGTGACTGAATTATGCGTGTTCCCCGGGTCTGCGTTTGCCACCCCATTTAGATAACATCCGTGATTTGTGTGCAAGTTGAATATATAGGCTGAATTCCCGAATTCCTTCTGAAGCAAATAAATTCTCCTCCTTCAGGACACGGGGTGAGCACGGCCAGAGCAGGGATGTGATGATTAGCCCTGGCTCCACAGAGGCATCGCTGGGGTGTCCTGCACATGCTGCTGCTGCACAGCATCACTGGGGAGCCAGCCCCAGGATGCCTCAGGTTGTATGGATGTGTTTGGAAATCTGGACCTGTTCTGTGCCTCTGAAACAGGATAATACTTCTAAGGCTCTTTTTTACCCTGTGAGAATAAGTGCACTGTTGTGTTTAAAGAGACTCTCTTCTCTTCTGATGAATGCCGTAGGGAAAGATGCAAATAACAGATCAGAATTTTTGGGGTGGAAAACCCAATGCCCACCCTCACTCTTGTGTTGTACCAGGCAGATGGTGCCTTTGGTGGTGCAGTCCCTTTCCAGTGTTTTTACAAGCCCAGTGTCCAGGTACCTGGCACACCTTTGGATTTGGGTCCAGGTTTGCATTGCAGACACTGTCGCTCACACTCCATGGCCTATGTTCAGCTGCTTATCAGCATGGGTCACCTGCTGTGGCCTCCAGATGATGCTGATGCCAGTTCCTGGTAGCCTTGAGGGAGCTTAGGTGTGGTGTGCAGGGGATTTTTCATTGCATGTATGATCATTTCTGTTATGATGGCTGAAAGGGATTCTTTCCAACAGCCAAGTCAAGGGGATTCTGCCGAGTGAAGGGAACTATCCTGTATTTGTTGCAGATTTATGTTTTAAATGGAGGAAGAACCAAAGAGGGAATAATGTGTGCTGGTTTTGAAGACTCATTTATTATGAGCCTTTGTGAAATGCAGACTCATTTTTTAAATTTATAACAAAGGGCATTCTGGCTATGTTTCTAGCAGCTATATCAAAGAGTAACTACACTTCTCATTTAAAGCTACTTTGAAAGAGATCACATGTAATAGGTATTAGGATATTAAGAGGGTATATGTGCTTTTTGCTTTTTAATTTACACATCCAGCTTTCCAGTTCTGAGAGGCCATTAATGTTCTTAGCCCAGAATTACTCTATTTAAAGAGCTAGGTTTTCTTAGCTCTTGCAACAACATGGGCTTTATGAGATTTGAGTGGGCAAATCTTATCAGTGCATTTTTACTGTAAGAGCTTTTGTTTAGAGGAAGGCATTGGTGGCTTAGTTCTCACAAATGTGTTGTTATCTTATTTTGAGATTAAAAGAGTTAGCAGTTAGTGGTTGCTTTCTTTTTTTTTTTTAAGTGCAAGATAGAATACTGGGCAAATGGCATGGTTTATTCAAATACATGATGACATAAAGTAGCTTGCAAACCAACCCTTATATTGAGCAGTGCCCTTGCAGGATTATTTCTGATGACTCATCAAATCAGATAATCCAGAGCATATGGATAAAAGGGGACACAGGACTCAGAGTCACAAATAAACCCAGAAAGCCACGCTTGGAAAAATGCAAAATGTGAGGTTAATGTTGTATTAAAGGTAAGACCTGAAAAGAGCACAGCAATGTGCTGCCCTCCAGTAGGGATTTTTAGGCTGGCATTTCTGAAAGGACCAAAGAGATGTTCAAAGGGAGCAGAGTAAAATATCCCTGAAGGGGCCTTTGAAAATCCAAACTTTAGTAGTTTTGTGAGACATCACATTAATCTGAGATTCTGGCTGAAGAAATGTGTTTTAATTTCAGAGCAGCAGTTTTGCCCATTTACGTCAACATTTCCTACTTTCTTGGAGGGGGAAGTTCTGCTCCTGAACAAATAAATGTTATGCATGTTCCAGAACGGATGAGATTTTCTCCATCCCCGAGAGCCAGGATGCCGCACCCAGGGGCAGTGTCTGCGGGCAGGTTTTCAAAGGCCCCTCCAAACCAGTCCTGCTTCTGCACCTCTAGCTTGGGCTCAGAAGTGTTGGTGAGTGTCTCATGCTGCAGCTTCTAGGATGCACCATGGAAGGCCACTGAGGGCCTTTTGCCGGGGGTTTTGTTCACACGTCCTTGGAAGCCTTATGCTGAAAATGTTTATTTCTATTTGTACCTGCTTGTACAGTGCAAAATTACTATCTGGAGCCCCATAATATATGAGATGCTTTGTACAGCAGTCATCCTTTTACAATAGCCCTTGGCATGGGTTTAGCTAGACCTGTTTTGGAATTCAGCATACACCAATTGACATATTCTGCCAAATATACAATGAACATGTGGAGCTGACTGTGCACCAGTGTTTCCTTCTAGCTTTTGAAATGGCGATCGTTCCCTTTCTGGGTTCCCAACGAAATCAAAGCATCTTGTAATCCTTTGCTTGTTTTTAAGTGACAGTAGTCCTCTGTTCCCTGACAAATATTGCCAGCAGAAGCCTGGTAGCTCCAGACAAGGTCCTTTGAAAGAGGTGGGAGGGGAGAGAGGCTCTGCAGGCAACTTTCCAGCAGCAGCTGTGCACTAACGGCATGGGAGTGTGGGAGGCTACTCCCGGGTTAGTAAGACAGTTCAGCAATGCAGTGAATGTGTGCTCCCAGTACATGACTCCTATTTACTTTTTTTTAATTCCCTGACCTCTGTCTGACCAAGTCCATCGCCAAAACGCAGCTGGATGGGGAGGACGAACAGCAGCCTGGCTGTACCAAGGAAAGTGTTTTTCCCCAGGGAAAGTGTTTAAAGCAAGTAACAAGGTGGCAAATTTTCTTTCTTGCTAAGAAAGTTATTTGGAGGTGGGTCTTATTTTACTATACCCTCTCTCACTTCCCATGGGTGTAACTGCCATTAATTTGCCCGACAGAAGTATTAAACAGTAACAGCTGAATACCAGTCAAAGGCAGCAGTGTTTGATAGGGAAGTGCCAGAGAAAGAGGAGTTTGCAGGAGTCTGGGGTATTGTTCAGAGCCTTGTGATCTCAGCATCACAGCTTCATGGTTTCAGGTCTGGTAATGATCTGGAAGTCCAAGTGTTCACGGTGGCTGGAAGGCAGAGAGGAACAACCTATGGGGACGGCAGTTAGGGCTCACCTCTTGAGGAAGAGCAAGAGAAGTCTGAGTTGCAGCTGGCTGTTTCACCTTTAGCTCCATTTTCCTTTGAGTGGGTCTCATGGAAAATTTGTGTCCATGTCCAAGGAAAACAGGCAGTTTTGTCTTGCAATTTAGAATTCCAGAAAGCCTCTCTCAGACTGAGGGAAGTCATGGGATGCAAGCAAAAGTCCTGCAGGTGTGGCTGAGTTGTCAAAGGAGAGGGAACAATCACAAGAAAGGAGGTTTCAGTCAAATTCTGCAGACCCTGACTCATAATTATGCTGGAGCAGGGACTTACAGATGAGACCCTGAGCTGAAGAAGAACTGATGAGGGATGACACTAAGGACGAGGTGGGGTAGAGGAGAAAACTGTAGGTCAATGGTTGCACTTACAATCCCAAAATTCCCTGTGTGATGCTGCTCTGAGTCTCCCAGACCGCTTGTGGTTCCTGCTGAGCTCAGCCAGAGCATGAGTGCTCAGGCTCTCTTCAAATAAGCCCTGCCTAAGGAGGAGAATGGTTTCTACCCTGCTGGAGAAGGGTAATGAGAGAGGGGAACCCTTTGGGGCTGGCTGGGCTATTGCAGAGGCTGGAAGGAAAGGTTCTGTTTGCTCCCTTGTTGCTCATCTGCCAGGTTACACCACGATTGGTCAGTCAGCCTCTGGACTGTATATCTCCACAGAAAGCTGTGCTTTCTCTCCTGTTTCTGTCTTGCCTCCTCTGCTGCTTTGTGCTGTTCATAAGGAAGGAGCAGCTGCAAAACTTGCATGTCTGGGTAAGCCTCCAGTCAGCAGCTGAGCCGACAGTCCTTGCCCATGTAGCAAAGCTTTCCAGCAAAACAAGAGACTCCAGATAATAATGTTCTTCCTGGCTGAAAGACTTTAATAACTTTTACTAATTTCAGCACCTTTTTATACAATGTGTAATTAAATTATGAAGTTTCTTGCTGCAAGACGTTATGGAGGCTGACAGGATGAATGGATTCAGAAAAGGATTAGGCAAATTCATTTTTTTCTATGAAGCAACCGGTCAGATACAACCTCCAGCTTAAAAAGTTCCTGACCCTCCAATTGCGGGCAGCCATTCTGGGCACAGGGAAGGTGTTGCAGCAGAGGAGTGCAGATTGGAAAACCAAAACCAGCAAAAAATGACTCAAATGCCTGCTGTGATGGAAAAGTCAGAATCTGAATTTGTAGCATGCCGTCAGTCACTGGCCTGAAGCTATAACCAAGATTGATACCAGCTGATGTATGCATGGTGCTACTATGTCAATAATGAAATAAAACTTTCCCTGGTTTATTTGTCTGTCCCTTGAGGAATTCAGTTTTTCAGACCTCTCTCTCAGCCAAGACTACTTTTTATTACATTTATTTATGTTTGCTGGCTGTGAAGCATCTAAATAGTGTTTCATTAAAACAAATCTTTATATGAGAAAGATCAGAAGCGTTCCAGAGTATTTCTTTTTCTTTAAAGAGGGTATCTTTGGCATGCAGGCAGGCTGTGTCTCACCATTATAAGTTCACAAAGGATAATCCATGAGATATTAGCCATAACCAGAATAATCTTAGATAACTAGAAAAATTAGCTTTTAATGTGATTTCATTTCATATGAGATATATTAATCTGGATTTCAGTAAACTTTTCTATTTTTCCTTGAATGCAAACTAACACCTTGTTATTTTGAGCTCTCTTCCTCTTAAACACTGTGCATTTAGTCCTGATATGGGCATAGGATTCACCAGATTATTCTGCATTAGAAGAGTGCTATCTTTAGTGAGAGCAATTAAGGCAAAGGGGCTGCAGGCCAAAGCACTAGAGCTGTATAAGGATAGCAGAAGCTGTAGATTAAGCTGTATATTAATTACTTGGTTCCCTACTTGGAGCTATGAACAGTGAATTCTTTAATTTTATGTTGCATTTTTTAAGGTAGTTTGTGGTTCACTAAAACCCAAAGCATCAGGAGGTTTTGTAGGTAGATATTAAAATGGTTCCACTACTATGGATGTTTTGGAAAAAACAGCTGAAGCAAACTCCAGAGGCGGATTCAGAGGGAGGGTGCAGTACAGCACTTGGAGATGTCCAGGTACATTGCTTTCTGCAGGCTCTTGCACAGGGCTCCAAGAAGATGGATTTACTTCATCCATGCCCTGACTTGGGCTGGGGGTTTGATGTTGTGTAAATGAATGTCTGATTTGGGCAGGAAGGTCTCCCCTCCAGCTCCACTCCATGTTTTATGGAGCTGCCCACACAGCCTCTGTTACACATGGTATGCTCTCCAAATTAGCAGGTTTCTGCCCCAGAGAAGCTTATACTCTGGAGGAAGTTCATGTCTTTGAACTTGCTTGAATTATCTTCATCTGGGGAAATGAATTATCCTTCAGCTCATTCTCATCTCTCAGAAGCTCCTTGTGCCCTCAGTCACACTTTTGTCTCCCTTGTTACTGCTGCACCTCCTCCCTGTGGGCTCTTCCTGCAGCTGGGGAAGCCTACGAGATCCCCTGGGGCTGCTCCTAATTTCCAGCCAGGCACCAGGGCAGCTGCCTCTTGCCCAGTGCCCAAGCAGGGGAGGGGACCCTGTTAATGTTACTTTGCTCAGTTGATCTGGGTCTTGTCAAACAAATGCGCCTTCAAAAGTCCTGGCTCTGACCTGGGAAACAGGTGGCACCTTGTTAGCCTGTTCAAAGGGAGTTCTCCTGATCTGCTGTGTAATTTAGGCTCCTGTGTTAAATATAACTCAGAGTGGAGCAATGCCTGTAGCCATCGTGCTTGGGCCAGTGCCTGCATGTCAGTTCAGTGGGGATCTGCCTAAAAGCAGGAGCTCCCACTGGGCATCCTCCCACCAGGCTAAGGGCCTCTGCCTGTGGTGGCTGTCATCTGTCGTGCAAGGAAAGGATCCTCTGTGCCTTACTCCCATCAAATGCACAAATACATGTTTACTATACAGTAGAGGAGAGAATGTCAGCAGCAACACTCTACACACTGATTCTGAGACCCATCCCTACCACAGAACCACAGAATCAATGAAGTTGGGAAAGACCTCTGAAATTTTTGAGTCCAACCTGTGACTGAACATCACCACGTCAACTAAACCATGGTACCAAGTGTCACTCCCGTCTTTCCATAAACATCTCCAGGGACAGTGACTCCACCACCTCCCTGGGCAGCCCATTCCAGTGTCCAATTCCCCTGATAACAGACATTAGTGTAATGTAACTTAGTAATTGTGTAAGAGTTAACATTTTAATTCTCTGCCCCTTTTCTTCTGTCAGGAGTCTAAATGCCAGCCATCACCTCGGTGATGTGGAAAATGTATGACTTGAGATTGACCCAAGGGCTGAACTTCCTTCAAAATTGGTGTGTGGCAGGAGGATCCCAGAGGGAGATATGGGCTGCCATCAGGCCAAGGAAGAAATTGTCCATGCCCCAACAGGATTGTTGGAAGCAGTTTAAAGCATCTCTCCCTGGAAAGTCAAGAGATTGCCAAACCAGGACATTTTATTTGTTGTTGCCTGCTTGCCCTGACTGAGTTTAGATCATGTAGCTGTGGGACAATGTGAGCACACCTAGCTGGGCTGGTGTGTTGGCTGCACTTCCCCTCAGCCATGCAAGGCTTTCTCCTGTGCAATTTATTGTGCTGGGCTGTACCAGGAGGTAAAAAGTGCTTAACCCAGGAGGGTTTCTGCAAATAGTCCATCATTTCTTTAGTAAAGGTGAGTAAGTCTGGCCATTTAGACACCCCAGTATAACCAGAAGGTGTTATCAGTAGGAATTTTGGAGGAGTACTGATTAATTTCATTCACATAAAAATAAATATAAGGAGAGCTCTGTAAGTCTGTAAGCCTTTAAAAGCTTAAACCAAGTGAGATGATTAGAAGAACACAAACCTGCTCTCTCAACTCTGTCAGCCCAGCTCCTCTCTCAGAAACACAGCTGAACGCAGCCTAGAAACTCGTGATTTACGGCATGATGAGCCTTTGCTGATGCTGTCTTGGGAAACGTGGGAAGAACTCTCCATAGAGCTGAAGGAGCCTCACAACAACTACAGTACCCTGGAACGCTTGCTCCTTCAAATTTCACAGCATCTGGCCCAAGCAGCTCTGTCAGCTGTGCTGGTTATGGAGTAGTGCATGCAGAAAAGATGTGAGCCATTTGGAGCAAAAAAAAAGTGAGACACCTGACAGTGTGATGTCACATGGAAATATCAATAATAATTGCACCTGCATGCTATTTATCAGCCACATTTTGGGGGTGTGTTGGCCATTTCCTTTACATGCATGAGGATCTGCCCCACTTTTCCATTGCTACCAAATTCTGAAGCTGTTTGAAGGGAGAGTTGCTCAAGTATACCAAACGATCAGGTTTCTGTGCTTTTTTTCTCTGTTTTAACCTACAAGTATTTTTTTCAGCAAGATTTTGGAGTAAGATTTATTTTCAGTTTCTTTAAGGCAATTTGGAGCCAGACAGGAACAAAAAAAGCCTCCAAACACCAAAGGAAATGGTGCCACTGAACAAAGGGTCTCTTGTTTGTAAACTTCCATTTTAAAGTGTTGGTGCATATTCTACTGGAATGGTTTTTCATTTTTCACTTACACAGTCCAGCATTTTAAATACTAACCTATTCAAGAGTCAAGTACTTTTTAGGGCCCTTTGGAGTGTCCTTTCAGTGCTGCGTCTGTTTCCGAGAAAGCTGTGCTGTCTTCACTCCTCTGTATCGATCCTCTTAGACAACGTATCCAAAGAGAAAAAGGAGAGAGTGTTTCAGTTTGCAGACAAGCACAGCTAAAGAGACTTAGCTGAATCTGTCCTGTAATCTGTCAGCTGCAGAGCCTTCATCACTGAATGATCCCCACCTCATGTTTCCTGCAGCACAAGAACAGGACTCTATTTCAGAAAAACAACAACCCAGGAGCAAAATGAAAAAAAATCCCACTCCCTTGCTCCCCCCTCAATTTTCCTTTGAACCTAGACATGGTCTAACCAGGAGATTTTTTTTTTTCTCTGCACTTCTACCTTAATACTTCTGTCTACATTGCTGTGCCTCTCTCTGCCACCAAAGCTAAGTGTTTGCTGAATTAAATAAACCATGCTGCATTGACAGAGCTTGTGAATGCTGCTATTGTCACCAGAATATTTTCTGCTGGTCTGACCCCAAATCCTAATGCCAACTCTGCTGTGGTAATAAGTGAACAAGGATCGATCATGCTGACAAGACTAAGAGACTCTCCAAGAAGTAATTTTATAGGCTGGTTTTATTACCATGTGGCAAAACTTTGGGTGTGTTACATCTGGTCTGGTTGGGAATCACTCCTGTCTGTCAGAAAAGGTTTTTCAAAACAGTAAATGCTTAACACATTCAAGAAAAGCTCTTGTCATATGGATAAAACCCCCTAGGTAATAATTTCAGTTGCAGGGTCATTAATATTGGATTTAATGGATTTCCAGTGATTGCATACTACAATAGGGGGTCCACAAGGAAATGGATTGTTCCTATCTGTATTGTGGAGAAGAACTCAGGACTGATGCAATAGAAAATCTCTAAGATGAAAAATTAGGATAATTTTGGACAAGATAGTTTCTTACGTTTTGAAGAGGAGAGGTCTGAATTTTCAAAAGTGAACTGTAATAATTAAAGTCTCCTAATTTTTTGTGTCTTAAATGCCTACATGCCATTGTATATTCCAGAACCACATATTACTGAGAAGTTCATATAAAATATTTGGCCTACTTTTTTTTGTCTAGAGTGAGGTCTAGAAACAGACCTCCAACTTAGTCTCCAGTCAGTCTTTGTCAAACTGCCCAGAAAAGGACATCCCACCTCAAATTCTACGCCATTATTTCCTCTGACTCCTGTTGTTACTTCTCCTTTTGGACATGCTGAACAGCAGCTGCAGAAGAGATAGTTTGGATGAGGAGCTGATAGCTCAGACCAGTATTGGGGTTCCAGAAGTTGTCCTGACCTGTGGGTTTGAATTTCTCTTCTAAGACATTTGAAAGCACAACAGCCTTTTTTAGCAGTGTTTTCACTCTTCACTTTGTCTTCCTTTCTGACATTAAAGCACAAAACCCTCAATATGGTTGTACAGAGAGCTGCCCCATGAGTGACTCAGGCTGTCTCCAGACACTGGGTTCCACTGACACACATTCTCACCTGAGAACTATGGTTTCTCCCAAAATGGGCACTTTCTCAGTGAGATTTACAGAAAAAAAAAAAAAGTAGAATTTCCTTCTTCTGCCTCAAGGCATGAGAAGTGTCGTAGTCTGTAATGTTCACAGGTTTGTACTCAGAAGCTCTGGGCCATCAGAGCTTGCTCTGTTTTGGCTCTGGTGTCTCTGAGGATTGCAGGAGAACCAGCTCTCATGGGCTTTGGAGGCAAGGCAGGAGCATGGCAGGGGGAAATCCCTTCCTTCCTCAGCCAGAGGAGACACAGACCTGCAGCTTTTACCAAATCTCTTGTTCAAACAATGATGTCAGCCTTGCCGTGGCAGTGATCAGCAGAGTCCAGGTTACCATTTGACTCCTGCTATGCAAGCAGAGGCTGGTACAAACCAAACTGATAATTCCTGTCCACCAGAATTCAGATTGCAGCTCAGAAGTGACTCTTTAAAAGCTTCAGAATAATTATGTCACCTGTAGTTGGAATTTTTTTTCTCCAGGCTCAACTTACAGTTTATAAATATGTGAGACAGGCGATTGGTAATTCAGTTTATAGTCTGTATGAACCCTGAAGCTTATGTCAATGCTGTTATCTATTATAGAAATGCAAACATGCTCTTTGATGTGTTATTCTCAGTGACTTGGGAGGATAAAGACGGAATACTCTATGGGCATTTGTAAAAGAAACTCAGAAATTGCCAGTCTACTAGGACCTAACAACATATTTTCATTTTTTTTTCTCCTTTGCAATATGCTTGATTACAGTAACTTAAAAACAAGAGAAATATAGCATCTGTCTAGGTTACTGCAGTAGGAGGGCTCAAACTGGTTCCCCTGCTCTGCCAAAAGCCCTCTTCTGAGTGTGTCAAACATGTTTGATGTTACAGTGGAAGGGAAATTTGGTGCCACAGATGTAAGACTTATTCTGTTGGACAGGTTTCCTTGCTATAGGAGCACCTCCTGCTGGCTCTGCATTGCACTGCCCTTGGACTGCATATGTTTGCCAGAATTGGGAATAAAAAGGGAAGCCTTTTAAAAGTGTGAGGTTTCTGGAGACAGAGAAAAATGGTCATGGTGGGACCAGTTCTGCTGCTGTGAGAGGTCATAGGGAAGGCTCCAGTGACTGACACGACCCAGTCTGCTACAGATACATATTTCTATAGTCCCTAATGGGGTGTTGGTACTCCACTAACTCAGTTTAGGGGTAACACACTGTCTGCTCTGACAATTCCACAGTGACCCAGCTGAAGTCCACAAAACAGCTGGCACTAAAACACGGTAATAAGGAGGTGAGAGAGAGCAAAATGACATTGTGTTTGTCCCTGGCAGTGACATTTTGTCCATGAAAAATAGCTTGGAATGCTTTTTCACACAAAATGCCCTTTAAATTTTTTTTTTTTAATTTTTTTTTGTTTGTTTTAGAAGAATGTATGCTGGCTTTGTGGTTATTTTAGTGAATTTTATTAGAAAATATAAAAGCAAGATATTAATAAGTCCTTTTTGATTAGTGCCACAATAAGCAGCTTCAGTGGTTTTTTTTCAGGCAATTTCTTCCTTGAAGGTTTGTTTTATATATTTTTGTAGGAGGCAGTTATGAAGTAGTTTATAGAAATAAATAAAGTCAGCCTACAAATAATACGTTAAAGCTAAGCGAAATAAGCTATCCTGACCAGAGTGCTTTTCTTCCTTGGAAAACAAAACCAGTTGAAAATACTTGCTGTCATTCTGATGCACAAGAAAAATAAGTCCAAAATACCAAATTTTTCCCCAGAATAAGAACACTGCCAGCTCTGACATGTTTCCTTTGGTGATCAAAGCTCTTGGGATGGCTGGAGATGACATAAAGAAAACGTGGTTTGTTCGTTTAAATGCAGTGGGTGGGGAGCATGAGAGAGCAGAGTGTTGTAGGGAGTAGGACTCAAACATAAAATGAGCAGTAAAGATCTGTTCATCAACGCCTTTTCCTAGTAATAAGCATTAGCACTGTAGCAACACTTAAAGGCTTCTGTTATTGTTATTCCTATAGTCTATAAAGAGGCTGTTGAAATAGGCACCAGTAAACAAGCATAAGGAGACACAGACCTTGTCTCTACAGCAGACTTCTGGTTTACAGAGGGGACGACCCATGGTTTCTTACAAAAACATTTTCTTCCCTACTGCCCTATTTTAATATCTTGACATACCCTAGTGAAAACCCAGCAGGGCACTGCACTGCCGTGCTGTGTCCTGTTGTCATGCAGTGCCTGGCTGTGTGTGCCCTCCTGCAACCCCCTCCCTTGGTCGCGGGGCTGGCTGGCTCCTCCTGGGGACAATGCCACCAGAGCGATCAACAGGATTCAGGTGACACCCCGTGAAAATGCCCAAGAGTCAGCCCAGGCAAATGCTTAGCTGGGACAGTGCCCCCTGTATGGCACACATTTTAAAGAAAGAAAAATCGGGAAAAAATTTTGGAAATACTGTAGAAAATGGTTTAAACCTTCTCTGGACCTCTTATGGTAAATCTTGCTGCTTGTAAAGCCAGACTCCTTTTATCTCATAGGAACTGAAAGGCAGAAGAAAATTATGACTAATATACTTTTAAGAATTCGAAAAAATTACCTAACCCCACATATTTGGAATATCAGAATATTACCATTTAAGGCTGTGATTTTCAAAAGAGCTTATGGGATTGTGGGACCCAGACCTACTCCTGCCCCCATGGAAATGCATATTAATTTGCTATCAACTTCCATGCGAGGGATCAAAACTCTTCAGCTTTCATTGAATTTCCCTGGGAGGATGGTGACTGTTGCAAAAATCCCAGCTCAAACCTCCTCACTGTCACTCTCTTTTCAGGGAAAATTCAAGTGACTATTGCAAAAATCCCAGGCTGAACAACCTGATAACTCCTGGCTTTCAGGGCAGGAAGCAAACTGTGCATCCTACCCAAAACCAGCAGCAATCTCTCTTCCCCACTTCAGAGGACTTTGACATTTTTGCCTTTTACATCCCTCAAGCTGGACAAATAATGACCTGTCTGAAGGTTGTGATGGGTTTGTGTTGTTTGGGGATGAGAAGAATCCGTGCCTGGGCAAGAGAAAGCAATCCTTGATCTGGCTGTAGCGATCCATTTCTGTTAAATAGTCACTGTTTGAAAGGTGTCCAAAGCCAGTAGGTCTCATGAGCTGGGACAGCCACAAACATCCGTTCCCAGCCCATTTCAGCTGTGCCAGTCCACTTGTACAGTTTGGCAATTGGTGTGCATGAGGGTGCTGGCACTGGGGTGCTGGCATTCCCTGCTGCAAGTCACACGTGCAGAGGGACAGCAGCAGTGAGAGGGACTGCTCTCAGAAGAAACAAATCTGCTTTACACTAGCAGCTGTGGATCTCTGCTTGTTTAGAAAAAATGCGACTCGTGTATCGAACCCAGAAACCAGCCGTGCTTGCCTACGCTCTCAGAGCGATGGTAATTACATAGATTTTTGGTCAGTCCTGTCATATTTACTCCACCAAATTGATTAACCTATGTAATGAGTACAGGACTGTGACCAATACTGACCCCACATCAAAGCCTGATATTGCTGCAGTGTGCTGACCTGAATTTTAATTGTTCAGTAGGTTTTGTAATTAAACTGCAAATGTGCTAAAGAAGAGATTAGGCATTTTAGCTAGCAGTATATGTATTTTTTCCCCAGGTGTGCCAATTGTTTATACTATAAAATGTCCAATGCCCTCCTCAATACACAAAGATCTAACAAGATGCCATTTCATAGATGGCTAAAGCCTCTCCTATTTTTTTATTCTTGATATATTAAAATACAGAAAAAAAATGTCATTTGTATCCTAAAATTTTCTATATTCATTATCACATAGCACCAAAGCTCTTGTATAAAGGTATATAAATAAATCAACAATGAATAAATTAGGACTTCCAAGTCTCTGTGAAGTTCCCACAGGCTTGTACACTTGGTCCTCAGAGTCCAAAAGAGCTACTGCAGACAGATGTGTTTTTGTTCTTTAGGATCATCAGTGTGGTACATCTGTTGCTTCAGCCAGTGGCTATGCCAGACTTGAGAGAAAACACGTTGCTCATTAAATGAAGACAACTATCATAAATAAATGGGAACATTTGGAAAACTACCCATGCCTCACTTCTGTTTGAAAGAAACTTCTCTTTTGGAAGTTCTCTCAACATGAAAGAGAGGAACTGCACTGCCTCATTCCACATGACTCTTTCCTCTTTCATTTTGCTGCAGAAAGACATGTGTTTCAACATCTGAATTTCCAGCAAATGTTGCTTTCTACCTCATGTGGCTGCTCCTTTGGAGAGGAGAAATCCAGTGCCTCTGCTGGTGCAGCTCCCTGCTTTGTTTTTGACCACACAGAGGAGATGGAACTAGAAGGAGGTGGGTTAGTCTGGAATTGGATGGGTTGCACTAGAAGGGAGCAACTGGGAAGAAGACCCATCTTTCATTCATAAAATTTTGTTTGAAACATATGGGTAGAATAAGGAGCTACATTTTCATCTTGATGAGCTGGGATTTGGGAACCTGCCTTGAGATTTATTCAAGACCATGAATCTGGTCTGAAACTATTCTTCTTCAGTGTGCTTGTACTTCTTCCATCTTCCTGTGATTTAGTCCATCCACCAGTGATGGGTGTCACCAGGACTCACAAAAGGTGATTGACTCTCTGGGCTTGATTTTGAGCAGAGAGCTTGGCTTAAGGAAGAGCAAGATCCCGGTTTCTTTCCTACAGGAAGACTATTGTGCATAAAGAGTAATGAGGGCAAGATGATAAAATGTGGCAGGTTTGAGGAGTCGTAGTCTGAGATACAGGCTATTTGTCTCATAGATTTGATAGCCAGAGTTCATCTAGAATGGGCAAAAATAAGCACTAATCTACTGACACTTAGGAAAAAAAAAATTTGTAGATACATAATTTACTGGGATGATAGTCCTCATTTTATCCTTTTTGATTAAAAAATCACCCTGCAGACTAAAGAGTACCCACCTGGCACTGAAGAGCATCCCATAGGCATGGATCTTAACATAACACTGGCAACATATTCTCCAGGGACAATCTCTGCTATGCTTTTCTCTCCTTTGTGCTGCCCAGAAATCCCAAAGGTGCCTCTGGGGAGATTTTTCTTTCAATAGGGGAATGTTTTGTTCAGCCACCTTGCTGAGTTCACCAACTGGATGTGTTTTCCCCTTTGCAGTGTGCTCCAGGTGCCCTGATCCATGCTGAGACCCTCGGAAGCCAGCTGAGCATGGCTTGGGTGTGAGTTTCCCTGCTTGTTTCCTAGCCCAGGTTGCTCTCAGGCACAAGATTCTGCAACCTATTTTGGTTTGTCCTGCCATGAAGGTATTTTCTGCATGCTGGAGTTAAGAGTATTGATTTATGTAATTTTGGCAATGATGTACTGACATTTTTCTACCATTTTGCAGTCGTTAGTCATCCATTTAAGCATGTGACCAGCCTTGATAAATCAGTGAGGACTGTTAAATGCTGACTGCTGGAATCTGTGAAGGATGATGCCTTCATTATCACTCCTGAATACGCACAGATCCTTGCTTCCCTGTCCAGAGGCACCCTCTCCTCTGCAGAAAACACCCTACCTGCCATGCCTGACTTTCTTAAATGCATTTGCAAGGACTGTGCATTAAGTAAAACACCTGCTATCTAAAGAAAATAATGTAGCCCTGCTAAAAACACCAATGTGTTTTATTCTTTAAGAGTGACTGTATACACCTGTAAGAGCAGATTTTAGATTGCAAACAAGACCTCCACATTTTCTGTCTTAAGCTTGCAGTGACAAAAGACCTTGCAGTACATAATGATGAGTCCAAACAAAAACCTATAAATATACCAGACAAATAAAAGTTTTTGCTTGCCAGAGATCTTGAGGTCTATGATATGGGTTTGAACTTTTAAATTGAGACAACTGTTTTCAAATAAAATTAAATGAGGTAACCAAAGACTGAAGTCCTAACACATGAATTAAGAGGCAAGGAAAGACATAAACAAATTACTGATATATAATTTTAAAGTAAATATGTTAATTTAAAATAAGTTTCCATACCCATTTGAAAGCTGTAATTTCAAGAGAGAATAAGCAGTTTAAAATTAATATAATTTATTAACAATTAAAAATTATAACACAAGCAGAGGGAGGTTGGAGGTGAAATATTGAGTTTCCTTTGATAGGTAGAGTAATTATGAAGTATGCTTTTGAAGTTCAAGAAGAGAGCCTTAGGACACAACATTTTTTAAAGTAAAAATTGGCTTGCACTCTGTTCAAGTGATTTATTTTGCACTAAGAAATGGGTGCGAGACATGATGTGATTTAAAATGTCATCCCTTGATGGAACTGCTTGAGGGTGACATCATTTTTTTTTCTTTTTTCTCTACTTTTATTTATGTATTTGGCTGCTTTATTTCTAAAGTTTTCTATCCTAGAGAATCAAATGAAATCATGTAGATAATAAAAAAACTCCAAGCCATCAACACCTTCATGGCGCCCCAAAGAAAGCTTTCCCCTGAAGTTCAGGAAGCTAAAAGCTAGACTCTGGAGGGAGCCACTGGGAAGAAACAGAGTTTTCAGCTGCACCTATGTCATCTGTGTTGTGGTCAGCTTCGAGGAATACCACTTGTTCATGCCACCAAACCAGTGCATGGAACAGAGGTTGTGGGAGTGTTGCTTGTTTTCAAGACCAGGTTGTCCCACACATCCCTGGACAGGGAGGGCTGCTCCTCCTCTGTCCTCTCCTGCTTTTTTGCAGGGACCTGGACTTACCCCCTCTTACAGGATTTCATAGAAGCAACACACTGTACAATACATGTGGCAGTCAACACCACGGCTTTTGTGACAGCTTTGCTTGCCCTGGGCCTCACTGTTAGGGGCAGGCAAAGCTGGCTGTTGTGGCAACAGGCCCAGAGGACAGAGGTCGTGCTATGGCCAAAATACACACTTGCTTTGCAGACACGCCTCTTGGGAACTTTTTGCTTAACCTCAGTGGCATTTTTTTTATGCCTGGTGATTTTTATGATGAGTCTCACATATGAAGTTCAAAGCCCTGGCTGTTGGAGGCAAAGAGTTTATGTGAGAATATCATAAATTTAACTTCAATGTGAAGCCCATGACGTTTTGCCTACTGGTAGCTGAATAGATCTTGCGGGCCCTGGTTGGGACGAGCTTCTGGACATACAGTAGAGTGGTTGGGCAGCTGTAGGGCAGATCCACCTGTGCCTGTTACATACAGAAATATAAAAAAATAACCCAAACAAACACCAGAATCCCTCCCCTCCCAAAACCCCCAAACTCGAAAAGCAACTCCTCTAGAAAAAAGACCCAAACCAGAAAACAAACCCTTCAACTTTCATACAGATGTGCTCTGGAAAGCTGTGAGATAAGGATGCTCTCTCTCTGAGCTCTGCAGGCTGAACAACAGAGAACAAGGGGACTGTATTTCATCACCAGCATTAAAGGGTTATAGCCTAATACACACAAGGCGCATACCTGCCAAGTAGGAGAAGCCACTTTTTTCCTTGTCATTTTTTCAGATAAAATTGCCATCTGATCTAAATCATGGCAGTCTTGCTAAAAGTCTATGAATTCTCTTTGTATGAGGACCTGTAGCAAAGTTCATAGCCAGACTTTTTATAAAAACACAGAAGTTAAAAATAGCTGTGCAGTCAGGGAGCAGGATCCAGCTCTAAATGGGTGGCCCAGTTTGCTCCCACAGTCAGGTATTGTAAACAAAAGTCAACCCTTTTGTCTTTAGGCTGCTGCTGATAGCTTTTTCTCCTCCATGGGGAAATGTTGGTGCTTCCCTATCACTTGACAACATTCAACTCCTTTTGTGGTCTTCGTGAGAGGTCTGTGCTAACAAAGTAACAGTATCATTTTGACTGCAAGCAGGACTTTATTGGGAAGGTGTTATTCATGGAGGAAAGGGAGTAGCTTTTTTTTTTTTTTTTTTTTTTTAGGAATATTGCAAAAATTTCTGCAGGAATTTTGCAAGGAGCCCACAACACTTTTTTTTCTGGGCCTGCTGCAGAAGTTGCTGCTGTCCTGGTTAGCAGACAGCCTTGCTACTGCAGTGGGAGATGGATTGGCTCCTTTTCTACTCTGACAGCCATGAGACTGCATGAATTATACAGCCTGGTGTTCTGGGTGGAGCAGTTCCCGAGGATTCATCCCAGCTGGGTCTCACACCAGGTGGCAAAATAAACTATAAAGGGCTGAGGGGCTGGGGGAGTGGGTTCCCTTCTTTCCTGCTGTGCTGTAGGCAGGGATTGCTGTGGGTGATTGCTGCCCTCCTCGATACACAATGGAGAAAGCTGAGGCTTTGGAAAAGGAGGAAGGGGGTAAGCGATATCTAAACTGGTATAAGTCTGTTATAACTGGAAGTTTGCGGGTTTTTAAAAATGCTTGCTTGAAGAATTGAGTCAGTTCTATGTTTTCTTACTTGTGTTGATCCCTAGCCTGGATGAAGCCCATGCTGTATTACTTTGCAGGCTATGTCTCTTAAATATAACACAGAGAGGTCTCTCTATCCATCTATGAAGTGGGAGCATAATATTTATTGGTTTTACAAGGCTTGTTTCCCCGAGATAATTTTTTCTTTTGTTTTTAACTGTAAACCTTTTGAGGCTTGGTTCTTGTCTTGTGGGACTGCTTGGTGCCAGGCAGAGGTGGTGTTAGAGGCAGACTGTAAAACGTGCCATAAAATCCATGGATGCAAAGCCTAAAGAATTAAAAGACACTCCTTTATTTTAGCAGCTTAAAATGGTGACAGTCCATGGAAAGTCCATAGTATGTTCTCCATTACTAACTCATATTTTAATATGTGGTCTTCTGGGAGCAAAAACATCTGCTGTTTTCCTAAAGCTGGTATTCCTAATACTTTACACCTCTGATGCAGTGTGAGGGATAAAGTCAAAATGTGTACGTGTTGCCCAAGATATGTTTGATGATATTGTAGCCTGTGGTGTCCTATTGCTGAATCAGCTTTTGGAAGAGGCTTGGAAATCTGTTACAAAGCTGGGAAACACACGGCTAATCCATAAAACCTTAAATATATGTAAAGCAATGTGCAAATGACACCTACTAACTGGAAATTGCTACAGATAAAAGAGATCTGGCAGCTGAATCACAAAAATATTATTCAGAGTAAATACTTACACCAAATTAACAGCCTAGAAACAGTTCCACCACTCAAACAACCTTCAGAAGTATCAACTGATTTGAAAGAGTGGGCTGCTGTTAAAGTAGTAATGAATCCAGCCTTGTCCTTTCTCCTTGGTATCCTCCAGGCTTTCTCTGATGCGGTGTTTTGGCTGCTGTGTGGATTTAAAAGAATTTTCTTATCACTGATAAATATCAAAGCTGGTGAGACTTCTCTGTGTGGTTGAGGGTTTGCAATATGAAAATATTAAATACTGATGCTCTACTTGATGCCGTAACAATTCCTGCTACTTTATCAAAAAATACCCAGGAAAGGTCCCTAGCCCTTTCCCAGAGGGGAGTGGGCTTGTAAAGATGAATAACTAATAACCTGACACATTGTTGGCATAATCTATTTGCATATTTGGCTAATGTAAAATCTACTTGTTTTAATTTTGGTGAGGCTTGTGGTGTCTTGCTTGGCTGTTCAGGAACTGCTGTCCATGCAGCCTGAGGGAACTCCTTCCTTCTGATCAAGCCAAAAGGATGTTCTAGAATTTAAGGTGGTGATCTAGGACATGGCAGCTTTATGTTCACCACTCTGCTCCCTGCCTTATGTGGTGTTAGGCTTTGTTTCCCTGTTGAAAAAAGTGAGGATCCAGGGTGGTGTGAGACCGCTAAAGTTTGGTTTTTGATAGTACAGTGGTGTTAAAGGTCTAAGGTATACTTGCAGAGGAATATAATCTACCTTCTGTATATTAATGTCTAGAAAACTTGGCAGTGGATTGAACAAAAGCTGTTCCTACCATTCTGAAGAAAAAGTAACAAGAACATTACCTTCTTTTTTTTTTTTATTTTCATTAAGGACTTCTGATGCTGTAATTACAATAAAATTATCTAAGTTCTGCTAATTTTGGGTCTCTGTTAGTGTTGATAGTGAGGTCTTCTGCTGAGATTGGTGTTGCCTGGTCTGGGCTGCTTCTGCTCTGGAAGCTGGTTTGCTGAAGGCTGGGTATCTGCCCTGCATTGCAGGGTGCACTAGGGATATGCCTTCAGAGTGTGATTTGCAAAGCACTGCTCCCTCCCATATGACAGATATTCCTGGGTGGCTGCTGTTGCTTGACAGGCTGTGGTTCAGGTATGCACCTTGTAGACTGGGCATGAGACATAAAAGAATATTAGATAGTGCCTTCTGAATTTCATGCTCATAAACACTATGAAAGGCTATCGGGGTCTTGCAAATTCATAAGAAAATTGTATATTCCTCATGCATTTCTTCCATTATGTGTATCCAGTGCTCAGCATCTCTAAGGACCAGCTCTGTTCATCTGAAATTACAGCTAAGCTAAAACCCCAAATTTCTTAGGCTGGAAACATCATTATAACTATTTGATCTTGTTATTTATTGAAGAACAGTGTCAAATCTTAAAAAGAAGGAAATAACCTGTTTTATACCTGTCAGAAGTAGGAGGCATACATCCTGGCACATCCACGGATGTGTGTAGCCCAGCTGCTGAGCTGGTGGCTCAGCTTCTCTCAAGGAGAGCTGCAGAGCCACATGGTATCTCAGGGTGCTGGATTTGGTACTTGGACCTGGGTATTAACACTCACCCAGAGGGGCAGCTTGCTATTGGGCGTACATCTGAAGCGCCACCAGAGTGCAAGTCATCCCAGCAAGGGTCTGGTATAAATTACACGAGGTAAATTGGCTCCAGATAACTCTGGTTTGGACTGTGGAACATGAAGAACTTGTGTGGTGTGCTAAAGCCTCCGGTTTCTTGCTCAGGCCTTGTCTTTTTGCAAAGAGCTGCCATGGCAGTCACAGAAATACAGATCTAGAGTCTGGCAGATTTGGGATGGCAGAATCCTGCTGGATCACGTTTTGCACAAAGGCTGCTATCAGCTCCCTGGGCTTATTACTTAACTGGGATACAGGCAGTGGGATCTAGGAGCTGAATCAGAGACTTCATTTACCTGTAGCAAGTTGTCTTTAAGTTGCAGATTCATCTTGATTTTAATACGTGCAGGCGGGGATTATGGAAGAGGTAGACATGGTATAGTTGTTTAAACCTCAAAATATGTTTTAAATAATTGATTTATATGCATCTAAAGTAAAGATCAGTTATTCAAAACATATTTATATTTGCAAAAAACCCCAAACCAAACAATATGACAAAACAAATACTCATAAATAATTTAAAACATATTTTGAGGCTTTTAATGTTGCAAAATATGTGTCTCCAACAGTGGTAAAGCTTCAATAAATATGATTTAACAATTCTTTGTATTTAATACATAATTGTGCTATTGAGTAGACAAAAAAAAACTAGATTTAATAAAAAGTTTAACAATGTGGAGGATGAGCTAGAAAAGCCAGCCTTTGGATTTCCACCTGTTAGGTGAAAGGCATGTGCAATTAAAAGTAAATGAAAAGAAACTGGTGTTTATTAAGAATTCCTAACTATTGATCCAGTGCTGGATGCAAACCAGTGCTTTATAACCTGATAAAGCTGTGTTGAGAGAGCTTCAGGCTTAACATTAGGAAGCTGAGAGGGTGGTCAGACTCTGTAATGGGCTTCCTAGAGAGGTGATTTGTGTCCCAAGCCTGTCAGTGCTAAGGGGCATTTGCACAATGCTCTTAATGTCTGTTAACTTTTGGTCAGGCAGTTGGGCTGGAGGATCATGGTGCATCTTTTCCAACAGAGTGTTCTGTATAGAAGGATAAATGTTCAATGAAGGCTTGCAGGCTGTTAAGATCAAGAAATCCAAAGTGAAAATGATTGGGTGTATCTGGAAGAGAAATTATCTAAAGTCTTGAGGTTTTGACTGGTTGCATGCCACGATCCCCTTGCCCCAGGGAATTTTAGTTCTATGCCTGAATCTTCCTTACTGATGCAAACAAAAGGTGAGATATAGACCTTGTTTTATGATACAAGAGACAGGCTGGCTGTATTGACTTTACTGGCTGCTTCCTTGGAATAAAGATGGCAGAGCATGCATAAAAACAACATTTTGATACTAAACAGTGGGCTTCACTCTCACTTGTAATGCAATCAAGTTTCCTGCCTGTAATTTCCCTCCCTTTTTAAAAATAGCTGTTATTTGAATTCCACTTCAGATAATGAAGTTCCCTTCCTATAATAAAATCAGTTCTGGCAAAAGTAAAGACAGACACAGTAGCTTTGCAGTCTGTAGAGTTTGACCTGGCTTTGACTGTGTGCCCATCACATGTTGTCATAATGCAGTTGACTTCTTTGTAAATAGTTGCTGGTCTCAGTAAGTTGTAGGCTTGTCTACATGAAGTGTGTTTAATAACTGAGTTAGAGTGTGAATGAAACTGCATTAGCTTATCTTCACGTCTCTATGTGGATACCCTTGATCATGCTACCTTAGTAAAGTTTGGGCTAATCCATGTCCAAATTTACTTAGCACATTAATTTGTTCTATGCTTATTTTCCCATGCTTGGCAGGCTCATAAATCAGCTGTTTCTTCTTTCTTTCCTTCAGCCCCATTACATAGCAATGTGATTATATACTCAGGGTTTCTGAAGTATTCTCAGCTTGGTATTCCCCAGTTAGAAGTCAAATGTTTCATGTTGTGCTCTGTGAGATGATGGGGACACCTATAAACATGTGGAACTCCTGGGCCTCTGCAGTGAAGAAATTTAGGTGAGCATCCGTCTCCCATAGTATCGAACACTGTTTTGCATGCTTTTATGGAAAGGGTAATGCAACACAGAATACTGTACATTCATTCTCCCAGCTCTGAATTAGCCCCTTTTATCTGTCTCTGACCACAACAGATGTTCGCAGCCTTTCTAGTCCATATCCTTAAGTCAGACTAAGAATATAAGTTCTGCTTAGAGAAGCTGTAAGGGAAAAATTTAACTCTTTCAGGAGGATTTTTACTAGTTTGTTTTGTTTTTTTTCTTGAATGCTCTTCACTTAACTTAAAAGGGGAAAAAAAGGGTCAGCAAACGTCTGGATTGGCATAGTCTTTGGGGCATCATCAGTTTATATTCCACAGAAGTGCTCATTGGTCTCTTCATTTTCAATCAGCTTCCCTCTTACACAGGGTACACAGGGACAGAGGGTAAAAGGGTCATTGTGAATGTTTCTAATACAGTTTACATAAGAATTTGCAAAAGAATGGTAGCAGTTCTGTAAAAGTCTTAGGAGTATAGCCTTCAGCATAGACACCAGAGACAGTACTGGCCATATCTATGGAAAATTAGCCCATCTGACCCTTCTCAAGCAATCAATTAGTTATTTCTATTGCATTTATTATGGTATGAAACATCCTTTAAAAAGTTTGAAGTAGTTTACCTTTTCCCTGTAGGTGGAATTAACAAAAGCTTCACATGCCTAAATCTTCTTCAGGGTAACCTTGGACTGTTTGCTTTCATCTTAAAACAAATAAAAGTAAACAAAAATAAATCTATAATTTAAAATAATTACAGACGTGCAGGTATTTTATTCCTGAAATAAAATTGTTTTACTGAAAAAAAGCTTATCAGAAAGCCATAATTAAAAGAAATCTCTATATGTATATATATTTATACCATCACAATTTGAGAAGTGCCCATTATAACTCCAAACAGCCCTTGCAGACTGTTCACTGCTGCTCTCCAAGA
>VZTR01004428.1:159939-187203 GCA_013400775.1 Chaetops frenatus | reverse complement strand
CCTACAACAACCATCTAATCCAATTGCTTGATCAATTCAGGTCTGACAAAAGTGTGTTGTGAAGGCCATTGTTCAAATACCTGTTAAACACTGTCAGGCTTGGGGCATTGACCACCTCTCTACAAAATCTTTTCCAGTGTTTGACCACCTTCTTGGTAAAGAAATGCTTCCTAATATCCGGTCTGAACTTTTCCTGGTGCAGCTTTGAACCATTCTTTTCACAAGCAGCTCTCTTTTCCCCCTAATTTTCTTTCCCTATTGTGCCTTTAGTGTTAAATTCAAAACTGCAATGTTAGAAGATCAAAATATTACACCACAGCTTTTTAGTACCTCTTTTTACATCAAGGAAAGTGGACTGTTTACTGCAGTCACCTAACTTGTCATATAGTTGTAGCATTCTCTAAAAGAAAACTCACTCCATTTCCCAAACTTTCAATCTATCATATACAAGTTTGGAAGATACATTTAGAAAGATATTTAAATATAAATTCTTCATGTAATAATCTCAGCACTTTTGTTAAACACTTAAAAATATTTTGCAAAGTTTTATGGTTGAGAAACAGTATTGGAAATTAAACATATGATCCAGTTTTATGCTCATTTAGCACTCAAGCACAACCAAACAAGACTGTTTTTCCTAACTCAGCATCAGTTTTGCCCAGTGGGTTTTTGCAATTCCCAGATGTTCCTAACTTCATAAGTTGTTCGTAACTTTGCCACATATTCAGAGGAAATTGTTCAACTTCATGACTTGATCCTTTTTTAACAGAAACAGAACTTGAATAGTTTACATTATTCTGGGCTTTGTCTGAGTCAGGTTTCAGGTATTTCTACAGAAGCTGCAAAATGGAGAAATGTTTTTCCTACACTGTCATTCAGATGACAAGTTGGCATAGGCATCCCAGTATCCCATGATCCATGCATTGAGGACATGGCTTCATCAAAGACCAGCTGACAAATAAGCTTCTATTGTTTCCTCCTGGAACTGCAAAGCAACTGAAGAAGGATCCTCCCCATCATGGGGTACTTGTAGATGTCTCTCATTACTCTGGTTATTGGGCTGAGGAATGACCATTGCAGAGCGTATCTTCTGCACAATGGAAGAGCCCAGGTTTGGTGTGTGCCTCCAAGTCTGACAATGGCTAGCACTGCGGGCTTGCGAAGTCTTCAGGCTGTGTTATAAATGACCCAGACCCCGAGTGGGAATGAGTTATAAAAATTTTATTGAGAACAATAAAAAATTGGCAAAGCAAAAGGGACAGCTCTCAAAAGGGAGTGTGGCCAAATGGCAGAGGCTCGTGCACAAAATGGCAGCTCCACTTTTTATACCCCTGGTAATCACATCAGCTTCATGCATATTTATTTTGGTTTTACATAGTCTCACCCCATGTCACTCTTTTAGGTGCCAACGTAGTTTCATCACTGCAGTCATCAGGGTTCTCACTGAATGAAGTTCTATTCCTTTTAGGGTCGTGTCTCAAAGGTTTGACTAACAACAGTCTGTCCGAAGTAAACTCAAAAACCCACATTACAACATACAAAACCATCCTCGTGAAAACCAACCTCACAACTAGGCCATTGTAACAACACCAACCACCTTATATTATTATCCCAATATTAACAACATCAACCATTTTATAACACATATCATCTTAATATCAACAACATTATAATATTTAGTATCAATTCATATAATACCCTGTAAAAGCCAATTCCCATTAATTTGTTCCCCACAGGCTGGGAGATATTCACAGCCCCACTTGGTGCCAGGCGCTGGACTCTGTGATTTCTCCTGCAGTGCCAGCCTGGGGTGACTCCGTGGCTTGGCCATCCTCTTCATCTGAAAGGACAGCAACGATGTGGCCAAACCTCAGAAAGGAACAGGGAGCGGGGAGACTGCCTGAACCTCCTTCTGTCCCTTTCATTAAGCCCCGAGCCTTCCCCGACGCGGGGCCTCATCCCAGCGGGGGCTGCACGGCCCGCACCTCACACCCGCCCTGGGCCGCATCGCCAGCAGCGGCCCCGCCGCCCTACACGCACTGGGAGCCTCCCCTGCCGGCTTTATGGGAGCTGTGGGAGCCAGCGCGGCTCTGTGGGGCTGTCTGCGGCTGAGGGTGTGGCGGGGAGCCGGGAACGGACGGCGGTGAGGGCAGGGGAGGGGGTACGGGCGCGGAGCGGGGGCCGAGGCGCGCGCCTCGCAGCAGCCCACGGCGCCATCTAGCGAGCGCGCGCGCGGGGCTGGCCGGCCGTGCTGGCAAAGGCCGCCCCCGAGCCTTGGCGGGAGCGCTGTCGCTCCGCGGGCGCGGATCCCCTCCGCTCGACGTGCCCAGGATGCGCCCCAGCACCGGCGTGCTGCCCTGCCCCGCCCCGTGGGCTGATCCCTTCAGGACGCGTGAGGCCCTGGGAGGCACGGCCTGGGCCCAAGGGAATAGGCTGCCCTGGGGATGAGGGGAGTGGCTTCAGACCCATCATTAATTTTTTTAGATGATGGATGAGATAATGTCCCGGTTTTCTCTCTCCAGCTGAAATTGTCTATTCTTGTAGCTCAAGGTTGTATGTACAATTTTTTTCTTATTGACTTGTAAATGAAGCAGAACTAGTAAAAACATAATTTTCTTCAGTTTCTCTCTTGTTTCTACCTTTTTTTCCACTTCTCGCAAGTCTTGTAGGACCATCACTGCAGCGTTCCAGGTAGGCATTTGTCAGTATACACGACATTAGGGTCAGTTTAAACAATCGTAGCAACAGAGAGAGAGGATATGTGAGTGATTCAGTGCTGGTTCTGGTAATCAGCTCATTACATGGCAAATAAAAACTGTGGGCCTCCATCTTCCTTGCTAATAAAGGGGTAATGTGTGTTTATCTCATAGAAGCATTATCGAGATCAGGTAATTGCTTTTAAATCTTAAAATTGAAAAGTCAACAGAAATGCAAAGAACATTAGCTTATTATCATTAGAGATACAGAGCTGACAGGAATTCTCCTGGCTCAATTTCAGAAACTTGTTTATACACCAGACTTGCCCCTCTTGGGGATATAAATATGATCACTTTTATTTCCAACTTTTTTTCATAATGTCAGGATGAAGATATTTCACTGACTGCATCACTTGTCTTTCTGTAAATGTCCATTTATTGCCTTTCAGTAAATTTGTCTTTGTGTTGTTTTTATAGGATTTTTTTTCAGACTTTAATGAGTTACATTTATTTCTTTACAGATTTCTGAGAAGGTGAAATGGAGATGCAATTAGAAACAATATAGCTTTGACACATCAGAGAGCGTCAGTGTAATTGCTTACAGTACTGTTGTCTATTTAAACTGTTCACTAAGATGTTTTTTACTACAACAGATTGAGAGACTTCAAATGAAGCAAGAATAATAGAAAATTTCAGTAATCTGCACAATTAATTATATTTATTGTATGAGTGGGTAGTCATGTAGGGAGCACATGTGTGTGTCCATCACTGCCTTTTGGAGCAAAAGCTCGCACAGAAGGCTAACCCATCCTAAGAACACAAGGCCTTGTTAGGATTATGCTGGGTAAAGGTCACTGTAACATTAATTACATCCTTCTCAAATCTGACATATGTTAAGAAAAAAAAAATTTGAAGTATCCGAGAAAGAAACTAGAAATTGCTGTTTTTTCTATTGCATTATTGTTGGAGATGGAATGGAAATTCCTCTGTATCCAGTGCACGCAGGCCTGGAGGAGCAGAGGAATGCAAGAGCTGGTTTGGGATCTTCAGAGAAACCGTGATACATAAAGTCATCCAGTTTAAAGTTCAGTAGTACAATTCTTCACAACATTAACTGCACTCTAGACATAATATAAATATAGTTGTAGTGTTGTTAGATAGATGGGTAGAACATGATAAACTATGAACATAAGTTTTATGCAAAAAGTGGCGGCTGCTTTCGTACATCTGCTTTGAGCTGGGATAGGTGCAAAAAGAGTTATAGTAAAACCCTGTTTGTAGCTGATTGGTTAATTAATGATTATAATGATTTGTGTTAGGACTGTAGTTTTTAGAGAGATGGTATAGAGATGGAGTAGAATAGAGAGTAGAATAGAAAGTAGAATAGAGAGTAGAATAGAGTAGAATAGAGTAGAGTAGAGTAGAATAGAGAGAAGATGCTAACTTTGCTGCCTGTGTTGCTGATGCTGTGCTTGGGGATGCTGATGTTGCATCCCCCTTTCTCCTGCTGCTTTTGCTCCTACTTCTGTTTGGAATACTGAAGACTTTAGCGTAATAGCATAGACTGTAAAATCTCACCCTCAGGAGACTGATGGTGCTTTGGAGTAAATGACTTTATAACAAGAGCAAGAGACTCTCTCATCACTCCTTTGGAATGGACCTGTTATAAACCTCGACACATTATCTCTTCTTGAAAACATTTCCAATGCCAGAAGAATAGCAAGACACAAATACTGCATCAGTCTTTAAAACAAGCTCTGTGTTTCCTGAGTACTTTAAGATGGCTAATATAATTTTCTGTAAGGTAGACTGATAGAAACAATAATAAGGAAAGAATTAGGAGGTAGCTGTGATAAGTTATAGAAGAGTGAATGTGGGGTTTTAAGCCTAAGAACTCGACTTGAAGAATCCAATAAATGTGGAGCATATAGATCATACCCTAGTCAAAAAGTCCTAAATCATCTGAAAGAAAGAGGTGATGATGGTGTTTACTGATGACTCACATGTATTCCTGGTTGTAAAAACTAGAGCTTGAGTATGGATACCTGCAGAAGATTGTTCCACTGCTGAGCTATGATGTAATAAAATGGAAACTAATTTTAGTGCTATGAAAGGCAAACTAAAATATAAGTTCAGTGACAGCTGAAATTAGCAACATTGTTATGGGGTTACTGAGTGCAATGAGGTTAAATGCACTAGCTGTGTTTAATTATAAGACAATGTGATTAAGGGTAAAACCTATAAAATCAGGAGCTTTTCCATGGGATGGCCTATTGCCAGAAATGGATTTGCCATGTTTCTGGAGAATACGTTGACAGGGGCTCTTGAACAGTCATCCAAATATGATGGGTCAAGAGGTCACTGGCTCAAGAGGTTCCTAAACCTTTAATTCAAAGGAAACAGGGTGGTATAGTGAGGAAGAATCATTCATTATATGCTTACTTGTACACTCCTGTAAGTGTCTATTATTAGACTCTGTCTGGTTTGAGGCACTGTAGTACTTCTACTAATTCTTGTTGTTACTAGTAAGAAAGTTGAAAAGTAGTGAGCTTCACTCAGTTGAAGAATAATCTTCAATATCTTGAGTATCAAATATGACTCTATGAAATCTTTTAAATAAACATGTCAAATGCTTGAAATATTTCTAAAAAGTACATGACTCAGCCTCTGTACTCAGTTGTTTTTGGAAATAACAGTGTTGTTTAAGCAAGAGACAGTTGTCTTTATAACTGCTTTCCCAAATGTGAGTGTAGTGTCCTTTCAAAGACATGAAGGGATTAAATACACTACATTGAGTATCTCAGAGGGCTATGAAATGTATTTCTTTCTCTCACATGTATCCACTGGGGTGATGCCTTTAAAGTGTTTCTTTACTCTCTAAAATACTCAGATAAACTTCCTTTGTCAGAAATTCTGACAGTTAATAGCAATGTTTTATTTTGTTTTGGAAAAGAAAATGTATGTATTCATAAGACATTGCCAAATGTATTTTACTGCAGAAAATATTCATTCAAGTTCCATGCTTGCTTATATAATCGTTTTCCAGCATTTGAAAACAAGCCTGAAATATGACCTGTTTATTTGTATGGAATCATTCATGGAGATAGATTTTACTGACTAGCAAAAAGACACTTTCTCTAACACTAAAAGCCACATATATACTTAATCTGGGATGGCTTCCAGCTCTTGAAGACTTCCATAACAGTGTTTTAGTAGGAGCTCAGAACATGAGTAGAAATCCATATGTTTGGTATTCTGAAGATGTTGAGTGTTTCACTTGATTTAGTGCTCATGATGGGCCAGTTGGAACTAGATGCTCTTTAAGGTCCCTTCAAGCCCAAACCTTTCTATAGTTCTATGATTCCACTTATTATACTTTTCCATTGATTCAGATGCTTAGCCAGTATGTAGGGCTATGCCAACTTCCTTCTATTCCAGTACATATTTATATAACACAAGTGATTAATAGATTACAAGGTCAGAAAACAGCATGATAATTGCCTTCTTTAATCAGAGACCAGATTGTAAGACTTAGATCTGAGTCAATTCATGTCAAGCTATTCTTCTACCATATCTTTTGATTATTTTACAGAGATTACATGTTTTTCCACTACCATCAACAACAGAAACACATGAAACTGTCTCCCTGCTTTGTTCTTGTAACATCTGCTTTGTTTCAGAAATATGCTCTTATTTCCTGCAAGTTTTCCTTCAAGGGCCTGTTATTCCTTCTCACTCAGATTAAAAATATCCTTTAATCTTTCTTTGTGACTAAATTACGAACTTCCAGCACTGTCTTTATCATGCAGCATGCTGGAAATACTTTGTCCCTCAAATCTGAGAATGCTTGGAATGTCAGTTACTTAACCTATAAAGACCTAAGATAGGGCAGCTAATGCTTTTCAGGATAGCAGCCTTCTAACTACCATCCATTCAGTCACCTTATCACTAATGCAGAGATGTGTGCCTTCTGGACACACTCATATTCTTTAAAATGTAACTTGACTTCAGTCAGTTTAAAATAAAAAATTTGAAGTTTCTTTACATTACAACAAATTATACTATAACATCTTTTTTTTTTAAAATTTCAGCTTTAGTGAAACCAGTTTAAATATCACATATCACTTTCAAAACTGTCATAAAAGTGCTACATGTAAACAAGCCTGTAGTCATGTACAGCTGCTTCCTGAGAAATTTGTTTGAAACTCACTGCTGCTGAAAATGTAAGCTGGGTTTATTGTCCCTAATGCAAACTGGATTTATTTGTGCTCCTGTGTAGGCTCTGCTCACTCTAGGAAAATGCTCTATGCTGCACATCATACAGTAACTGGCAGGACCACATCCTTACAGAAATATGATAGATGAGGTGAATTGGTGGATTCAAGGCCAATAATTTGTGAGCATCTAGCTGATGTGTTTTTATCTTTCTTTCCTTGAGAAAGAGTCTCAAGGGAGTTTGAGACATCTTTTGTGATGGATTTTTTCATGGCAAATATCAGTCCCAACCAGTGAATTATCTTCTGCATTTAATTTGGTTTTGGAATGGCATATATTGCACTTACACAAATTTTGTCAGGGAAATCCCTTACAGTCTTATAAATTCAGCAAAGGTTTCAGTGACTTTATCCTGTGTGCATATCCCACAATTTATTATTAAAACAAACATTGTTAAAGGCTGCGGTAACAAACTACTATGACTTATTTCACCGATGAATAACTTCTGGACATATATACAGTATAAATCACTTGTTATCTAGTTGTACATTTTTATGTTTATTAGAAGGGCTTTTTTTCCTGTATTAAACATTGATATAGCACTTTATATTAAACTATTAAGAAAGTAATCAAGAATTACTGCCAAGATTAAAAAATCCTTATGCAAAGTTATAGGTGCAGTACTTGGAACGTTCAGTAAATTTACTGTTTCATCTTTAGTACATGTTTGTAGTAGATAAGTTATGGACAATTGAAAGTGCCATCTTTTTAAGCAAAAAATTTAAAGCCGGTTCTCTAAGCTGTGATGAATCAGAAAAAAAATAAAAATAACAGAGCTCTAAACAATAAACTTCTGTTGTGGTCTATTGCTTTCCTTGTTCAAAAGGACATGAATTTAAATCTGAGCAGGATCTTCAGTATAGTACTTTACTGCTGCATAGGGAGTAAGAGACAATCTGGAAAGAGGGGAAATTTGCACAGTCTGTTAGTTTTCTTTGACGTTTTCTACTAGTCTGGATTTTTATGGCAATGTTGCAAATCACATAGCTGACAAATGAACTGTGGAATCACAAGTTAGGGTTCATGAATATTCATTGGCTAAATTAACATATTAAGAATGAAAACTTGGTAGTTTTTAGTGACAGTGTTGCAGCTGTCTTCCATATTTGTACAATAATATGTAATCAAACTAATTAATTCTTTGTCTTGATAATATTTTTCTATTATGCTGTTGTGATCCTTAATGTTTCATGTATGGTCCTCTGCAATACATGATTTAAGAGCTCCATTCTTATCAAATTAAATGGATTCTTTACTAAACTAACCACTTATGAAGGTGTTTTACACATCAGTTTAAGATTCTCAGCCTTGGGCAATATCCTGGATGAATTCCCAATTTCAGTTATAGCTAAGGCTAGAAATTGAAATTCAAAAACACTTACTTGATAAGAATATTTAAATAAAACATCATGGTATGTGGCTGAGTGTTCAAGTGTTCTCTTCAGTTTCCTGTGGTTGAATAAGGCCAGATTGCTCTTCGAGCTGCTGGAATTGTGTGCTGTTACAGAGCAGTCTATGTTGTAGCCATTTTAAGAAGACATCAGATCTAAAACCACGACTGACCATTTTCTTGATGAATGGGACCTTAAAAATTTCATCAGTGATGACCCCAGTGCATCCCAAACAGAAAAGTATTTTCTCAGTCAGCAGCCAAACAGTATTTTCTCTTACAAATGATTGAGAGCAGCAGTACTGTGAAGGAAGCGAATTCTTTATACAGGCAAAGACAGGCTAACAGAACAAAGGCTGACTTGGTGTATACACTCAGAGTTACCACCTCCAAGCAGTGTTACCCCTCAGTGGTAGCATGCCCTCTGTTCTAGTGTGTAGTAGTGTCCTTACTGACACACCTGGCAAGTCCCTGTGACAAGGCTCATCTGCTTCTGCAGCTGCCAGTGTCAGTGCCTGCCAGTTCAACTATCCCATCTCTTGTAAACAGCACCTGAAGTCATTCTGAAAAATAAGAAAATATACCTGAGTCTCTGAAGGAAGTTAGTATATTTAGCTAGTCTTCCCTCACACTGGCTCCCTCCATAACAGCTCTTTGCTGAACTATGTTAATAGTGGAAGTAGTATAGTGGATATATTCCCCTAGCAGCCCTAGCCAACAGAATCAGCCAGGATTGACAAGGTAGGATGTGTCTATCCAGCGTTTCCTAGTTGAAGGAGATTCTGTTTAGGTACAGACTCGGAGATCTTGGAGAGTATTAGACTAATCTTAATCAAAGAAGCTTTGTTGGGTGCTTGGTGCAATGAGTAACAGCTCTAACCTTCCTTGGGTGGAGCATTTCTCAAGCCTTTATCAGCATGACATGCTGTGTCACTATCTTACAAATAAACACTCTCAATATGTTATTCCAATATCATATGTTACTGGTATGTTAAGAGCACCTGAAAGCAGCCACTACAAAAATGAAGACAATATATTTATGCTTCACATGAACCACTACTTAGACTGTTTAGTTTCTTTTTCTTATAGACTAATGGTGTGTCCAAGTGACTTGTCTGTTGAAAATGGCCTGTATCACTAAAAAACCCAGAAGAAAACAAAAGCAGACTGTATCCTGTGTTTATATGGAACTAGCTAAAATCTGAAAGACTGTAACATAAAATAAAAATTATATCTTTGCAAACAGCTTGAAAGTAAGCAGTTTAACTTAATAGTTTCAATATGGGGACATGACATTTTCTTAAGTGCAACAAGGATTCCATTTTTCTTGCAGTTTAGCAATGGCAAGTTCAACGTGAGTCAGCAGTGCCCTGGCAGCCAGGTGGGCCAGCCTTGTCCTGGGGGGCATCAGTCACAGCATCACCAGCCAGGCAAGGGAGGTGGCTCACAGAGAATGTGCCCCAAGACACAAAGAAAATGCTTGTAAACAGGATTTCTTGAGGAATACAGGATGCATTGTTCATGTGCAACTCTGATAAATCCAAGCAACATTTATTTGTAGTTTGAATAAATTCCTTTAAAATGCTTAACTAGTCACCAGTCAAATCCATAGTTAGAGCTTACTCCCATGTCAGCAGCAAGAGGCATCTCCTTTTAACTTCTGATTGCTCATGCTGTGAGACAGGAGTCCTGCAAAGAAAGGTAGGTGTTTTCCTGCCTTCATTTCACTAGCCATAAACATTAGTGTATATCATGCTATACTCATCTGCGTCCTCCCTACCTGCACACACATTTTTCTTTTGGTTTTTAGACCCAGACACCTTGCAGAACATGTGGGAGAAGGGTGAAAACTGCTGTAGATTAGTGCCTGTATGCATTGATACCAATGTTAAGATGACCTACAAAACAACATGTTTCCAGGAGCTGTGTTATATTAAGGTGATAAACTAAATTGAGTGCCTGTGATTAGTACTGGCTTAGAAATACAGGAGAAGAAAGCGTTCTGCTGGTTCTGCTAAAAAACCCAACATAAGTACATTCAATTTCAGCTGTGAGTAGTGTAGTGTCCTACTCACATCTTGAATATTGTTTGAAGTGGGAAGGACATGGGGTTTGAATGGATACAAAGGAAAGCGAAATTATTTAGTGATAGAACAACTCTTCTGAGAGAGAAACTAGAAGGAAGATACCTAAGTCCGGACTGAAAAAGCTGATGAGAGATATTGGTAATGATTAAAAAATCAGGAAGGTTGTGAATAAAATGGATACAGATCTGTTCTTCATTGAATTTTACAGTATACTAAAAAGTTAGTAAGTAAAAGTTAAGAGGAAATTGGTTTTAAAGGGATGAAAGAAGATCCTCTTTTACACACTAGGTAGTGAATTTTAAAAAATTTTTAGCACAAGGTCTTATGAAGGCAGTGCAAAGGCAGATTAGCTAAATGTGTGGAAAATGTTTAGGAGCATTTACTAAAGGCAACCATCATGGATGTGCTCTCTAACAGCTCATTCTAATGACTGCATGTGCTGGGTGTGAGGGGAATGGACCCCAAACAGTGTGGAGCTTGCATGCACTGTCTAAATAGCATTTTCTGTTGCTGTGATATAATGCTGAGCAAGGTAAAACAATGCTTAGGGCCAGTAGAGCTTTTCTTAGCCCTTATGATTCTCTGCTCTGGGTTATTCCTTTAATTTCACTTCCATTCTTCTCTTTATACAGTTTGCCTTGGAGTTTGTTGCTTATTCCAGTCAAAAAGTAAAAATACTGAGCCTTATTAAACAGAATAAAATGGACAAAAGCCTTGGACTTTTGCAGGGTTTTTAATAAAACCATGGATATTTCAGAAAATGCATGGGAAGAAAAAACCATGCCTCATAATTTGTGAATGTAGCTAAATTACTGATGAGCCTAAGCTAAGGGGTTTGTGCTGTAAAAATAAAAAATGTTTCATTTTTACGATATTTTTAAGATTCTGTGACAAGCATAGTGTAGTTGTCTATGCCTTTTATTAGCTAAATGCATAAGCAGTTGGATGCGTACCCATTTGAGGGTGTGTTTTCAAAACTATGTTACATCACAATGTAACTGGGCTACCCTGCAGTGCAAGTTATATCTTTGCAGATAATGGGTTTATTATTGGGAGTGTGGTATGTAAGAGTAGCCCTTTCTTCTGAGATGTACAGATGGATGCATGGATTTAAAATAATAAGAGTAAGAAAGAGAAATGTTGGAAACAAACTGTACTGTAGACTGTCATGGAATGTTCATGTTGGATCTTCTGTTCTTACTGCCTCCTCATTTATAACATTCATTGAGAGATGACATTTAAAAAGACATTAAAATTAATGTCATGGATATTGCAGCATGTTTAATTGAGTCAAAATATCTCTTGAAGCAGGTCACTCTACTTTGCAAAACAAATTGGAGAATATATTTCTTCTTTGTATTATATATCATCTTCAATAATCATTTATTTACTTTGAAAATTTGAAGTCCTACTGTAAAATTCACATTCCTCTGCTGCCAAATAAACTTCATTGCAAGTTAGAGGAATAATCAAAAGCAATCTGGCATATGCACTTAAACATCTACCTCTGAAACTAATCATTTGCCAGCTTAGTGTGAAATAAAGACACGTCGAAACTATTCCATGCAGCAGAGGGCAGCAGTTGTAAAATGGTGTAGCAAGGAGGTGGTTCCAGCATGTCTACTTTTATAATCATTAATAGAGCGTACCTAAAATTGTAAAAAAAAAAAAAAAAAAAAAAAAAATCACCACCACCAAAAACCATCAAAAGAAAAGAGTAAAATCCTTTATTTCTGTCTTCTTGATATTGCTGTAAGTATTTATTGTCATTAATAAGAGAAAACTTTTTCATACATAGTTTCTAACTTCGTGGCTTGAATTACTGTGGTTTTCATGTCACAAAAGGATCTTTGAATTGTCTACCCTGTAAAATTTGTATTTTTCTTTGAACAAATGATTTAAGATCCGGTTCTGAGCAAGCAAGTGGACATTTTTTGTCCAAAGATCATAAATTGCTCCTTCTACAGATGCATTTTATTAGGGATTGCTTCATTACATTCTAGTGGTGAACATCCTGTTATATTGCCTCACAATCAGTGAATTCTTTTTCATGAATATAAAAATATTGAAAAGGCTTTATAAATTAAACAAGTATCAGATGCAATGAAGATGATTGTGTACGATGACTTTGGATCTTTTCTTTGGATTCATTTTTAATAGCATAGTTCATGGTTTTCAGAGCATTTCTTTTTGTTTATTTCATGTCTGTAGCTGAGTCCTATGTCTGCAGCTTTCCTGCATGTAGGTAGCAGTAAGATACTTCTTCTAGCCCTTGTTTTGCCCAAAACTTGCAGGAATGTTGGAGATTTTTGCTCTTCTGTCAGATACATTTAGAAGTGGTAAAATTGTTAGTAACTTACTGGGGTGAAAGGAGTGGGGGAATTCATACAGGGACAGGGAGGGATTTAACTGGCAAAGTGTAATTAATAGTACAGATGTCTACAGCAAAGGCAATCTCTCTAGGCTTTTTCAGCTGTCAGGGATGTTATAATTACAGAAGCTACAGTGCAATTCCTCTCATCCAAAAGTTTGTTGTGGAATAGGCCCAACAAACTGACTCCTAAAATGCCTCAGTCTCCAATGACTATACAGGGGTCCTAGGCTGGCTGGTTCAGATACTTCCATATACTGCAAATTTAGATAAGATCTATCCTAACTACACACACAGGTCTTGTCAGCTAAAGCCTCACTTATCAGGAGATGACACTGAAAAAAAGCAAAAATATCCTCCTTCTTTAAATGAGGGGGAGAAATGAAAATAAAATAAAAGAAAGATAAAAGATAAATAATTGGTATTGTTTTGGCAAGGCCTGTTTTTTTGCCAGTTGGGGGGCCACAAAGATGGCTGTACTCAATTATGAACAATAGATGTTGCAAAGTATTTTCTTTTTTAAAAAAAAACGGGTGAAAGACAATTAGTGGTCTCCATGTATATGTTAAAAGGCCTTTTGGAACTACGTTTTTACAGAAAATATTCAGATCAGAGACCAAAGAGTTGCAGGCAGGTTAAGGGCGTCAGCTTTACTGTAGACTTTGTAGATTTTTAAAGAATTGATTCTCTGACATAAAGCTAGGTATTTGCATTCTGAAAGATTTAATTCAGCTTTATTGATATGTTAAAGAAGAGACAACATAAAGAAGAATGCCAAAAGGGAAGAGAGTCTATTTTTCCCTCTCTCACAAACATATATTTCCTCTTTCTATGACAGTAAAAGTAGTCTTCGGCAAGGTGTATCTCAGATTTCTTTCTGAAGTAAAAGAGCAAACTGAAGTTGATACTTACACAAAACAGTGTGAAGGGAGCTAATATACCAGTGTCATTTATTGACTTTAATTGGCAAAACTCATTTTCAGAAGAGTTCCATGTCCCTCAAAAGCAGGCATAGAAACAGTACAATGAGTCATCACTCAGAAAATGGGGAGGAAAACCAGTACATTGGATCTATCCATACTCCAGACCCATCTGAAAGTGCATAGACTTGCACTGCCTTTTTACTTCACTTTGTCACTGGTTTACGAAGAGTCTTAGTTATCTTCCTCTTACATAAAATTGCCTCAGTTTCCTCTTTAGTTCTTTTCAAGGTTTCTGCATTAAAAAAAAAAATTAAATAAAATTCTTGTAAAAAAATCCTCCAACCCTCCTTGTAGGGTGTTAATTTTGAAAATTACTTCCATGCCCTAATGCTCTGCATACTAATCCACTTAGGCTTTCTTTTTCAAGCTTATGAGTGCCAGCTATTGACTTGTTCTTCTTGGCTACTTTGAACCTCACACTGGGTTGTAGATTGTATATTGTTAAATGTAAGAAAGTGTATCCAATTTTTAATAATTACTGACTTTAAATTCATCAAAATAAAATGTGAAAATTAAGATTACATTTTATAATTATGCTTTTCAAAATTCCTGTGGAGGGTGTGTGTATGTTTAAAAACGGCAGTGGGCAAAGGGCGATTAGAATAAACTTTCTTGCATGCTTCAAAATGTATTTCCAAGTGTGTGGAAGATAGCACAGGAACAAGAACTGCAGCAAAACCAGAGCTGCAGGAGGCTTGCTTAGTGTTATGCTGAACAGATAACCTGCTCGTAGCAGACCCTCAGCTCCAGGAAAGTTTCTGCTTTTGGTGTTCACAAGGTACTCACATTGAGCCCTTCAGTATAAATCTGTAGCACATGTGAGAGCTTGCTTAGCTGCTAAATCAAAGTACAAGCACTTGCTTAGAAGAGAGCTAGCATGGACTGCAATTCAAGACTACCTGAATTATTTTTTTTTTTTGTAACAGATTTTTTCTTGTCCGTATCTAAGAGAGAAGACATGAGGAGCAAAGGAGAAGATAAATCCTATTTCTGTACTTTTGGAAGAATTTGTTCAGCAGAAGGAAAGGCTTGAAAAGTCTTTACAGAGAGAGTATTGGTACCAAATTTTCTCTGTGCTGCAGATTGCTGTTTTGCTTTTCAAGACATTACGTACACTTGTGCGGATTTCTAGCTCTTGCTCTTTTTACCTTATTTTAGTCAATTTGTTAGCTTTAAGCTGAGCTTATCTTTAGCACAGTGCTTTGAAGTTAACATTTCAAGATTTTCTAAAATTATAGTTGCCATAGACCCACAAAATATATACAGCCTAATTCAAATCAAAGGCTACAGTAATCAATAGAAGTGGACTGGCCACTGGACTAACAGTTGATACCTACAGATGCCTACAGCAATTCTCTTCTAGGAGCTAGTAATACAAAGAATTCTATGACTAACACTGAGCAGAATGAACAGTGTGTCCTCTTGATGATAAAAAAAAGAATTGTTCCAAAATTAGACAGAACAATGCTACAAAGGTATATGGTGTGCTTAACTCAAACTGTATTTGCAAAGTTAGAATAGTAGTTAATTTTGTATTTTCTGTATGTTTCTTATAGGCTAGAAAAAAGCATTTAGTTTAGAATCTAATGGTTGCATATGTGCATTTACTGTGAATACTGGTATTTTGGTTAACTATGTTTATAGATAGAGAAACAATTCTTTTAAAAGTGAAAAAGTTTCTTTCATAAAGTACAAACATTTCTTTTTACAAACTCCCTTCTCGGTACTCTTTTTACCAAGCCCTCAAACAATGAATAAAATACCAGATTATATGGGAGAGATTGTAGTTTGTCAGTAGTTTTAATAAAGATAGGAGTAAGGTCGCTGTCATGCTTTGAAATTTGCATTTGGCTAAATTTTTTTCTACCAATATTGGCTCTTTCATTGTCCTTCCATTCCAGGATTTTTCATTTTTTTTCTTTTCACATTTATTGCTTCAGCATCTGTTACTTGAAGCCCATCTAATCACTCAGATATTCGTAAGCTCTTCCTACTGTTGGTGACATTTACAAACTTCCTGAATTTAAGACAAAGAGATGGAAAGGAACTGTCTTCTCTCGTTCTGGTTTGTATTCATGACTCAGAAACTTATATTTTTTCTTTTTTTGGGGGTAGATTAGACCTTGAGAAATATCAGTTGTCTCTCAGACAACAGGTATTTGCCTGAAATGTCTCGTCCGTGTTGTGAGAATTTCTTTAGAACTGAACACTGAGTCATAGTTTAAAAAACAAGTGAGTAATCACTTGTTAACTCAATTTCTCTAATGGTAAAAATTATTTATAAATATTTTATGAATATTTATATAAAGCAAAAAAAAATTACACAAATACAGAAAGCAAATTTGAGTGGTTTTCAAGCATAAGTTGATGAGTATCAGCAGGAAAGGAAAAAAAATCAATGTGCTGGAGTCAGAAGTCAATGGCTAAAGATGCAATATAAAATATATGTCAGTTTCCTACAAGGTGAACAGTGTAATTGTCAAAAGGCTATTTTTCAATTTTAAACTCTATTTTTTTCCCATTAAATATCACACAGTGTTCTATGCTGTAATATTACACAATATTTCACTTGGCGTATTTAAATTAATGGTTCAACATATGTCATTGAAATGTAAATGCTTTGGACCAGGTAAGACACTCTTAGTAAAATCAACACAGTTTTTGAGCCCAGTTTCTTTGGAAACCTACAGAAACAAAAAAGAAACAATTTAAGTAACAGTCTGATAACACTGCAGAACAAAGCTATACAGTAGGCAGTGGAAAGCTTAGAAATTGATTTCTGCATCTGTTTAATATAAAAGGAAGTGAGATAACTTGAAGCTGACTTGGTGGTCAACTGTACTACAATGTTTAGATACCTTCTGAAAAGTTAGGCTGGTAATGTTGCTAAGAATAATAGACACAAGAACATTTTTTCCCCATATGGTCTTGCAGTTAAAAATGAGCAATATTATATCCATATTTATGAAACCTCATTTTTTTCATACCCAAGATACTAATATCTCCCATGCTGACTAAGTTCTTGATAATAATTGCTATAATTGAATAGTCTTGATGGTTATCCCTACATGCCAATGTTTTTTGGTTTTCTTTTTTGTTTTCTTTTGTTTTAAACACAACCAGATAGCAATAGAGGAAATGTGTGACAGAGAAGTCTGTAGTCAGATGGAGGCAATAATTAAGTTTTAGATCACACTTGCCACATAAACAAACAAGTTCATTTCATTTCAAAACAGTTTTCATGACAATATTTTAGGACAATAAATGTCACCTCAATTCTGTAATACGTAAGAAGGCACTTCTGGAGGTATATTTCTTAATATATAAGAGATTTTGCTGGCATAAAGTGTACAGTAATCTATAACTTCTTTCTTTCTTGCTCTTCTACCTTAATGTAAATAAAAGGTCTTCCTTAAAAGGTTTTCCAGGTCATCTTGGAAAACTTTGTGCTTTTCACAAGTGAATTTTGTAATCCTAAACTAAAACAATATTTGTTCCAGGCTGGCAACCTTAATATATATGATATTATTAAGACTGGCATGTGATGCCAAAAAAGCCTAATTGACTGTGGTAATTTTAATGTACTGACATTTTTTATTACGGCACTCTGGCATTACATTGGCAAAGATACTTTATGTATTGAAATTCTACACAAATTACATGCAAAATGTAGTTCTTTCATATGTCAGTATGCTGTGTATGGCTGTAATTATGCAATGTGCACACATCAAATTAATAACATGGAGGAAAGCTGCAGTGCCGGAGGATTCTCGTCTATTTGCCATAATTGCTGCAATTAGTAAAAACGAAAAAAATGCATTTGCTTAGTCCATCAAAACAAGTTACACAGTATTGAAGGAATAAGAGTTATATAGCTACATTACCCAGTATGATGTGAAGTTCAGCAGGGGTCTTTCTAAAATTATGCCTACATCCTCTCCCATTCTACTGTAAAAATAAAATAAAGCCATTTCTCCCGTTGGTAAGGCTTATGGGAATGCCCCTGTCATCTCAGAATGAGTCCTTTAAAGAATTTTCCTATTCCTATACAATTTATTCACCAATGGTTTGAAACCCAGTAAATTGTAGAGTGCAGTTATCCATGGCATTTGTGAATGGGCAACTTGCTTTTGTTCTGACAGCAGGTGTGAAGGTGGGAGAAACCAGATAAGCTGCAGTTAGTCTTACTGGTTCATTTAAAATGAAAACTAACTAAATAAATAAACCCCTGTGACCAGAGAGGCCTTGATGCGTGTTCTGTGTCTAGTTATGCCATTTCTAAATTGCCTTCACTCCTTTTCACTAAACAGCATAAGTTATCACTGTATGAGCTTTCTAAATCATAAAAGATTGTATCTGTGGGTGGGAAAAAAGGTATATGCACTTGTCTGGGATCATGAATCTGGTCATGAAATAGAGTTTTGAGAAGTTCACATTTTTATCACTCTTCTTTTTATCTTATTTCTTCTTTTACTTATTTTCCTGGGACATACACCTATGTCTGCCAGCAGTCAGTTACTTTCTTGCAAATACCCCGGCATGGTAGCTGTTCAGACTAATTTAAAAATATTGATTTTTTTTTTCTGAAAATTCTTGATCTCATGTCCTTGCTTTAACATGCCAAGGATGCATGTAAGTAAGTGTAAAATGGAATAACAATTTTTTAAAATTTTTTTTTAATCAGAAAATTTATCCTATGTCTGGTTTTGCTATAAAGAGTCTGTTACCATGTTAGAATGGTAATGTACTTCACTCTGAGTTACCCTACTTCTCCAGTTCTTCTCAGGGTTCTTTTTTCCATGCACATTATCATTCTACAGTAAATGGAGAGTCTCTGTCTTATGAGCATTTTACATGGAGTTTTTTCCCCTTCATCAAAATTCTCCAAAAGGCATGCAGTCAAATTTGAGTCAAAATGGTAGTCTCATTACGCATGTGTTATAATATTAGTGATAGATGCTTTGGGAGGTTTTAAGATATTAAACTGTACAAGTGATTTATTTTTCTCTGTGTATCTCAGTAAATTTCTAATGGGCATCTAAATACACAGGATTGTTATTGTCGTGGTGCCATTTGATCAGCTGGCGCAGCTTCAGGATGGATAGGTGGTGGGGGAATAATGGTGCTGCACAAGGGTTTGAAGAAAAGACTGAGCAACTGATGCCAGCAGTTACTTCAGAAGAAGTAATCCAAGTGCTGTGTAGACAGAATAGTTCTTTAATGACAGTGGCATGACTGAAAACATCGTGTCAAGGGTAAAATCAGAGGGTGAGCCTTGAGTGACTGTCAGTGATTTCACCACCACTGAGAAGCTCATTGCCAAGCCAGAGGAGGTTTGCAACACTTAGTCATAAAAAGGGAAGTGAATTCCCCTTTGAGATCAGCCATAGTAGCCTGTACCAGTTATTATCTGTTGCTTTTTAATGTACTCAAAATTTTCTTTTTTTACCATTAGTCTGTAATGTAAAGTGATTTGTAGCCAGTATTATTATGCAAATCTCTCAGAAGCTTTCAATAGTTATGAATCATCAAATGTGTTTCTGAATGTTAGGTTTTCTCAATAGACTGAAACAACTCACCCTCTGTACACTTTAATTGGATGGAATGAATTCTTAGTTTCAATTTGTAATTATGCACAAAACATCAAATTATATGCAGATAAACCTATTCTATGTTTGTTTGTAGATTGAGCAATCCCCAGAATTAAATGCTGGAAGTTCCTCCATTATCTGAGGAATTATTTTTATTAGTGGAACAAATCTGGACATAGTTAGATTTGTTTGACAGAACAAATTCTATAAAAGCCAGAGGAAATGCATATTATCATGTGTTTCTGCTTTTCAGTCATTCTTACAAAAAAAAAATTAAAATTTCTCTAATTCTTGTTTTCATAGGGTAGTATATTCAGAAATGTTCATTTGATAAATATTTTTTGTAATTTATAAAATAAAAGAATATTTAAAAGTAGGATTGATTTTTATAATACTCAGTCTTCATCACACAAGAATCTGTACATGTAATTGTACTTTGTAGTTTTGAGCACATTTGTTTACATTTTACACTTCCCTCAATCTGGTGTTCTCAGTTTAATTCTTTTATAGTCAGTGTCAGTTGTCAGTTCTCAGTCTTACTAAAACTAGGCTGTTCCCTTGGAGCTCACCACCTTGTAGGAGACAGTACAGACATTTAAGAACCCAGGATTTTTCGTTAATCTAGTTTTAAAGAAAATTATGATGTTTCTATTACTACAGGCTTACTTCTTCACAGGATTTGTTGAGCCAGCTAAGATGATAGTCCTTCACAACAGCACAGGAGGTTTGGAAGGTGGGAGAATGATATGACTGGTGTACCAGTCTCTGTAGAAATCTGTCAGTCGTGACAGTTTTCACTAACTTCCAGTGCAGTAATATTGTATTAGCATGGTGATGTAAATGTCAACTTTGTAACAGCATCCCTCTGGAAAATCTGAGTGGGTGGACGACATTTTTTTTCACCACAGGCTGAGCTATCCCAGCTTTTTCAGTTGGTGCAAATGTGACACAGAATAAGCAGAGATGAAAGAGACTGTTCTCTATGGGCAGCGTTTTGCAAAGAAAAAAAAAATCGTTTTTCTGTGGATGTATGGAAAAGATTTCTATTGTGTTCTCATCTTTTCAAAAAGTAGTAATATTTCAATGAAAAAACAAAATTCAGGTTTGTTGTAGAATTGATCAAATATTTAGTAACACAGAGAACAGTTACGAGTGCTTGCATGTATTATCCATCGTAATGAAATACATTCTTTAGTAGATTTTATACATCTTGTGCTTTTAAAATAGACTGTTTGCATAAAATGATAACTTCTAAAATATGTGAAATAAATTCAAAAATGCAATGCTTAGAACTTGCAAGTACAAGAAGAACATGTACTAATTCCTATCCACCTCCATTGTTACCTTAAGGGCAGCTCTCTCCATAGCAACTGAAAACTTTTCAAAGCGGCAATAAACTAATCCTCTCCAGCTTCCAGAGCACCATCAAGGAATTTTAAAAACATTGGACTTCCAGCAGCTAAATACTTCTGAGGATTCAGAAGGCCACAAAGCTAGATACACGAGCATTCTTTTTCCCTTCAGAAGGTAAGAAAATAACATTTAGAAATAAATGCCCATAATATCCTCGTAACAATGATACATTTTCCTAATTGCTAACAGTAAAATATATCTAAGCACCAAAAGATTTCCTAATATCTAAAAACATACTAACTTTTATCTGACTAAATGCCCATTTGAATTCAGCAGTTCTTTTCCAATTTTAAATACTTTGTTAGCAGAGTCTCCTTTAAAATATGACACGTGTATCATATTGCAGTTCAAAGAAGATGAATGTATATGTGCCTGTTTAACACATGTACATTACTATCTGAATATGTATGTCACTGCCAGCATCTGCCCATCAATAAAATCAAAACTTCTGTGGAAAACAGAAGTGCAATTCTTTTATATTTCTTGTGCTTTGATACTGAGATAAATTACTTTTAAAGCAGAAGGAGTGGTTTATTAGGAAGGATTGTGACAAGACAGATTTATAGTACAAAATGTCTTTTGCACCTAGAGTTAACAAGTTAGGCTTGTTTGTCTTGTTTATTCAGTGAGTTCTTTGAGTAAAATTATAACCTCAGCTTTGTAATTCTTCCGTCTAAGTAGTGATCACTATTTTTTAAGTACATCTTGTTCTTCTTTTTTTATACTCTGTAACCAGAGTTTAGAAATGTTGGTAACGTGTTTTGACAATATAACCTGCTTTGCATTATTGCTATGTAATGTAATTACTGTACATTCATATTTGTATTAGACTAGTAATATTTATTTACAGCTATTTTGTTACTAAAACCTGTTTTCATGATGAAATGGAAGTGAAAGCCATGGCATTTTCCTATACTTACTGAAAAGAATTATTAGTGAATGCAATAACATAACACTGAAATGAAAGCCATAGACTTTATTTTTAAGAAGAGGGAAGGGCACTTTGAGACAACCTCTTGTTGGTAATTCTAAAGAAGTTTTGAGGCCACGGTTGTCTTAGTTTCCTGCTGTTCTGTGCTGTAAAGCCCTTACAGGCTCCCTGTTGTTCAAAAACAGCTTGTCACTGCAAATCAGCTTAGCCGACCAATTAATAAATCCTTTCGAACATATTGCATTTGCACTAATTAAAGGGTTGGGGTTTTTTTCCCCCTTTACCATTCAGATTCTTCAGGTTTCCAGTTTAAGCTGTGAAGTGCAAACAGCAATCCAACATTCAGTGCAGATCAGGCACTGCAGGAAGAGGAGATGTGTTTTCTGACCAAGCATCCAGCTCTTGGGGTGGTATGTTCTGCTTTCATATTCAGCGTGCTCATTGCTGAAGGACAGCCTGGGGAAGAGCATGGGCAGGATGGCAGCAATCCTCCCAGCAGAGGCTCTCTGGTGGAAGTTTTACGCGTTCTCTCAGCTGAAAACACTGAGCTCCACATGAACCACTCACGAGAACTGGTCAAAATGTTACTGGAGAGAGCTGAGTGCCCACAGCGGATTTATGGCATACAAGAGGATTGTAATCTGGTTAGTGCTTCAATTAATGAGGGATATCTTTACAGGATCATCAGTGAGTTCTGACTTTATTTGTTAGAGTGATACTGTCCTGAATATGATACCTAAACGTGTAAAAAACTTGTTACAGCAAAAAAAATTGTCCCTGCTTTGTTTAATTTCGAATTATTATTATTTGTTGTTTGGCTCATGGAGAGATATTCCAAACATGACAGACATTCCTTTTAAAGCTGCCAAATGTTTGTTTTCCGGCAAAAATTTTTCTACTAAAACCTGGTCTAACAATAAAAGCATGAGCTTGAATTTAGGGCACAGGATTTCCACTGTTGAAAGGCATAGGTAAACACTGGGGACCAGTTCTGCCACTTTTTTTGTTGTTCTGGATTTCACTTCATAAAAATAAAACCCAGACAGGATTGTCTCAGATTTATGTGCCACTTCACTGAAACATTCAAGATTAAGGGGAGGGTTTTGTAAGCAGTTCAGGTCAAGGAAAATCAAAAGCAGAACAATGAATCTACAAATCCAAATTGAAACTGGAAGTAGTCCAGAGTACAGTTGCACAGAAGGATTGGTTGTCTACTTGAGCATATTTTCAGAACTCAGTCCTTATTCAATGAAGAAAGGACAGGGACAGTGTTACTGAGCAACTTAGCTGAAAGGGACGACAAAGGGCTTGGTCAGCCTTGGCTTTCATTACTCTGGCCCTGGCACTGTTCAGTGACCTACATATAGCAGTGCCACTTTATACCACGCTTACGAAGATGGTCTGAAAGGAGAATGTTTTTACAAGGTGCTTTTCTCAGCAATCTGCCAGGCCAATGAAGTGTGAGTCTTTTCATCCTGTGCAGCAGACAGCTGCTCCCTTAATTGACCCTTTCTAAAAATGCTCCAAATTTTCACATACGAGCCCAAATGTGAAATTTCATGCATAAATATTGTATGTGCCTTTCATTACCTAAACTGGTATTTTTTTATGAAGGAGGTTATTCATACATGGGCAACAAATATGCATCAGATACGGGCCCAGACTGAAAACTGACAATGTATTAAACACGGGTATATAGTCCTCCTAAAGTTCACAAAATAGAGGACTAGGTTTTTGTTTGCCCTTTTTTTCTTTAATCTTGAGTGCCATGGTTTTTTCTTGTGCTTGTGTCGTATTTCCGGAAAGCTTGCCCACTGTGTCCTTGGATGGACAAAATCTAAGGGAAACTTAGCTGAGGCTTACTTTGGTCAGTTCAGGCTTCATCTTGGAAATTTTCCTTAGGAAGACTTAGAGGACTTTCACCATTTTCAGTACTCCTTAGTGTTGTCTGAGTCAGAAACACTGCACCTATCCTGCACTGTCAGTGTTTCTGTGCCAGCACCACAGGAAGGGGGTTTTCTGTAGGAAATCCTTCAGAGAGACGTGGCATTATCAGTCACATGGAGCCCACATGGCACTGTGCTGAAATCTTCCATGATGATTTAACAATATTTGGTAAACCAAGACAGCAAAAACTGTGTAAGAAGTACTATCCCTCAAGTTCATAAAAATTTGAAACAGAATGCCCCACCTTAGCTTGGCATTTTCTTCCTCATACTTGTTGGGAATCACTAATTGATTTCAGATTCGAATTTCCCTTCTAAATCCAGGATTGCATNATGGTATCTTTAATGGGCATTTAAAAGTAGTGAAGTTTAACACTTTCTTTAGACCCTCTTCTGGTTGGTTGTTATACAGTGGCCCTAAGACTCTTTGGACAGCATCTGGCAGCAATCAAATGATGTCTGACATTTCTTTATCTCCTAAGAGATTACACACAAGTAATGTATTTTTGCATTGGTAAAATTTTTTTTTTTTAACTTCTGGCCACTTAAAAAAAAGAAACTCAGACTTCAGTGCCCAAGTTCTGGGCTTCTTTTATGTAGGAAATAAGCATTTCTAAATCAGGGACATGCAGATGGTTATTCCTGTAAAAATCTTAGTAGCAGTACAAAAAACCACAAACTAACAAAAAAGCCAACCTAGTGACAAACGGCTTTTTATCCTCTTAGTATCTCTTCAAGGGTCACTCACCATGGGCTACCCACCTACTATGGAGTAACTGCATCTTTTTCTTAATCTTAAATGCATCTGCTTCCTTCTAATTAGCAATTTTCTTTTCAGTCATCTTCCTTGCAAGAGCAAACAATGGACTCACTGATTGCAATTTATCCCCAGTGGATTTTAAAATGTTACAAAAATCTTTGAAAATCTTCCACTTCATGCCATATGTTTATTATATTACTACTGAGTGTTCATAAAGCCTGGTTGACTGACTTGAGGTCTTTGGGACAGAGAACAGAACAAACTCCTCGTCCAAAGAGCAATTCTCAGAGACTGCATTAGGAGAAGTTAGACTTACAAACCTTGATAAGCAGTGTAGGCAGGACATAGAAAATTCTCTTGTAATCTAGTTTATTTATGTATATAAATAGTTAATTTGGATATTAATATCTACAGGGTTTTTTTTTTCTTTTTCTTTTTCTTTTTTTTTTTTAGATTCAGTATTTTGAGATTTTTTGTTAGAATTCTTCATATTAAAAAGTAGCAGCTCTCTCACTTCCTCTAAAAAACTTTGGCTTCTAAATGGGACAATGTTAGTTTCATTAACCCAGCTTCAGTGTAGGAAAATGAACTAATATACAAGGTGAGCCCCACCAAAAACCACATTATTCTTGTAGCCACAAAAAATTTATTCTGAAAAACTGTATTTTTTCTGGATTCATTAATTTATTAGAGTGCAGTGCGGATCCTCCCATGGCATCTCATGTGTTGTAGTTTCTTCTCTGAAATGTGCAGTTCAGGTGCTCTACTATTGTTGAGATCAGCTGACACATCTATAACATGCTCGGAAAAGAGTCTGTTAGAAAAAACAGATACAGAATGAATAACATTAATTACAAGAGTTCTTCAAGAAAGATTCTTTATTTTGGACTTTAGTGTCATTTCTCATAGCCTAAGAGAGAGACCTTTATTAAACTTGTGGTTTAATTTACAGAGTAACTTTTGTAGGAGAGGCAAAAGTTTCTGAAAAGTGTCTTTGTATCAAGAAAAAATTGAGAGATAGATAGATAGATAGATAGACAGATAAATAGATGATAGAGATGTGTATATATACACATACATATTCATATATGCCTGTATATATATACATGTACATATACATATACATATACATATACATATACATATACATATACATATACATATACATATACATGTACATGTACATGTACATACACATACACATACACATATACATATACATATACATACGAATGTATTAAAAAGTCTGGGCTCAGATGTAAAGCCTGCACAGGGTGAATGTGTTATTTCAGTCCCTCTTGAAATGCACTTGAAGGACTAAATGGGGTTGAGACCTTGTGCTGACTCTCTGCACTGGATCTCATTGTTGCAGTTAACAGAATTCATTGAGAAACATAAAAATAGCTGTGTGATTACAGGCTCAATTATGTCTCTCAGCAGTGCATTGAATATGATATAACTTCTGTTTACATAGCCTCAATTAACCACAGTTCAGCAGCTGTTTTTATCCTACAATGTAAACACATACAGAATGTACAGATGAAAATATGAATAACCCTAGTCCTTATCTAATGTATTTGTAACAAGAAATATAATCTGCTGAAACCAGTGGAAGATTTTTGCTCTCTACAATGATTGATCAGAATTATTCGTAATTGTAGTGAGTCTCAAACCAATAAATCATAGAATTACAGAATAAAATGATAGAATGGTTTGAGTTTGAAGGGACCTTAAAGATCATGTAATTCCACTCCCCCTACCATGAGCAAGGGAACCTCCCAATACACCAGGTTGCTCAAAGTGCCATCTCTAGGACACTTGAATTTTTTTAAAAACAAAGGGGGCTCTGGCTAAAAAAAACATGGTGTGATCTTGCAGCCATAGAACTGCAATGGATTACCTGCACCCTCCTCCTGCCATTCCATCAGCCTGCATCTCTGTAGTTTTTGATTCGATCCCTTAAATGTAGAAGTTGTATTTTCCTGTTGTCCTTCCTAACTGTGTATGCAGATGCCTGGCAGTTTGTCACTTGAGTTGAATTTCCATTTATTTTTATTTCTTCACAGTGCCTTCAACCAGATGCTTTGTTACTAATAGCTGGAGGAGATTTAGAAGACCATCTCAGTGAAGAAGTATTTGAGAGAATTTCTCTTGTTCTTCTCTACTACATTCTTCATCGTAGAGATATGTGTTCTTCAGAATTCAGCTTGAATAATAAGGATTATAAATTTTACCTACAGAGTATGCTTAGTTTAAGAAATGATGAAGACTGTTATTATTTTTCACGGAATGAAACTGAAGATATTTTAGCTGCAGTAAGGCAACATTTTAAAACTTCTGAAAACCAGGTAAAGAAAACATATGTAAAACTAACTTCATCTTTATTGCAGGTATAATGCCTTTATGCTAGTACAGAGACTATGCCAGTGTCACAGGCCTCCAGAAGACTGATAANATGAAAGTGTCTGAGCTCAAGTTGAACATTGGTGTTGTGTTGAATGTGCTGTTTAATGTTTTTCTTTGAGTTGTTTTTGGCATGTCCCACTTCCATAGGGCCTTCTGTGAAGTGGCTGGGGAGATACTGCACTTTAGGGACCATTCCTAATAGGTAATTTAGATGCAGTTGCCCTGCTTGGGGCAGACGGAGAAGAGCACACCTGTGTAGATGCAATATCTTGCACTTGGCTCCAAGGACAGAAAATACTTTCTCATCTCTGATATTTGTTAGCATAGATACACCAGAAGTGATTATATTTCAATGATATAAAGCAGAACAGCTTCATTACTGACTTGTATAGGAGAAATAGTTAATTGTTTTGCT
>VZTR01004428.1:126943-159827 GCA_013400775.1 Chaetops frenatus | reverse complement strand
CAGAAAGCATGCTGATTATTTTCAGCTAAGATCATTGTTTCTACGTCAGGAAACATGCAGTGAGTTTTCTCACTGCTGTTTAGAATTCTTTATCTCAAATAGGGTCTATAAAATAATGGAATAATATTATGGAGTTCAAAATCAAAGCAAAACTTTTCCTTGTAATGGGCAATAAAGGAGGTTTTTGCCAGATTAGATAACTCCCTAAGTACAGGTTGACCTCCTGTTTGTAGCCCCTTAGATCTGCTCCATGTATTGAGTTAAAGTTGGTTTATACAAAGCTCGAATTTGTCCTTTTCATTTCATTAGATTTTAATTTACAGCATACTGTAGAAGGATTTTCTGCACAAACAGAAGATGGGTAGGAGACCTGGCTGTGTCCAGAATGTTGAGGGCCTCCAGTTCCTCGCTCTTTCTTTGTGTGGTCGTTTCCCACCACAAATTATTCATTGACCAGTACTTTTGGTTCTGAGTCTTGGTGAACGTGCTGATTTCCAAGGACTCCAATGGTATCTGAGCAACTGTAAAGAGGCATTGGAGGGTATTTGGAATGTCAAGATAGAATAACAACCCATAAAATGCTTTACTGAAGGTTCTGTTTGTTTATGCTGGCAGTATAATCAGTTGTCAAGCCTGTCCAGTAACTGAGACTTCACCACTCACTGACTTGAGGGAAAAGAGGTTTCTTTTATGAAAGGTACACAAAAGATAATAGCATAATACTTGGAATCACAACACTTGAGTTATGGAAAAGGGCCAATGGTGCACGGTAGTCATAGAAGACAAGCATTTTTAGTGGCTCTTAACGTGTTTTGGTTTCACAGAAAATATCCTCTTCTTTAGTCATAGCACCTAATATCTTGTTTGAAGTGAGAAATTAAATTTTGGGTTGTGAAACTTTTAATGTGTAGTGAATGAACAGGAAAAGAAATGCCAGCCTCCTCTCTGCAGTGTTTATGGCCTACATAAGGAGAGATGAGTATGTGTAAAATAAATGACTACTGTACTGGCTCATCCTGCTGACTTTTTCATTTTGTTAATATGAGTTAGAAACAAATTAAATTAAGCAATTTTTGCCTGTGTTGTTGTTCCATTCAAACCCAACTATTTGCAGTGAAAAGGAAAAAAGGGAAGGAAACAAGAAAGGAAAAAAGGGAAGAAAAGGAGAAAAGGGGGATAAGTTTCCAGATAACTTAGAGAGTTTGCATACCTCCCCACACATGGTTGTATATATATCTATATATATATATCTATATATAGATATATATATATATGTTTTTATTTGGTCATCCAGCAGGAAAGTCATCCTCTGCAAAATTATATCTTACTATATTGTCCCCAGATAACTGCTCCATAAAAAAAACTTGATTCCATTTAATAGGTAAGGAAATAAAACCATTTAAAGAATTCTTTCTGAAGTTTGAGATGAAGAGTTAAAGTCTGTATTATTTGAGCCAATTTCTCATGCCTTAACAAAAATTCCTCCCCTTTCTTCCACTTTCTGGAAGTAGATGTAGCTGTAACTGAGGAGGACACTGGGAACAATAGAAACAGCAGGAAAATAACACTAAGCAAAAATAACCTGAATGAAGGACTGTACTTTTTCCCCATCAGACACTGAGTAAATGTTCAAGATTTTAAATTCTATGCCTGTTCTCCTGAAAATGTCCTTTGATTAGCTCTCCTGCTGGCAATTACAACTTACATCTTAGCATTTTTTATACTTTGGCTGTCTGTGAAATTGTTCTCCCCAGTGTCTCCTCCTGTCACTTTGATTATTTAAATGGAGGTGAGCAGGACTGTCTTCATGCTGTTTTCTCCTGATTTCAGTGTGTTGATGTGAGCACTCTGGAGAAAAATGCTGGTGTCATGGACAGAGATGGTGCTGATGAAAACACTCTTCCACGCCTGGCTGCTTTAATCCTTACTCTGGCTCTCCAAGGAGTCTGTATGGGGAAAGCAAGTTTGCCTTCCCCAGAATTCTTTATAAAATATATTTTCAGTTCTCTAAATAGTACCACTGAGCTCCAAGTGACAGGTAAGCTGGAGTATGCAAAGTTCATTTTCTTCAGGAAAATTTATTGCTGGACTTATCAGAAATGCTACTTAACCATAAATAAATAGAAGTATAGGAGAGCTCCAAGTGGTCCAAAAATAACAAAACAAAAACTTGAAACAAAACAAAACAAATGTTGAGCTCTCAGGAGCAGCAGCTAGTGATTTCTGTAAAAGGCTGTGCCTGCTTAGCAGTTTAAGAAGCTACACCATCAGCTCAGGGGGCCTAGTATGGATTTAGAAGATTGTTAGAAGACATCTACTTTTCCTTGTTTGTGGCAACGGCTGACAGGAACAGTTTACAAGTTTTTCAAAGCACTTTTTAAAAGTTGTATTAAGTATGGGTTAAAACAGATTAAAAAGTTGAATTGAGCATAGGTAAAAACATTTTTAACATTTGTAGGTTACACAGAAGTACATTGAATCACAGAAATAAATATTAAAAAAATAATAATCCTTAGCCCTGAAGTGGGGCTCCTAGATTGTACTTACATAAACTGGTTTGGTGGCAAAGCCTTCCTTTAAAATTGCCCAGCCAGATCTTCTAAAATAATTAACTCTCAAGAATGGATGAAGCCATCTCAGCACAGTGCTACTAAATAGCTATATATGGTGAAATCTGGGCCCCAGTGAAGGTAATAGCAGAACTGTATGGTTGGTAGAGATAGGATGTCATTCAGAAAAATTCTGTCATTCAAAGAAATATTCTTAACCAGTTTGTTACAGAGTAAGTATATTTTAAGTCTAAGCTCATTGTACTATCCCTTCAAATTTATTTAAATTCTTAATAGCAACTCAGGAAAAAGTAAGAATGTGGAAGCATGGAAAAAGAAAATTAGATTTTACTACATTTAGAAAACAAATATACCTGCAGCTCCATTCAGATCTGTTTGTTTAAGTAGCCAAAAGAAAGCAGTGAAACTTCTTATCAGAAACCTTTTTGTGAGCTTTACCATTAAGATTATACCATTTGCATTTTCTAACAAGATTAAAAAAATAAAGGATCATCATATGGAAACATTCTCATTAATCTAAATTTCTTTAAAATTAATTTGTGACCACTTTTTAATGGACAAATTAAGGTTTACAGAAATTATTGCTATGGCTTCATTTGAAAATGCAGGGGTGAAGGGAGGTGATAAGGAGGAAAGGTAGGGCCTGCCCCCTCAAATAACCGAGCATTCCATCAGCAGAATTCCATCACCCTTTGCACCCAAAAGGAGGGACATCCGTGCATGATCTCAGATTTGGATTAGGGATCCTGGCTCTGTCGTTTCTGCCCCAGTACTTTGAGCAGGCAAGCTTCCCAGTTAACCAAAGGAGAGGGAAGATTCCCTGCCCTGTACTGCACTTCTGAAGTGCAAGGGCAGCACAGCATCGTGATTGATTTCAGGACATCCCATAGAGGATCTGTCTCCTGATCTGAATACCTGGCTGTGGCCACTTACTGTGGAGTTCCATTTATGCAGGAAAGTTTTAAGAACTGTGAAGTTATTTAGCAATAACTAGATAACTTTATCAGAGATTATGATTAAATGAAAGACAAATTGCCTTTCAGTCACATCTGTTTTCTTCTGAAACAGGCAAAACTTTTGAACACAGTATGTAAGGAAGGAAAGGCTGAGGATGTGGATGTCTGGAACTTCCAGAGTTGTTAAGCAGAAATTGCCTCCAGTACCAAACTGAGAATAGAGTATTAAATGTGGAATTGAACCAATGTTATAACAAACAACAAGAAAAAAATATTGTCTTTTAAATACTTTGTCTTTTAAGTGTGCATTTTCCTATGGTAACATATCTGTTCTCTAATGAATTACTAGAACTAGAACAACTACTAAATGTGCTTACAGCCAAAAAAACCTGCACTGTAAATGGACAATTTCACAGTCACAAAAGAAGACGTTACAATATGGCAATTAGAGATATTGGAAGAAGAAATACTGCAGTCAAAGGAAACCATACAAAAGGAGACTATCTGAAAGGCTACTTTGAAGATCGTGAGAGGAACACAGATTGGGACCAGGTTAATTTATTTTTATGTTATTATAGACTTTCTAGGACCACTTAAGTGACCTGGTAGAAAGAAGGACTTTTTTGAACTACGGGAAACAAAGTAAATTACAGTCTCTATGTAAGTTGGTTTTAAAAGGCTTCTGTAGATTGAAAATTGAGCATTTCCAAACTCTTTTCAAAGCCATCCATGGAATCCAGAAGCCTTCTTTAGAAAGTATAAAGCCTGTAAAACAGAGACTTAGCTACTCCCCAGTATCCTCTCTGAGGACTTTGAAGGACACTGGCTTATTGCAGGTGATTTTATCCCTATCCTAAGAAGTTTAAAATAAATAAATTGTGTTTATAGCAATGATCAAGATGGTAACTGACATCCATCCTTTAGACTGGGTATCATTGCTTAGACAAAACAGGAGACTTCAAAGTATATAATTGGTATATATTTTGATGTATACATTTGAAATATATACTTCAAGTAACACTTTTCTATTGTTTTCAGTTCTTTACCATTTAACTCAGTGGCAATTTTTCCTCTCCATTTAGGAGAATTGAGGATATGAAATTGACTTTTGCCGTGTAGTCATTTTATGATGGGGAACTGAGACAAATTTCAACTCTTTAAATGTTATTCTGATAGATATTTATCTGTGCAATTGTATTGCATTTGAAATGTGTACTCTATCAATACAGTTATTTCTTTACAGCTGACCACAAAAAAGGATCATGCTGCTCAGCATGATGAGGCTTTTAACGGGGTCTCAAAATAATCTTAAATTAAGGTCATTTTAAATGTGTTTCATATGAATTTTAAATTATGAAAGGCAGAAATCTGTAGTGATACTATCTGTAAAGGAATTAAAATTGTTCTTCGGGAATTGAAGTATTTTTAAGGCTCAGCTTTTGATTTCTTGAACTTCTGAGACCAACTGTAACTCAGAAGATAAGTGTGCAGGGCCTTTATCTGAGTCTTAGGAATCAACTGAAAGCCAAATACTCTGTGGATGTAAAAAAATAATCACAAAGAAACATCTGGACAGAAGATAATTTCTCTTCTGTATTAATTCCCAGTTTCTCAGGCTTTTTTTTTTTCCATTCCTGTTCTTTTAAGCTATGCCTATTTTCCTTGACACATTCCATTAGAACATTTCATGTTTCACTGCTGTGTTGCTAATTTTGTCTCCTGTTTTCTGCACCTATGATAGCCATTGTGCTTCATTAGAAACAGATTCTGCAACATATAAGACATTGACTCGTCTATGAATTGTGTTTGCTAACTGCATTAAGATCTGTAATTTAATTTTTATATAGGAATAACTATTTGAAACATTACCACAGAAAAAGTCACTGCTTTTTTTTAAAGCCATCATTGTCTCCATATTTTAAAATTTATGTAAAAAAAGTAGGTGACAGATGATCTAATAAGATCATTAATCTTAAATTCCATTAAACTATGTCACAATGTCTATGTGTTCATTTGCCCTTCCTCATTCAACAAACATGGAATTTGGAAACCTAAATCATCCATCCATTCAGTTTTTCACATGAAAATATTCAAATTCAATTTGCTTATTTCTTTGATATTGTCCTCCAGGTGTACACATATAGTTGCTGTTCTAATTGAGACAGCTCTCTGCCTCCTCATATTAAAAAGCTTAAAAGACTGGGGCTTGCAACTAGAAAAGGTGAAATTAAGGTCTTTTCCAATATGGTAGCTCCTGCATTGTCTTCATGCTCTCCTTTGGCTTGAAGGCAGAACACACTAGGTCCAGGTGGCAAGATCACCTGAAGACTTGAATGTGGTTTTCAGAAAAAATATATCAGTGCTTAATTAATTCCGTTTCCTAGTGAACCACAAGACATATTTCACTTCACTAATAGATGAGCAAAGGCAGGAATGTGTTGGGTTTTAACTGGGTTATTTAAAAGTAATTATACTCAACAACTTCAAAAGAAGCTTAAGCTTCAGTAATGAGAGAAAGAATATTTAGGAATCCCTTGAGTCTCAGATGCACACCAATTTAAATATAAGAAAACTATTATTTTAGAAATATTGAACCACAGCTCATCAGATGAGCTTAAGAAATGAAAATTATTCCTTTAAGTAAGATAACATGTTTGTTCTGGAGTTCTGTTAAAAGTGTTTGCAGAAATTTCCACTAGAAGTTTTCTTATGCTAACTGCTCATGTTTTTACTAGAAGTTTCATCCTGGAGACGAGAACCCAATTCTTCATGAAAATTTTTGAAATATAAGTGCTTCCATGAAAAATTGCTTCTTTTAACAGAGATTCTCCAAACAAGAACAAAAAGTAGTTGAAATTCTGAAGTGCCTCTAATAGTACAATTATTAGGCAATCTTTAGACCAGTTTTAGACTATGTAACATCTAGTGTGCTAACATGCCCTCATTTCATGAATTAAAACAGCTAACTTATTTCCATATCTTACTGAAGATCCAGTCCAAGGACAAATCTCAGTATTGCTTTGATCTAGGCAGTGTCTTATATTAATAGCACTTTTACTGCAAATAATGCAGTTTCACAAGAATAGCTAAGAATTTGGCTCGTATTATCATTAAAATTTTTTTCCTAACACATACGACAATAAAATATTGAAAGATATTATTTTGTAAGACCTTTTTGGCATTAATTGGCTTCAATAGAATTTGAGCTGCCTAATCCCATAGATTCTGGTCTTTCTGAAATATATAGTAGTATCAAGTTTTCATGGGAAAAAAGTGAAGTAGTTGAAGTAATTAAACTAATTTAAGCAAGAAAGAATATATATATAGCAGGTTTCTTCTAGGGCTGGACTGCCCTGTGTTCTTCTAAGATTCTGTATTTAACATCAAAATTAAATGCAGATATATGCAAAATGTTTAGTAACTTTATACTTTTCTACAAAGGTTTGTTTCTCTGCCAATGAACTTGTGAAGATATTTTTGAAAAATAGTTCTTCCTCCATTTCTAAGGACCACTTCAAGCAAATCAGTCCAGCTATCATTCAACAACTTTTAAGTTGTTCATGTCAGCTTCCTGACTTCAAGCAGACAAAGCTTCCACCAACAACTGTGGAAAGTGAGTTATTATTTAAATTCAGATAAAGCACTGCAAGGACCTCTGGAGACATTTCATTCATTAATAAACCAAAACATAATGGGATTTATGCCCTCTTTAATTTACTTATAATGTCACAGCATACATGTCAGATAATAGTATTATATTGAGAAGTGAGGGGATTCAATGATCTTAATTTTATAGTATTTGGAATTCTATTTCAACATGTAAGGTTTTGAGCTTTATTTTCTTCATTTGTTAGAGGACTGCTTGATATTGCCAGCAGGTAGGCAATAACAGATCCTCATCTATGGATTGCTGGGCAGCAAGGGCTTATTTTGTGAAATTTGCACCAGTTTTATATTGTAATCATTGCATTGCTCTTACATATAGCTTCAAGCTTACATTAGCTGGCATTTTATACCACGATGTGGCAAATACTTGATAAAGATAAGTGTTGCGTGAATGCTTACTGGTGTTTCAGATTGTGATATTTTATAGCAGAGAAGCTTGAGAATACTATTGTAGTAAGAAAAACATCCAGAAAACCAGTAATAGGGCAACAGGATCTGTGTGATAGAGTTGGAACAAGAATTGATTTAGGGTACAATCAGGGTTTTTCCACTTGCAATTGTAGCCCTCATGTGCCTCTGTTTCCAGTGTTTTCTGCCCCATCTGTTCCATGGATTCCACTTCTCCTGTAATCAATCTTTAGTCCACCTTATAAAAGAAAAATCTGGATCTGATCTGACCTAAGGGCTTCCTAATGTGTTTTCTGGGTTTTTTTCTTACTTTAAGCCAGTGATATCTGGGAATTGGTTACAAGTCAAGGTGTGCTGGAGTAATACCAGAGACATTAATTTTGAGGGGGAATTTGTGAGGCACGAATGACCAAAATGGAATGGGCATCTAACCATAATTGCCTGCATCTAGAGGAGCACTTTTTAGGCTATAAATCAACATCTTCAATACCTTTATCCTAATATCTATATGGCCAGATTTAGATGACTAGGTCTTTTTGGAGCTAGTAAGTTTCCCCTACATCCTGCTTCCCAATGATCCTTATGGAACAGCACATAAATTAAAAAGCATGAAAGGACACACATGGATATCCCAGAATTAAAAAACATGGGAGAACACTCATGGTTATCCCAAGAACTGTTATAGGAAAAAGAGACATACAGAATAGGAAGAATCATTATGGGTCTTCAATAGGCAGCAGTCCTCTTTCTTATCTTATCTTATCTCTCTGCTCATTACCTGAACACCTTGCAGTCTTTACTGCTTTGATCTTTTCTGTGCTACACAGATGTGACCGTTTTTCAGATGGGGAATCAAGGGACAAAGAAAGAAAAGGAAGGAACCAGGTCACATACAAGGTTCATGAAAAATTCACTGTTAAGTGGGATTCTTCCAAGTCTAAAGCCATCAGCCCAATCAATGACATTTTAGTGATCTCATAAAGGTGAGAGATGAGAAAAATTGAACTATTCAAGTGCAGAATGGAATTAATAAGAGCCCTTTCTGCAGCGCTCTCCCTGTGCTTTTTGACAAAGGAAGGTTTCCATGACCACAGGGACACTTCTGCTGTCTTGATACAGATAAAGGACTCCATTTTTGACCTATGTGTGATCTAATGACCTGAGCATAGGCTCATTAGTTTTATTCTGAGCTCTATTTTACTGACAGACTGTGCTGTTTTGGCTAAGTCACCAAGGCCTGACCTTCCATATACACCTACTACACTCTTGTATTTGGATGTGCACTCCGTGAAATCAACTGTCTGATTTTATGAGGCGCTGAGGACATGCAGTGCTATTAAGGTTTGAAACGTTAAGTGACAGTTTTGAATATTTTGGCATTAATTCCTTTATGTGTGTTTCTTATCAGTGTTTTACTTCCCATTATAAGACTTCCATACAAATTAATTGGAATTCCTGTTGTGCAAAAGGTTGTAAATGTGAGCAGTGTGTAACTCCGAGGAATTATAAGACTAAAATTCAAAAACATCCCAGTAATCTGGGAAAAATAGGTTAGTGGTTCTGGTGTATTAATTGAAGGGATGTACTTCCAAAGCAGATTTGTAAATAAAATTTGAACTGAAATGTTTATGCTCAAAACCTAAATTAGATCACTACATTCATTTGAGGTTTTAGGCCTTCGTTTGTTTACAGAAAATGATTTGGTTAAAAATGTGGTGTTGACAGTAAAGATACACAGGTGTGGCATGTGAGAACATAGAATCTCAAGCATAAAGCTGTTAAAAGAGGAAACAAATGCAGAGCAGTGTTCACTGTGCTGTGCTGAGTGTCTCTAATTTGCATAGCCACAGTCTGTTTAGCTCTTAAGGTCTGAAATTTGGAAGTACCAGACTATTACATGTAAAGCCTGAAAAAATGAATGTTTTCTGGGCTTATAATTCTGTCATCTGTTCACACATGACTAGAAAAATCTATGTGGCTCTTGTGGCTTAACCCCAGACAGAAACTAAATATGAGGCAGCCACTTGTACACTCCCCCACTGCCTCCCTCCACAGGGGCTGGGGAGAACTGGACAAAGGTAAAACCCATCAGCTGAGCTACAATCAGTTTAATAATTGAGATAAAGTAAAACATACAGTTCATTCTATTCCTCCTCCTCCTAGTACAATTAATAGTGGAAAGGAAGATTACAAAAAAAAAAAGAGGGAAATAAACCCCAAGATTAACAAGTTGCTCACCACCTGTTGACTGATGCCCAGCTCACCCCTGGGCAGCAGTCAGCCCAGCCTGGCCAACTCCCCCAGTTTCTACTCTGGGCATGATGTTCTGTAGTGTGGAATATCCCTTTGGCCAGTTTGGTCAGCTGTCCCAGCAGTGTTCCTCCCCTTCCCCAGCTTCTTGTGCAGCTCCTCACTTTCAGAGCATGAGACACTGAAAAGTCCTTGGCTCAGTGCAAGCACTACTCAGCAACAACCAAAACATCAGTGTGTAAATAATATTATTCTCATCCTGAACCCAAAGCACTGCACTTTACCAGACACTAGGAAAAACAGCTCAATCCCATCTGAAATCAGACAATGTCACAAAGAAACTCTTCTCCTGTGTGCTTGTATATAGAGTATTAAAACATACCCTCAAAAACAATTACAAATACAAAACAAATATCAACATAAATACAAATATTGGATGATTAAAGGTGCCCTTGTTTTGTTTCATTTGTTTTCCCCTACAGAGTATGGTTACAGCACTGTTGCCGTTTTACTTATTACTATTGGATCTATGTTTGGTACAACTCTCATTTTATTTAACTCCTGTCAAGAAATCTATACACTCATTTTACAGCTGTTTGTCGGTTTGGCAGTTGGAACCCTTTCTGGAGATGCTTTGTTACATCTTATTCCTCAGGTAAGTAATAAACTCTTCAGTGCTTTTAAAATGTTGACACATATGTGTGTGTGCACATATGCACACACATAGAGAAAGGTTTCATTTAAACCTGGATAATGCTCATCAGTTCATAAATAAAGCCTTCCATGAAATCCCCCCAGCACTCCAATTACATTTGCATGCTGTAGCTCAGAGAGAGATTAAAAATAATAGTAATAATAATAATAATAATTATCAGAAATACATGATTGATGAATTCAAAGGAAAAAAAGTTCCCATTTTCCAAAAGATTTCAGAAACCCCACAAGTTCTGTCAAGGCAAATTTTGGATGGATATTAATTTCTTTCATGAGGCAGATTCTGTAAAACATTTTAACAGAAATTGTTCAAAGATTGTGTGAGGAATCCACAAGCCCCTCCACAGATTGTTCCAGAGAACCAGGCACTATTAGCCTAATTAATACTGATGCCTAGAACTGTAATAAAATGGGTGCCACGATCTTTTCCTAAATTCATAATCTAAATTTTGAGAACAGGATCACATGCAAAACCAAACCAAATTTTCCATTGTGTATTCATTTGTTTTTGATAGAGTCTCCTCTGATATGACAAAGATGTTATGAGTAGACTTCTAGTGGTCACAGAGAGCTTCACAGCTTCACTTAAGATTCTGGATAAAATCTTCTTTATACTCAAGGCATCATCTCTGGAAGCAAAACTGGGAGTGTGGTTTAAGGAAGGCAATTCTCACTGAGTGTCAGACAAATGCATTTCTTTCAGCAACACTTTTAAGTGGGAAAGTATTCTCCTTCACCAGTTTTAACTGATGTATCCAGTAGCCTTTAGAGCCCTCACTTTCAGAGCAAAGAAGGGCTGCTGTGCTGTGACACTAGGGAAAAAAAGGAAGCCTTTTTTCATTGATTATGCATTAATTAATTTATGTATTATTTTCACAGAATCACAGAGTTACAGAATTACAGACTAGTTAGAGTTGGAAGGGATGTCTAGAGATCATCTAGTCCAACCCACTTCCAAGGCAGGTTAAGAGAAATACATCAAGGTGTTTTTTAAATGACTCCAGAGAGGGAGAATCCACAACCTCCCTGGGCAGCCCATGCCAGTGCTCTGCCACCCTCAATGGAAAAGAGCCTGGCACCACCCTCGGCACCCACTTCTGAGATATTTACATGCATTAATGAGATTCCCTCTCAGACTTCTCTTCTCTAGATGAAACAGGCCCAGCTCTTGCAGGCTCTTCTCATAAGAGAAATGCTCCAGTCCCTTAAACATCTTTGTGGCCTCTGCTGGACCATCTCCAGTACTTCTTTATCTATTTTCAATATGAAGTTTACATATTAAGATGATGCAAGTAATTTTTTATAGAATTTTAACATCAATATATTGCAAACAAAACACATCTCCTATATATAAAGGGTGATTTCATAGAACTGTCCCTATAAATAAGGTTGCTTTCACTACTGAGAGATGAATAAGTGTAGCAGAGGTTCATAATAATCCATTTCATCATCTATTATTCTGCTGATTATTTCAAAACAGAATTTAACTTTGAAAGAACTGGGAAAATAAAATTTTGTGAATAAATTGAATTAACACATTATGGCTTGCTCTGCCAAAAATTAGAACATTGCCATTTTAATTTTTTTTAAACTTTATCTCTTTTATTTTAGACTCTTGGTTTACATAAACATGAAGCACAAGACTTAGAACACTTCTATGAGGGAAAAGAATATATTTGGAAACTTTTGGGAATAATTGGAGGAATTCATGGATTTTTTCTGATAGAAAAGTGTTTCTTTCTTTTGGTAACACCTCGCGACCAGGTAAAGCTTTGTACAATTCCCCCTTTAAAAAAACTCCTGTATTTTGAGATTTTGAAGTGCACAAAGTGTTAAAATGATTGTGGAAATTAATTATAATTTCTGCAAGTTAAATGAAGCCTTGATAATTGCTTTCCAAAGTTCTCCTACCAGATTGACCTTCAGTTTCTATTTCGCTTTGCTCTGTGGATTGTGCTTGCTTCATGAGTGTGTTTCATATATTTATAACTCCAGAAGGGAACAGTTAATGGAACGTGTTCCATAAGCCTGCATTCATGACTCACACTGGAGCAGGTGAAAAGTGTGCATCCATAGGAAATAGCAGTGACAGTTCTCTAGGCTCTGTTTGAAGAGGAGGAAGATGCAATAGAAAGAGAGGTGCAACCATAAGATATTTGCAAGAATGATATCTTAAAATTTCCAAATGGTGTTTTATCCCTATCCCAGTGATGTGAAAGTCTAATATGTGTGTTGCAGACAGTATGACCCAATCTTATATTATCTCCTTGCTCTATACCATGCTGGCAGTAATTCTATTACTTTATTTCAATATGGCTGGATCCTGAAAATATGATTATGCACAAGGATAGAATGTAGCACAAAATGTGATGGCTCATTAAGTTTCTCAGCATGAGAGAGAATCTTAATGTCACTTAAGAAGGCTAAACCTTTGCTTGTTCTGTTCTACAAAGTCTGTGAAGACTGACCTGATTTAGAGGTGCAGCAATGACTCCCTATTCCCACTACCTTTGAGTCAACCACAAGAGCACTATGAGAGATAAATAGAATGAGAATATTTTGATGATGGGGATATTTTATTTGCTTGGTAAAAAGGAGTCCTTTTTGTTACTTCTTTGAGAGAAGGGTTTTATCATCATCCCACAAATTTTTAATTTTTTTTTACTGAGAACCAGATGAATTCTCAGAGCTAATTTTTATATCTATCTCAGCTTCCAATTTTAATTTGATTTTTAAAATAAATTAAGTATTATCAAACCATTGTGGTTGTCACTGATTTATCTAATTCACTTTTCAGGGTTTTTTAACAGAATAAGCATTAGGAAATGTTGATGCCAGCCAGTGATCTTTTTCAATAGATTTTGTTTGGAAAAAAAAAATTCTAAAAATGGCTATATTTTCACAAAAGACTGAGTAATGCTGCACCTGTGTTCATTGGGTTTCAGAACTAATTGTAAAGCATCTTCATTCAGCAGGGCCTTTCTTTAGTTAATGGGCACTGGAGACATTCCCATGATCTTCCAGTGGAGTCTGAATTAAATGAACTTTCAGGCAGAGGCAAATCTACTTCAACAATACAGTTGGTAGGTTACCAATATGACATACTTCCCTGAATTTATATTCTTCTTTCTCTGTTCCTCAAAAGAAATGAACAAAATTAATGTAATAAATCAGTATTATTTTTCAGTCTTTATTGATTTGTTGTTTATTACTTGACATGATTGCCAAGAATCTCTAGATTTTGAAGTTTATCATGAGCTTTCACAGAGATATCCAGAAGAGATATTTTGCAATAACTCTTCTTAAGCATGTTTCACATTGATATAACAGTAAACCTCCTGTCTTGTTATATGTATTTTGTTGATAAAATTCCTGAAGATTTTCCTGCTCCCTTCTTTTTAAATATTGATCATATGTAAAGGCAGACTCTTCCTTAGGGAAAACTTCAGAATTTTCTGCAATGACAGTTAAATGCATAAGTAGTGAACAGATTAAATCCTGGACTGTTCTTGGGTATTTTTCCACAGATTTGAAGAGTAACATAAACACTCTGGATATCTGGGAATGGTGCTCACCTATAAGAAGTTACACACTTTTATACTGGTCTTTGGATAATACCCAGACAGACAAATCTTTGCAAATTAAATTGAGTCATAACTTTTAACGTGTTTTCTCTTTCTTTCAACAAATCTCTTCAGTTTCTATCCAGTATCTCAATGCATGGGTGAACTCTATTTTACTCATGTAGTTGTGATGGGCAAGAGCCTCATGAGTCACCACTAAGCTCTAAAACACAGTTGGGAAACTCTCAGTAGAAAACAGAGCAAGCAGAGCAGTGAAACTGTTTACTCCCTTGTGAGACATGTCACAGCTTCCTGTTTAGAATAATGACTGAACATGTCGTTTCCCTCAGATGCAAGATGCCCCCAAAATTCTGTATAGCTCACAGGAATTAGCCTGGCTGAGCTGGTTTGTACAACAGCAGCCAACTTTTCAGAATCATGTGAGTAATACTAAGACAAACACTGTTTGACTAAGAGAAACTTATAAATCCTTCAGGTCAGTAATTAGTCTTGCAGTTTTGACTCACAGTTCAAATAAGTGGCATGTGAATAAATATTGTAGGAGAAGTGGAATGATTACTGCAATTCATGTGACTGGCTGCAGCCGTGGGAATTAGAGACATTTATTTTTCCTTTAAAATGTAGAATATGGAAAACTATTCCTTTTCCTTCTCTCCTCATGCTACTACAGCACATATCCTTCATCACAACCAAGCTAATACCAGCCAATAAACATACCCTATTTTGTAGCCTGTGCACATCTCTGGTACAATTTTTGGAGTGGTGCCTGCTGTCCCTAACACATAGCTCTTGCAGTGTTGTTGACTCCACTGGCTGCCATAATAGGTTCTAGCACACTTTTTTTGGAAAAAAAATAAAAAAACCCAAAAACCCCACAGCAATTAAAATTCAGTCTTTCTAGTTTCAAGCAAACACGTTTTTTGGCTTCTCTCTCCCTCACATGAATTTCTAATAGTTTCTCTAATCAGAAAGCAAAGCCCCAGGCAGGTAGGTGCAGTGAGAGATTACTCATGTTCTCCCTTATCTCCCAACAGTTTCAATATCTATTAATTAAAGTTTAGGGCCAGTGCATCAATTTGTCTCTCTAGGATAAGGAAGAAGACACTGTCTCTTTCTTCACTTGAAGTGAGGGTAAATTTCACCATGGAGTGTACTCCAGTGCTGCCATGCCCAGCCAGCATTGCCTGGTGCTGAGATGAAGGCCAGGACACAAGACACTGGAGGCTGCACCACCCTGAAGAAAAACCCCTGTATTTTGAAAGGGGATGAAACCTACTGATGATCATCTTTTTTAGTCTTGTGTTCTCACAAAGAAACTGTGAAGAACATGAGTGCCAAAGAGACTCTACCTGTTTTTCCTTGGAAATCCTATGGACACACTCTCCAGGAAAATACAGTCATCCAGTCATGACAAAATCAAAACATGCAGTTTTATTTATAATGTCCCTTTTAGTCTTGCATTTGTCTCAGATTTTTGTGTATTCAAGCAGAAGTGTGGTTTTCTTGGGCTACAACAATGCCTTTGAATGTTTTTCTTCCTACCTGAATTAGACTTAACCCTCTCTGGACAAGGCAGATTTCTTTTTTATTTGTTTCTGCGGTACCAATCACACTGCCAGTGGCCAGTAAATTATTCTAATTATATCTGTGCAAATAACAATTGAATGTCTTTAATTCAAATAGCTTGAACTTAGTAGATATTTTCCTGTATTTATGGCAGCAGCTGGAAGAACCCCTTAACACTGATCCATTATCTTTGCTTTTAACTAGAGAAGCCCGGAAGATTCTGAACCTGCTGAAGTTCCTCCGGAGAGCAAGGTGATCAGCAAAAAAAGTTAGTATCAATAAAAAGACTAGAAAAGACAGGAAAATCCTTCAGACTTAAGATGGAATTGAAAGCATGCAGCTGTCTTAGTTCTGTGTTTGCTGTGTTCTACATCACCGCATCTGATGGTGCCTGGCTACATAATTTAATCTCTGCTTAAAGACCTTCTCAGCTGCCAACCCTCTAATTGTGAAGTTCATTAATCTTACACTGTCCTTGCTTTAGTATTTGCTGTCTCTCTTTTGCAATCTATTTTGCTAAAGCCTTTGCTTAAAGGAAAATAGACAAATTTAATGCAAAAAAAAATTTTATAATTTTAAACTTAGCTCAAACTTTTGTTTCTGAAGGTGATAAAACATTTCTGTAGGCTGTCTACACTAATATAATTCTGTATCCTTCTTCTCTTACATGGTAAAGCAATAGACTATTTAAAACAGTAATGATTTATTACAGGTATGGAATTTTAGCCTCATGATGGCTCTCAGTTTTAGAGCAATCTGTTTGCTTCTGAGAACTTCAGATAACTCCTGTCTTCTGTGGTTTTTTGCTGCTTAGTGAAAATACAAAAACAGAGTATAAACCAAAGTTTGCCTTTAACTGTACTTTGTGACCTTGGTGAATTCAGTAGAGTTGCAATCATTCAACTGAGGGAATAATATTTTAATTGAAATCCCTTTTTTTACTATAATTAACTCCCCTTTATTTTGTGATGTCAGATCTCATGTCATCAGTTTGATTTATTTAATTATGTCATTATCTTATTCTAGATTTTTAATATTCTCTTCTGTTCCTGTGGACTTAATTTCTACTTCTGAAGCATTAGAAATCTGGATTTTCATTTCTTCACTTTCAGCTCTCCAGCAGTACACAACCCAGTACCAGTTTGAACATGACTCCATAGCTCATCTCTAGTTATTTCTGTTCGGTTCAATCATCATTACCTGCTAAGCACCAACAAATTTCTAGAGATCTCAATGTTATTTGTTCGAAGTAACTAAATTTGGAATAGTTTCTCAGTAATCTTTGTTTGGTTCCATTTTTCCTCATATCTCAGTCTTACCTCCATAAGTGAAACCTTAGTAGGGAAAGGGGGAAAGTTATCTGGGGTTTTTTTGGGGGGAATACATGATTACAAAAGTTTTTTTCATTGCAGTTCTTTTAAATAGCTAAATGCATAAACATACCTACATACCTTGATACTGGGCAAGGTGTTTCTTCCTCAAAACTGAATGTAATCTGCAGGTCTAAGAGAGAAGCCTGACAACTCCAGAACCGTGAAGCTTCACTGTAAATGCCTGTCTAGTAGGACTGCAAAAGGAGTCAATTAGCTTAGATAGTCAGGGAGTAACTTAGAATGCAAGAAGATTTCTAAAGAAAAAGATGTTGGAGTGGCCCTCTCCTCATTTATCCATACTTGTTCTATGAATAAGAGAGAAGACCAAACAGTAGCATTTTGTATTTTGTATATTTAGTGACATTTACATTTACTAGAAATATTTTTTTCTGTGTTAGTCATGGAAACATTGGGAATATTTCTGTTTATGGATAAATGTTTGCTTTAAACTCTTATTCTAAATTTAAAAATTGTACGGTTGAGGCCCTGTACCCATTAGTTTTACGAAAATTACAGAATATAGTTTATTGTGAATTCTGATTCCCTACTTAAGCAGTGAAAAACAAAAAGTGAGATTATTAGAGGAGAAGAAGAGGTTTTGTAGAAATATTTAGGGTAATAAGTTAATAGTTTTTGTTGGAATATAATGCAGTGAGATAATTTCCAGTAACAAAGCTGCTTTAAAATAGGCTGAAAGTAAAGTAATATAAACATTCAGATTTTTTTATACATGCACCTTCTTAACTTTCTGTCAAGTAAGTTCGCAAAGCTTATTATCTGTAATTGCTCCATAATGTTAACTTGACCCCTGTGCTATACTGCAGCACACTGGAATGGGTTCCGGTAATCATGGTATATCTTCTCCAACAATCAGATACTTGAACAAAACATACTAATAGGACCTCAAGGCAGGCCATGATTTCATCCTTGCCAGTGCTTATTACAAATCACAAACTTAATGTAACACAGCAATCTATTATTTCTATGTAATTCATGCTCTGCACTATTGATTATAAACTGCCCATAGTGTTTAGAAAGAACTGTGCAAACTGGGTACTTCCAAGTCCAGCTCTGTAAGCTGGCAGCAAAATCTAACAAGCCTGCCAATTTTTCTGAACCCACAGAGCTCCCAGACAACTAGGGAGGATTTTCTGAATACGGTTGTTAGGCTTTTATGTGCTCTGTGTGCTTTTTATAATAGTCTGAAGACTTCAGTTCTAGCCAGTTTCTGGAAGAAAAAAATATCTCCCCCATCACTATTAAATGGCCATCTCTGAGAAAAATTACTGGAGTGAAACCTTGTAATAACTTTATTCAGACAGATCGGTGCAGCTTCACATTTGCTTCTTAGTCTGTCACATTATGTCTATGTGGCATCACCAAAAGTCAGAAAAATACATACTTAGGGCCCAAATCATAACCCTGCTCCTTCAAGCATGAAACCAACCCTTTTCAAAGTGTTCTGTCCATTCTGTTTAGAGGGAAGCTGGATGAGTTTATTGACAGACATTAGGCAGTCCTGATTGTAAGACTGTGGATAAAATGAATGAAGAAAAGTACAGGATGAGGGAGTCGATTATGTGTTTCTAAGTTTAGACATTGAACCTCTATGGAGCCTTGTTGCTTCTTGAAGAGATAAACTCCCTCCCTGTGAATCTGTTCAGCATTCCACCCAGCTGTCTCTGTTACGGGCTGGGCAGAGAGATTGTCCCTGATTCCCTAGCTTGGTTTCGGTACTTGCATCACTAGTAGCACCTTTCCACTCCTGTCAGGTGACATGATGCCATGAACACCCAGTACACTGTTCCACACTAAAACAAGGTCACAGGACAGCATGGGAAAGACAAGCAGCCATACACACCCATGAGTGGTGCTCCAGATAAGAGCACTATGAGCATAACAGCCATTAATTGATTGGGACAAATGTTGGATATAAGCATGCTGTAACCCTGTACTGTAAGTGATATGCTGAGGCTTGTTATCTTTCATTTCTATCTTTCATGCTAATACAATTGCATTAGAAAACCAGACCCTGCAAATATTACTCAGTAGTAGCAAGCTTTACAGGATTAAAACAATCAGCTGTGTGAGACCAGATAGTTATCTTCACTATAGCTGTGCAATTCTGTGAGCAATGGTGAAAGAACTCCAAATAGCATCCAGGAAAACTTGTGAGGAATTTCATCAGTCAAAGAAAGATTAATAGAAACCGTTGGGATGCATTATGAGACTGGACTCAAACCTAATTTTTTGTCTAATAGTTGACTTAATAAGAATAAGGAAGTTATTTCCTGATATTTGCATCTCATTTTGAATTGTTCTGGAACCTAGATTTTGTTTCAAATGTATTGAAGGAAGTGTAATAACAGGGACAAAGCAGATAAACACTACTTCCCTCTGATTATTATGACTTTTTGTAATGTTATATGTAAAGTCACCAAAACCCCCAAATCATTTGTAACAAAACAAACCTGTCAATATCTGTTTGGGTTAATACTGGGCTTTTATCTCTTTGGTTTTCTTTTTCAAGGTAAGAAAATCAGCTTGTTAGCAATAATGGTTCTGGTGGGTGACAGTCTTCACAATTTTGCTGATGGCTTGGTAATAGGAGCAGCATTCTCATCATCAACAGAAACAGGTGTGACAACGACTGTTGCTATTTTATGCCATGAAATTCCTCATGAAATGGGTAAGAAAAATATCTGTGTATTTTTCCAGATTGACTTTGCATTTCCAGGTTTCCCAAAAAGTTCTTTCCTGTGTGACATTTGTGGGAATTCTTGCTTATAGCATCGTGAATTACAATGTTACTGTGTGAGACTGATACTTTCTTTGCCTTTCACAAAAACCAGAGGTGGCTTCTGCACTCATTACTGGATGCTTTCCCGGCTCATCTTCTCCAGATGCAAATGAAATCGGGTCAGGAGTGACCTGTTATTCTTATGCACACAGACACAAAAAATAATAAACTGTCAGCAAAGACCCACGTGTGCACAGTGGCCATGCCTGACACAATGGGCTGTCCAAAGGTTTCAATATGCAGCAGAGCTATTTCAGCAAGTATTCCTCTTGCTACCCTCATTCCTGCTGCTAATCAAGAGCAAGATAATAAAAGGTGCATGACCTATTTTACTAGTGGACAAGACAGGAGGATTGTTCTGTTTTGTATTGCCCTTGGTTGACATTTTCTGGTAAAACTTCCAGCATGGCTGAAGCTGCTCCTGACATTGTGTTGATGAACTTTTATAAATTGGGAAGTTTGAGATGAGAACTGCAGGTTCTTATTTCTATCATCAAATGACTGATGATTTCATGTGCTATGTAGAAAATTCCTTCAAACAAAAAGGTGGGATGGGGGATTGCTGTAAAACTGGTTAATTCTTGTTTGCAAAGCAAAGAAGATGGAACTACTTGACAGTTACATCCAAAGACTCCTTCTTAATTCTGGGGCAGTAGTGCCCCAGTGTCAAAGTGGCATTTTTACACTCATGGAGCAAAATTTGTGACCTATTATGAAATCTTTTATTTTAGAAGAAAAATCTGTGATGGGATTCTGATGTACAACTTACTCCTATTGATTAGGACTAAAATCAGTGGAATTAAACTCAAACTGGGATCAGACTGGCATAGACTACTCTGATTTGCAGCACCTGTAAAATAGTCAAAGACCATGCTGCAAATATACCCACATGATTTGAACTGGCAAGTTCCCAGTGGAGGAAGATTTAGAAACTCTGGGAAACCATGTGACTTCACTTTTGCATGCATCCAAGCTGGAAATGTCATGGAACATAGAGAACTAACAGAAAGCCACTCCTCAACACTGTATGCTATCTTTAGGAACAGCTAAACAAGTACAAGTCAATATGACTTTTTGTTGGTTTAAGATTTTTCTTTCACATAGGACAAGTTTATAACTAATTCTACAGAATTCTAAAGGCAGCCCTCCATCATTCACTATGTTTGTGCATATCTTAATTATTTTACTTCATATTTTATTACCAAGACTCTTAAAAGTAAATTTATCAGCTAAATAATAAATATTCTTTTTCTCTATGCAGGAGACTTTGCTGTGCTGCTAAGTACAGGGCTCCCCACGAAGATTGCAATTTTGATGAATTTTATAAGTGCACTAACAGCCTTCTTAGGACTTTACATTGGCCTTTCTCTATCAACTGACCCATCCATTCAAAACTGGATCTTTACTATTACAGCTGGAATGTTCTTGTATTTATCTTTAGCAGAAATGGTGAGAACTTCAGTCTATTTTTGTATTTTCCTTGTAGCATAGCCACATCATAGATGAGTGTCAGACAAATGCAGGGGGAAGAACTTGGAGAGAAAAAGAGCTCATAGGTTTGTTGGGAAGAGCATGTTGTCTGCCCTGTGTTTGTACAGTGCTTAGAAAAGTAATCTGGTTTTATTCTGTGTCAAGTTCATGCTAGGAGTCATTATAATGAAAAGAGGAAATAAAGGCCATTAAGAGACTAAAATAAAAGGAAGGGATAGGGGACTTCTAAACTGTATTTAAAAAAATATTTTATATACTTTTAAACAATATATTTTTAGTTATTTAGTAAAACATATATTTGAACCTTCAGGGGTTTTTAAAATCTTGAAAAAACTGGTTACTTTTCCCTTTTTCTGCTCTTTTCTTTATATATTTTTCACCCATTGTTTCAATGTAAATTTGCTGTTTCAGAACTAAAATGTAAAATGCTTGTCCTGAACACTTCCTAACTGTCCTAGGGAGGCTTCAATGAGCTCTTAAGCAACAAAAAAGCCTTCAGTTACCTCAACTTCTTAACAGTTACCCAATATTTTTCATACTCCCTGTTCAATAGCAATGATCTGTCTATAGAAAAGTAAAGTGTGAAGCTAGGAGGTAGGAGGAAGATCTGAGGATTGAGCAAAAATGTGGAGGAATCACGGCCCATGCCTCAGGCCACATAATTAATTGAAGAGATGGATAACTGTTACACTTGTGGCAATGCAGAGCTTAAATGTTTGCCTGGCTTTGTCAAGTCGCTCTTTAACCATCACATGCTGATGTAAAGTTTCTAGCAAGCTCCTCTGCAAAGATGGAATGCTTCGAGTTGATCAAGAGAGAGAGAAAAAAAAGTCTCTTCATAAATTATTACTTTGTTTTTTCCCAAGGCTGTCTGTCTCTCTCTTGTGTTCATTACCACTTCATGCTTGAGATGCTCTTCACCAGATTCAGACATCATACTTTAAACCTGATATGCCATTCCAGTATTACAACCTATTTAAAACTCTACTTACAGTAATTGATCTTAGACCGTGGTAGTATTTTAATCTATTTTTGCCAGTAAGTAAAGTAAAATGAACATAAAGTGCACCTAAGAGCTTAAGATGGAACTGCTAAAGGATGTGGATGTGTCAACAGTCCTGACTGAGGTGGTAAATAACAGACAAGAACACTGTGTACAAGTTACAGCTTGTTCTGACAGAGAAATTTGGAAGTTAGGCTGCCTACCAACTGTGTAGGCATGGTCTTGTTAATGGGGCTAAGAATGATGTACACATATTTTTCCTTCAGTGTTGGATCGGCATCCGCCAGGGATCCACAAGCTCCTAGAACAATAACATGTTTTTCCCTGAGTCTTCAAAGCAGTGTGCCAGCTGTAAATCCCAAGAGAAAATACAGTTCCAGGCAGAGACAGGGACATGGTTTCCCTTGTTCTCAGTTTATCATCATAATCTTGGTCTTGATGTGAAGGGAAGAAAGAAGGGAGAGAGAAGGGAGGATCTTATTTCTCTCCATCTCTTTTATTAATAAGACATTGATCAACCTTTCTCTGCATTTCACCAAAAGAACTACCATTGGGTGACTCACCTGTTTGTCAGTGTCAAATCAATCACAGGGATTAATTTATTTTAAAAATTATTTATGTAGCACTGCAGGGATCTATAGCTCTGAAAAGTTTTTTACACCTTTATAGTACATTTCAAGAGAAAATGAACCATTCTTCATGTATTTTTCAACTTTCTGCACAGAAATAGATCCTATTCTCTGCTGCACTCTCACCTACAAACAGCAATAATCAATACTCCTGCCAATGGGGTACAAACACTTAATAGTACACAAAGCTCGACTATAATTTTCAGTACTTGTTTTATGGGCTTTCACATATTCATGAGCTTGTCAGGAAACAGTTAAATAAAACTGAATAGCCTCACTGTTTTCTGCATTGAGGAACATTGAGGGATGTGAGTAGAGGTTTGTTGACAGAACAACACTGTGAGACTGCCACCACAGACAAAGTAGCACCAAACTACTTCTGTGGTTAATTAAAGGTTTTTCATTTCTACAAATGACATTGTAACTCCATTAGCAAGCTGGGTAGACTAATAATTTCAGAAACTGAATAAGGGACAAAAGATAAAATCATTCATATCCATAATTTTTCAAGAAATTATGCAAAATCTGAGTTTACTCTGACTAACTTTAAAAATGTTTTCAATTTTGAAGATAAAGGAGTAGTTTTTAAAGTGATTTACTGGACTGCTGCAGTGCAGCAGCCATGCCACATGTGTCCAGCTTGGTGGAACTCCTTTTTTGGCCAGTACATGCTTGAGAGCCTCTCATGCTTTCTTCCATCATGCTGCTTCCTATTTCTTCTTATCTTTTGTTCACTCATGATAGCGTGAGCTGGAGCAGAGCAGAGCAGTCCTTTGATTGGCAGTACCTCTTTTGCCTCTGGCAGACTTGAAGCATTAGCAGGTGTGATAGCTTCCAACAGCTTGGATGTGGTGCTGTGTTCCCATAATTTCTCCTTCGCATCTGCCAGTTCAGTAGGCTTATGCTTCTTAGAGAACAAGAGCCCCTCTGCTACACCCCACGCTGTGTGGCTCGGAGAGAGCTGGGCAACCATAGCTGATATTGTGACATCGTTTTATTTTAACAGAAAAGCAGGGATGTCACACTAGGTATGGCTGCAGGAACGGTTTGTGGGCTGATAACAGGCACGTAGGTCAGATGGAGGGAGCAGATTCAGCATTGGACATGGAAAGGGCACTACTTGCTAAGAATTTCTTTTGAAAACTCTCTCAGGAACCTACTGTGCCTATGTGTAGCTCCTGAATTGTCACTGACAGCAATAAATAAATTGTTACTGATAGCAATGAAAATTCGATTTTGCAGTGGGAGGAGAAAATTTTCCTCTTTGGAGAACTTTTCACTCAGGCACTGGGGAATGGACGGATTATAAGAATAAATAAGAAAGACTAAACATTTAGACTTGAACCCTGGATCCAGGCTAGGTCTTAATTAACAGTTTTTACTTACATACACAAAAAACTCTGTGTGCTCTAAGCACTTAAAACTGTCAGTTCAGATTTTGATTTACATCAGAACTTTGAGGTGTTTACACTTGCTTTAGATTAAAAGTTTCTGATTATCTTTAAACACTGACCAAATATAACTATGTAAGCTTCTGTACTGTAATTTAAAACACTGCTTGGTTGTAATGAAGATCCAAGGCATTTGGTTTTCCCTGTTATTTTCAGGCATAACTTTAAAGTAGAGGCAGATTTTTCAGTACAGTTTTTTAAAATTCTTCCAGAGAGAAAAGAATGCAGGAGAAGCAGCCTCAGAGACCCCCCCTCTGACAGAGGGAAGGACAAGCATAGCAAACACTCCCCTTACCCTCCTTGGTCAGCACCACTCCACTGTCTCCCAGTGGCTGCTGGTGTTACAGCTACTGTGAAGAGCCTCCAAAGTGCACAGCAACTCAGTAGCTTTATTCAAGCACAGAAAAAACACACAACCAAAACCAGAAGTCAGCACCAGATTATTGCTCTATATTTATTTCCAGAGTCGATGTGACAATATTAGCAGTTGTCAGTGTTTCCCCTGAATAAAGCAGAAATATCAAGAGAATTTGAGCCTGAGGCATCATTTTTGCAAGCTCTGTTTAGACACATATTAAATTAAATCTTTGATAAAATACACGGTGTAGAGTGAAAAGTCAGTGCAAGTAGCTTTTATTATGATTATAAATAAGTGTTGCTCCCTTATTTCATTTAAAACTCACCGAGAAAAATACTTGATATTTTCAAATATATTTTAAAAGTCCTGTTTTCTACTTGTACATTTACTAAAGCCCAAGTAAATAGGAGTGTGGCCAGTTGTTTCAGAAAAAACATGATTGACCCTATATATAGTACTGAAGCAAAAAATACTCCAACTAGGTTATTCCCACAAAAGGAAATCACTAATTTTACTAAATAAGCATTTCCTTACAGATAGCTGTATAAAATGACTACAAAATATTGAGAAGTTAACAAATTTCAGAATCTTGTTTATAATTCCAGTTAGTGCTAGTGAAAGAACCAAAGTGGGTAGAATTTGATTAATTCAAATATTTCACTGTCAAGATCAGCTTTGTCAAAATGTACAGGCAATGCTTCACACAGATGACTATAGCCAGAGGCTCAGCATTTTGAAAGTTGCTTTTTTTTTAATGACGTTTGCCTTGTTTTCCCATAACTTTTTTTCCCACAGATGAATGTATCTGGCTCTCATTCTGCTGTCTTATTCTTTTTTTAGCTTCCTGAAATGACTCATATTCAGACACGGCGACCCTGGTTGATGTTTCTCCTACAGAACCTTGGATTACTATTAGGCTGGCTTTGCCTCTTACTTTTGGCTGTATTTGAACAGAAAATTAAAATATAAGTTTTCTGTTGGAAATCTCGAAGTACCACTTATGACAGTGGATAGCATTATTCATAAGTTTGTCATGTCTGCCATAGTGATATGTAAATTAAGTTGCTGGGATTTTATATCAGAACAGTCGATAACTATTTTACTTTATTAACTTATTGTTCAGATTTTTGTAATTATTTTTTTGTAAACATGAATGCTTAGAATTATGTTTTATTTGTTACTGAGTTTACCAGATCCCATGCTCAAACTCACAGGAGCTTTTAATTAGTTTTTATTGAGACTGTTCTAGTTGAATGCTCTAAGTGATCTCTGCCAGTCTGATTGAAGAAAAGAATAAAACACTTTTATATGCAATAATTAAAGTGGACTAACCATAGTTGAGTAATTTGAATAAGGAATGGTTTTTTGCCTTTTAGTACAAAGAATTAATATATTTCTTTAAATCTAAAAAGTGTAGCAAACCTAAACTGCTAAATGGCATAAAGCAATCTCTTAAAGTCTGTACTTTCTACTTTGTAAACATAAAGATTCTCACCAGTTGCATCTTACTGGTCCACTGTGGCAGGAAAAAAAAGACAAGTTTAAATGTTGAAGTTTATGATACAGAAATTTGGGAACACTCTTTTCAGACTTTAATACAGTTTCTCATATGTGTGAGGGAATCTGTGACAGTCAAGCACTGGACTAACCACCTTTTGCATCATCTCACCTCCGGTGGTTGCTTATAGCAACTGCTTATGAAGGATTATAAGAAATATGTTTAAATTGATTTTCCCTGATATCCCTTCCAGGCTCCTCAAATGAAGGGATGTCTTGAGCCAAATGTTGCTTCTGAGACATCAAATTCAATAAACACTTGCCTTCCTGTCAGCAATTAGTTTAATCATAGATATGTGATGTGCATTGTGGAGAGAGCTTTTTCAATTGTCTAGAGTGCATGTGCCTTCACTGCAACTCCTCCCATACTGATTGATTTTTGTGTAGTTAGTCCTCTTGATTTCAAGGTAATTCTGCATAAGTTGATTAATTTAATTTAGTTTTGCAAAACCAGGTCTGAGACAAATACACAAATTCTGTCCTGATGGCTGAGCAGCTTCCAGGAGGTGTTCAGCAACAACAGTCAGCTGTGTGATTTCAGTTCTTTACATGCTCTCAACTTCTGGTGCAAGGACTTCTCCCCTACCTTATTTACACTTTTGTATGAGAACTGAATTATTTTCTTTCTTTCTCCTCTGATGGGCTGTGGAAATAGGGAGAGCAAGTTACAGAACAGACATACATTCTTTATGTAGCAACTGAAAATTTTCTTTTCTTTGTCTAAACTCTGTCTCGAAATATCTCTACATTATGACAACATGACTGTCTCACAATGTGTCCTGTTTTTATTTGATAGCTCCTACTGAAGGTACAATTATTCTCATCTTACAGAGGGGAACAGAATCTACTCTCCTAGAGCAGACTGTCAGACCTGTTAGTTATCAAAAGCTTCGCGAGCACTATACTAACTTATCAAAATACAAAGTGAAAAAAATACCAAACTTCACTGTTTATGGTAGCACATGTTCATGGGATTGTGATGCTTTAGTCAACCACAGACTAACCCTCAGGGGAAAAAAAACCAAACTTAGAGATAATTTCAAAAGTAGATAAGCATTCATTTTCAATGCCTGTTAGTTATGAGAGTCTGCAGCAAATACTCCAATGCAAATCTAGACAAACTTAGACATCTGCATACCTTAAGAGACCTGGTCCCAAACAATTTATCCAAGGTAACACAGGAAGTCTCTGTCTGACAGGGGAGTGAACTGAGCCCTATTTAAGGCTGAAAGAACAATCCTAGCTTCTTTTATTTAGGTGTGCAAATATTACGATTGCATCTTCTGTTGATGTGACTTTGAAAGGTGAGCTGAGAAGCCATGTCTAATGCTTCTGTTTTCAAAGTTTACATTTTTTTTTCAGGAGCTTGTGCTTGATTTTATTATGGTAATATTTTTAAAAAGTGGTTTCTCGATATTTTATCTGTTTGTATTGGCACCAAGTCACTTCATGACCTTCAGCTGTGATAGTCAATTCAAGCAATAGCAGGGCATCACTGGACATAAGCAAAATCTATGCTTGTATCAGATGGTGCAAATGAATATTGGAAACATCCATTATTTCAAAAAGAAGAGTTACCATAGTTTGAATGCTTATGTATGCCTAGTGTTTGCTACCACAGAAAACAAGATTATCAATATGATCATGTTTTGGTAATGTTATTGTATTCTGAAATATTTGTCTACTATTTATTATGTGTCTGAAAGAGGCCAAGTAATTTCTGGCAGTGTGTACTTTAAAGTGGCATGTGAGCATAAGTTCCCATCCAGATATTATCTGTGGACATATTGTATCCACATCTGTTAAGAAAATGCCATCTTTTGGCTATATATGTTTATCAGGCATCTTGATCACATTTAACAACCAAATGCATTTATACAGCTTCCACCAGAGCCACAGATATGCTGATCAGAAAGCCAGTTAATCTTTATTTCTGCCATAGAGCTCTTTGGCTTTTGTGGTGTTTGTCAGTAAGTGAGTAGTTCTATGACCACTTTGCCCTGGTGTCAAACATGAACACCTGAAGTCTCATCAGCATATGAAAGTTTGAATTCCTGTGGCACTTAAAGAGAACTTATCTCACTACTTAAGGTTAGTGCCTCTGCTGTAAATCTCTTTAAATTAGTGTCTTTAAAAAGATACCAAAGGTAGAATATTACCACATGTAAACCCAGATTTCTAGCCTTACAGAGGGCTGGAAATTGTTCTTATAGATCACTGAAACAGAAAACTAAATTAGTTTTACACCAAAGAGATTCACCTCTCAAATTCATTGTTTTAGTCATTGTTCTCTAAAAATTCCAAGAAAAATACTAGAATATGTTTTTGTGTCCTTACAAAAGAGAAGACTGTGCATAAGTGATCTTACAAAGAATTCTCTTTTAGTTTGTTTTAAATTCTGTACAGTTTGTTCATAGAGATCTGAAACAGACCTGTTTTTAAAGCCAGGTATCTCTTTCTGTTGCTTCAAACCTAACAGACAGAGAGCATAACATGCCAATGTTTTCACTGAGTCAGATCCTGAGTAAGGACTGCAGAACTTCATCACTGCAGACCTTAAATCAGGACTAGGTTTCTCTGTAAGAGGTATGCAATTACTCAAACAGATGTTATATGCTTGATGGAGAGATTACTTGGTGAGGTTTTACAGCCATTCTGGCAGTTCTAACTAGATAATCATAATGTTCCTTTGAAACTTTAAATACATGAATCTATAGATACAGGAATTTTTCTAGAAGAAGCTGCTTAGCGTTTCTCCCTTTCATCTATTCTTAGTTTTCAGGCCCTCTTAAGATTAAATGATCTTGCTTTCCTACACAGAAAACTAGAGAGAACATCAAAAGTTGAAAGAATTTGGTTGCTACAGTATTTTTTCTTGGAAGTTAGGTGGCAGAGGGCCTCATAAAGAACTTATTCCAAACTACCAGTGCTCCCAAGCATGAGACCTGACCTTGTACCTCTCTTTTCTGTATATGTTACACATTATCCAGTGACTCCTAAGATAAATAGTACCTTCTTTGCAGTCAGTTATAGTAATGGCCTCAGGAGTTTCTGGAGCTCATCTGCATGGTTTAAATACTGCCATCTATTCCTTTACTGTATTTTATGCTTTAAACATGAATGTGGCATGTCTCCAGAGACAGAAAAATACCTTTTTCATATAGGAAAACATAGTTTCGGTATTTACCCTTGGAGTGTTTTTCTATCACCCTGTCATTGCACTTGCGAAAGCGAATTATCATTGTAACAGTTTTAAGCAGGTTTATATCTGTTTGATGTATGGATTAGGGCTGATACCTTATCAGTGTTCTTAGCTCTTCTTTCTTTATTGTAACCTTTTGTCAAACCTTCCTCTCATTTTAAAAAGAAGCTGCCTTCTATTGTGAGAGTAGCTGTAGGAATGCGACTACAGAAAATACAAGCAGTAATTGCACAATGGCTTTAATCAAAACAAAAAGTCCTGCAATTTATTTTACTAGACCCACCTACATTCCCTTCTCCCCAAAAGAACAAAAAATCCAGGCATGGAGCCGTTGCTCTGGGTCACGCAGGGGAATGTAAGAAGTGCCTCTTTCCTTTTATGTCCCTGATAAGAGGACGAAGCACAACGGGACACCGTGCACAGACGCCCGGACGCGTGGAAGTCCCTGCCAAGCTGCGGCGGGCGGAGCAGCATCCCGGGCAGGGTGCGGGGAGCGCCCAGGGCTGCTGCCGCTGCCCCTGCCCGGGACAGGACCCGGAGCGGGCGGGGCACTGCCGGGGGGAACGGCAGCCTGGCACCAGGGCGCTTGCAGCGGGAGGATCCGAGGATTACAGCTGTCTCTCTCGCCCTGCAGCACTGCAGGGCGCATCCTCAGACGCTTCGTGTTGCCCTGGCCTTGGAAGTGAAAAGTGTCGCGAAAGCGGCCAGGCCGACAGCCCCGTGCTCCCGCAGGGCGACAATTCGCAGGGCCCCAGCAATCAGGGGCATCCCGGGAACGCCCAGGGAGATCCATCCCCGCCTCACAGCCGCAGGGCACCCAAACGGAGCGCGACTGGCAGCCTCTCGCCGCCAGGGTCTCAGCTCTGACACTGCCAGAGAGCACTAAGCACAGGATTACCTGGCACCATAAATCTGCCTAGCAACCATTTGCATTTTGGCCCAAGGTAATGCCGACCGGCTCCAACGCGGTGCTATAGATGTGTCTATATGGGATATAGTTTTGTTCCACTGCAGTTGGCTGGGGAAGCCTCCTCCTTTTCCCAGGGGCCAGAAGGACCTAATCTGACCCACCCAGGAGAGGTGACAAGAGATGTGCATAGGGAAATAGGCTAGTCAATTATTATGACATACTCCAGTCTTAATTCAAGATCACACCAAATTGCTCTCCGTGGACTCTCATGCTGCAGGGAGGGCAGCAGGACAATGCCTGTGCTGCTCTGTTGGGTAGCTACCCAGGCTGTTCTCACCAGGGTAAATGGGACGTGAACAGCAGCCATAGCTCAGGCCTGGCAGGTGTTTCAGAGCATCTCAGGTGTCCCTGTATTGCTGGTGTATACCCACCAGCACACCACCACAGGAAAACTCTTTTTAACTCTTCTGGCAAGGACTTTCTAGTTTTCGTCCTTCTACCTGCTATGCAAATACCATAACCCATTTGATATAGGCTGTTACCTGTTCTTGTCCACCACTCATGCTGATGGTTATGGACAGGTTTTTGTGTTGCAACAGTTTATTTCTTCAGAAAGAGAAACAGAATGTTGGAGATTTCACTGGGAATCACACAGAAGGAGATATAATATACACAGTGGTACCAGTAATGCAACTCATTTTTGGAGACACTGCTGTGAGTACTGAGCACAAACACAAGTCATCTTTTGATTCTACACTGAAGTGTGTTGGTGTTGTCTTGGTGGTCTTGGGTAGTTTAATCAGTAACAACTAGTAGAGTGTCCTAGTTTCAGGACTTCAAAGACCATCTATGTATGCCTGTGCAAAGACATAGTATGAGCTCTGGAGCAAGAGTACATCTACTTTTTTACTGTCATGCCAGTCCAGAATGGGATGGGTATTGATTTTAAGTATAGAACCTAATGCCAGCTATATGCACAGTACAGTGGCTCAGGAGCAGGTAGCTATAACTAACAGCACGTTTAGAAAGGTGTAAATGGGCAATATACATCTGGTGGTTTAGGATGCCCAGGACAGCACAGCAGCATTCAGAAAACTTCCACACTGCACTATGGCCATGAATGCAATTCTTTTGCCAGGTACTATCCACATGAGAAGTCCCATGAAGGTTAGAATCATTCTGTTACACTCCAGGACTTCACCGATGATAATTTTTTGTGCACTTTGCACAAGGTTGCAGAGAAAAAGATAAAATGGACAATAAGGCTCTTCTGTAATATGGTAAAAAACTGAGCACAAGTGGCAACACCCTGCAAGTTGCACAGCGATTCCTCATCCTGCACAAATGGAAAGCATTTTCACTTTGAAACAAGCAGGGCAAAACTGATACATAACAGGAAAGCCAGAACAAGGAAGTGTCAGGAGAAAGTTCTTGCAGATGACTGTGTAAATGACAAAACAAAAAACAAATACATGAAGAATATTACTCCCTCCTCATTGCAGTACCTTCTCATTGACTAACACAAACCCCACACAATTCTATCAAATATTGCTGGAAAATATTGTGGCTAAGATGTCAAGTTTTAGCACTGGAAATTATCCACATATTACAAAATAGATTACTTTTAATAACTCTTAAACTTGAAAATAGGCATTGAAAATATCTATATGCTCACAGCCATGTAATTTAGAAAATACTTATTCATAGTTGATGAAATAAGTGTAATTTTGTGCACAGGATGTCAATTCCATCTCAAGTAATGAGAGTAGAAAAAAGCTTATGAAAGCATAGTCCATTTTCTATCATTTCCTAGTACCATAAAACCTACTTTTCAAATTGGCTTTTTGTACTTGCAATTAGCAAGAATATGCCATTTGTCTAGACAACAGAGTAGCTGAATATCTGATGTTTCTGGCATTATTAGGGTAGACTAAGAACACACACAACTATTTGTAAATTCCTTTCTAGCATGTATTATTTTAATATACCATCAAAATTCTTAGGTTGGAGTGCACACAGGTAACCCTTTATTCTTGACTGTGATTCCTGCTCATGGAACTGTGTTTTCTACAAATAATTAAAATGCACTTGACTTGAGTGAAGTGGCCTTTTTTTTGTTTCCTTTCCTTTCTCTCACCTAATTTCTCCCACCAATATAATTCCTGCTATGTGGTAAGTTTCAGTTTTGGTGGAGAAAACCTGATTTTTTTTTTTTACAGAGATTTCATTACTGTAGTGTGTGTTGGATCATAGGCATGAGAGACTTCAGAATGGATGGTTTGAATTCTAGGGAAGCATAAATAGAGCAAGACATTCCCACCTTTGTTTTTCTTGCTTGGTTTGTTGCTTTGGGCTTTTTCAACTTTTTTTTTTTATTTTTTTTATTTTTTTTTTTT
>VZTR01004428.1:108126-126883 GCA_013400775.1 Chaetops frenatus | reverse complement strand
TAAAAATAAAAAAAAAGGAACCACTAAAATCCCAATAAAATATCTAAATATCAAGGTGCAAATCTTGACACTGGTATTTACCAGTTTACATTAGAATGCAACTGATAGGGCTTCTGCACACCTATGGCCACTTTTTTAAAGCTTTTGTTTCCCAGCAGAGACATATTGGCTGACCCTGGGCATGTGCCCAATCTTTTGCAAATTATCAGTAAAACAATTGCTAACCACTTTCATTTCTACAGCCTACTAGTATTACAGATGAAGACACAGAAAAACAGTTTCTAATAATGGGTAAATATTGGATTTAGGCAATATAAACTGAAAATTCCTGATGACTTGAAGTAGATATGTACTTGCAATAGACTCTTGCAGTTTATAGTTGTGGTAATGTAAACTATAGCAATAACAAGAATTGCTTTTGAGTATCTTGTGTTGATCTCAAGTAAGAAATATTCCATAGTTTTCCCTTCAGAATTCACAACAGAAACGGTATGTCAGACAGTAAGAACAAACCTTCAGGTCCCTGCCTTTCTCAAAAATTACATTTTTCTATGTTCAAAATGGCTATTTGAATACTAAAAGGGCCTTTTCCTGTGTTCTTCACTTTTGTCTTACTTATTTCAGAAATAGCCACCTTTTACAAAGAATGGCCAAGCTTGTTCCCCAAGGAAATTGGTGCTTCACATGGTAAGAAACAGAGTTTTGGCAGAAGAGACATTTACATTCATTATATTCATGGTTACAAAATAGCATCAGATGTCAGATTCAAGACCTTGCTCTCTAATGCTCTTAAAATCAGTGAGACTTTGCAGCATGTAAAGAATAAACCACTTCTGTACTCTCAGGTTCATTTTATATTGACAAAATTTTACTATAAGCATAATTGCGAATTCATGCTGTTTTAAACAAAAGACAACACCAGCTTTTAGATTCTTTATAACAAAACTCCCAAGCCTGCACAGTGCCTCTGTTACTGAGATCTACATGATAAGGAGATCATCTGAAATACAGCTGGCAACCAGCACCGTTTCTCAAGTACTGAAAGTTCCTAGGCAGTATGTTTGATGAAAAACACATTGCATGTTCATTTATCCCCTATGTCTATTTAAAATGTGAGATATAAACATCTCTACTACAGACCAACTCAAAAACCCTATATCTGGTTTACATCCTTCAGTCACTGCAAGGACACTTCACTTGCTAATCCATTGTGGAACTGATTTTTAACAAAATAAAAGCAAATTCAATTTGTTAAGTTTAACCAGATCCTGTAATACCCTTCCAGTAAGTCTACCACCACAGTTCTAGCTGCCTTGTGTTATTATTTTCTGGTGACAGATAGGCTGCTGCAAATATTTCTACCATAATTAATCTGCTCCAAGGGTAAAAAAAAGAAAAAAGTTGAAAGTAAACTTCTAAATTACTTGGTACTGCACCTTACAGTGTGAACAGGTCCTTGTGGTTTTAAGGTCTATCAATGTAAGACAAATAAGACAAAATGATTTCCCGTGCAGTGACAGGGAAAAAGCAGTGTTTGATTTGTCTGTGATGCCAGATAACAATCATCAATATTAATGTAACAGTTTTGGCACTAGTTTGCTTGTCGTTAACTCTGCCTGTTGGCTACATCTACTATTTTCACTCTAATTATACAGTGTTCCATACCACCTACTCAAAAAAGAGAGAATAATCAATCAAGCTCTCTCAGGGAAAATCTAATGAAGAAGACCGTTCCTTCACAAATGAGATTTTTCCATGTCTTGTCTCTCACATTATCTCATCAGCTGAGTTCTGCAGAATGGTAAGAAAATGGAATGAACTTTCTACTAGAGTTCAATAGAAAGCTCAAAACATGGGGGTTTCCAACCAGTTCTAAGGAGCATCCTTGGGTACTTCAAGTAACCCCTAGGGCTTGGTAAGTTTGCCAATTTGTCTATCAGTAGTGAAATACAACAAAAGAAACTTCCTTAGCTCTGTGGTCTTATATTTGCACAAGACTTTGTAAGGGAGCTCAAGGGCAGTAGGACCGAAAAGAATTGTCAGTGAAAAGCCCCAAATATCTGCACAGAAACAACCTGTTGGCTAATGCAAAAGATAGCAAAATATATAAACCCCACCTTTCTCTCTACAGTTTATTGCAGGGATAATCCAGTCTGAGTATGGAGAATTGGATGTAATCCTCTTCTGAGAATGCACACCTTTTCTTTCAAAGATCTGAATCTGATCACTCAGCTCTCTTTTAGAGATTGGCTGAAGGAGGCTGTTCTGCCAAATTGTATGAAACATAATTACAGATCAGAATACTCCAAAACTAATCCAGAACTAGTTAATTCAATTTCCAGAGACTGCTTGTGAATTTTCTCCAGGGCCTACTGTTCCTTGGAGCCAAGACCAGAATCCTCCAAGTGATAAATTGGTCACCAGGTTGAAGAGTAACAGTCAAAGAAGAGCTGGGGTGGGCAGACACCTCTGGAGATTTTCTAGTTCAACCACCCTAGCTCAGAGCAGGCTCAGCTAGAGGAGGTTTCCCACAGTCATGTCCAGCTTAGTGTTGAGAATCTCCAAGGATGGACAGTGCACAACCTCTCTGGGCAACCTGTGCCGGGGCTCAGTCGCCCTGTTTCAGTTTGTCCACTTCACCTCTAGTCCTGTCACTAAATGCCACTGAGAAGAGCCTGGCTCCATCTTCTGCACAACAGCATATGATGCCCCCAAGCCTTCTCTTCCTGAGGCTGGACAGTCCCAGCCCTCTCAGCTTCTCCTCATGCAGCAAATGCTACAAGCCCTTAAGCATCCTTGTAGAACTTTGCTGGCCTTGTTTTCCATGTGTTTCTTGTCCTGGGAGGTTCAGCACTGGGCCCAGCACTCCAGATACGTCTCATCAAGGCTGAGTAGAGAGGAAGGGTCACCTCTCTCAGCCTGCTGGCAATGCTGACAGACAGGCTGGACATGAGCCAGCAACACGTCCTTACAGCACAAAAGGGCAAAAGCCTCCTCTGCAAAGCTCATTTCCAGCTCGATCCCAGCCTGCACTGGTGCATGGGGTTATTCCTCTCCAGGGACAGGACTTGGCATTTTGACTTTTTGAACTTTCCTGTTTGCCCATTTCCCCAGCCCATCAAGGTCCCTCTCAATGGGAGTACAACCCCCAGTTCTGTACCACCAGCAGGTCACATTCTTCCTTTTCTTTTTCTCCAACCTAATACCTTAAATTATTTCCTGTGGAGTTCTACTGAGAATAGAGAAGTGTGACTCCTCAGAGCTGCCAGTAAGTGTGATGTAAGCACAGTCCTTTGGGGAGCAGCAGACAGGGATTTCAAGCTCCTCCTGATAAAAGCAACAAATGTCCCCAGCAACGTTCTTCACACATTAGATACTTTGCCTAAGAATAGGGATCTGTGTTTTTCTCTCAACCAGCTCTGGAAAGACGGTGACCACACTTTTTGTCAGAGGATAGTTCACTTATGAGGCAACTTTGAAGCATGTCTTGGCTGGGCCCTAGAAAATACTTAATTTCTAGGTTTTGAATCCTTGAGAGATAACATTCTGAATTGCTCAGACTGTAACAGAAGCTGAATTTAGGGAGCTTACCAATCAAATGGAGTTATTTAACAAGCTTATGTAGCTCTATCTCTTATTCATATATATCAACTGATATTTGTCCCTGACTTTGTCCTTTCCATCCAGCCTCATAGAGTTCCAAGAGTGTAAAATATTCTCTGTCAAACTACTGCTACAGACTAGAGATGGGAAGAGAATGACATGAGGCAGATACTGCATAGTTATTTTATTCTAACTCTCCCAGCTAGTCCACATCCCTGCAAATCAGTACTACTTATGATGTACAAAAACCACCAGAGCTACAAATTTATATGTTTAATAGTTTAAAAAAGTATTTTTGAAAATAAAAATTGCAAACTCTACTTACTATTATTTTTACTTATGTCAAAGTTTTGTCAATATGTAAAGTATCCAAACATTGTCTCATTAATAAGCTTGTTTGAAAATCTGAAATTCAAATAATGATGTTTTCTCTTTATATGTAACAGTTTACTTGCTATCAGTAAACTTCAACTTCCTGCACTGCACAGATCTGACCAGACTTTCCAAGCTTTTGTTAATCCCAAAATGTGCCCATCAGATAAAATTTTCTATTTGGATAGCACTTCTTGTCTTTCCAAAGCTGTTCATAAGTCTGGAATACAAGCTTTAAAATGCCAAGTTTGTAAGATGTCTCTTTATTGGAGTGAATATGTCCTCAGTTACAGCAATAGCCCCTTACACTTCAGAGATTGCCTTAGGAGAAACCAGGACGAAATTAAAGGTAAATGTGAGTGAACTACAGTAATAAACTGAATATATTTCAAAGGCGATCTCAGTGCATTCATTTAAATAAAAAATTTATAAATCCCAGACCTTTGAATTAGAACAGTTTTCAGAGCCCCTTAAAGGATCACTGTAGGAAGCAGCTCACCCTGAATCTCAATTGCTTATTTCTTGTTATCAAAAAATTATCAGTATTTATAGTTGCAAATGTAGAAACCTGCACAATACTTCCTCTGTAGAAAACCAAAATTAAATCCTGGAAACTTCACAAATACATACTTCTGGGTTGTTTCACTTACTTTTGCTACTTTGAACACACATTTTCTCAAAAGTTTTTTCAGGCAATTCTGAAAAATTGTCTGACATTCACAAAGATGCCACAAGATAGAGCAGAGGGTATTCAGTGGGCTTATTGCAGCAATAGTTATTCCTACTGATTTTTTTCCAAAATGCTCAAAATCTGGTTCCTCCAGGGAAAGATTTATTTGTCTTAAGACTCATACTTTACTGTGGTACAATGAAAGACAATCTTTTGTGCTGTAAACAGCTATGGAATTGTAAATTAGTTCTATTTGCCCAAGAAATGCTATGTTTCAAAAATATTTAATCCCATGTAAATGTTTAACGTGAAATCTTTAAAATGCATTTCTACAAGAAGTGTAATTCCCATCCTTCTCCTGACACAAGTTAGTGGCTTTAGAATAAAATCCATTATAAGCTCACTGGTTTGCAAACCATGGAATTTTGAAAATATTGTTTCTTGGCATCTTCTAGTTATAAACGATAAAACAGAAGTTGATGATATGGCAGCTGTGGAGAAACTAGTATCTATTTTCTAAATGTTATAATTTTTTCTGGGTCAGATATATATTGCTCATAAAGTCACAGAAAATAACAGTTCATATGATAAATCATTTGAAAATACCAACACTTTAAGTTGTGACACTACCTGTACATTGCATGTTTGCCCCAACCATATATTTATAGTCTGAAGAAAATCTAGAGGTAATGAAAGTGGTAAATGCATTCTTATGAATACTGTATACTTCATATTAATCCCTTATTTATGGTGTGGGCCAGATGCAAGATAGTAGAAACGAAAATATTAGGTGTTTTTCTGGCAGGAAAATGTACTCCATTATTATGCACAATATATCACAACAAAGAAGGGCTGTTTGTTTTTTGGGCTCTCACAGGGAATTGACAAGATATTTGGCTGTCATCCTTAAAATTTTTGGATATACAAAACCAGGCTTTGCAGTAAATATTTACGTTTGGTTGTGTTTTTTTTGCACTGTGCCAAGACCAAATGAGAAAGAGGTTTTAAACCTTCAAAAACTGTTGAAGTAATATTTATCTCTTCTCATTTTATATAATTCCTGTTTTTTAAATGCATTTGTACTTATCATTTGGGAATTCCTAACAAGACCAAATTTTAACAAAATGGAAAAGAAAATTTGGAAACTGCTGTGAAAAACAGGTTACTAGGGTTACTAAGATGTGAACTTGTTTTCTACCCAAGATCTTGTAGAGGTTCAGAAGCTTAGGATATTTCAGATCTCTTATATTTTATGAGGAAGTAATAATGGCTGTCTGAATAGATCTCATTTTAAAGATTTGAGTGTTTAAAACAGTGGCTGGTGCAACACCTTGAAGTGACACTTGCTTTTTTAATTCTTAAGGTCAGCTAAGTTGCATTCATGTGAAATAACTACTGAGAAATGGAAAAGATGGCAGTAAATGTAGCTCCAGCATTCTCTGCTTTTTTTTTCATCAGCCTGTAGAGCAAGACGGTGTCAGGACACGAGCAGTGGCATTGCCTGGAGTGCCCAGCTCAGGGCATTGTGACTTCACTTCCACAGGTTTCGAATTTCCACCAGCTACAGCAGTGCAGGGGAATTCTATCAGGGTGGGCAGTAGGTAAATGTGTGACTCGAGTTTGTTGGTTAGAATGGAAATTTGGATTCTTTGGTATTACAGTATGAAATCTTTGCATCCATATAGGGAAGAAATGTACACTCAGTATTCCAAACTGGTTTTCAAGCTACTATGCAAAAAGGGCTATGCAATAGCTGTCAGTGTTGTAAATCCTCTGTAGAACAATAGCCTTAGCAAATTTAGTGAACTGCAATAAACCAATTTCATCTTATGGCAGTTTTAATACTTGATAGAAGCCCAGAGCACTGCAACAATCAAACTAGAAAAATCTGATCTCCTCTCTAGAGTGACTTATCTGGCAATGCTCAGAGAACCTGACCTAATTTGAGCTACTCTTTTTGCACCCGTGCTAATGTGAAACGTGACAAGAGCACTTAAAACCTATTCCTGAAAAAATCTCAGGGGGAGGTGGCTTGTGCCTGTATCCTACCTTATTATCCCAGCCAGAAGCTGTACAAACTGAGCTGTCTTAGCTGGAACTCAAATGACTCATCATTTTAAAGACAATTATGATTTAAAGCATGTTTCTATAATAGCTTGAAACGCTCCCTATGGCATGTAAATGAGATGACTGTTTATAAATAAGAGTGCATCTTGATATTGTTAATATTTTCCTTGTCTCTGAAAGATTTATAGTAATAATTCAAAAATAGTTCATCCTTATAAAATACATAAGAAGAGTTTTTTTGAGAATAATTGATTGTTTTAAAGTATTATTAAAATAAATAGAGCTTGCCTGGTCTCTGCCTCAATTCAGAGCTCTCCTAGAGGAGTCAATCTTTGCTCCCTATAGCAGTCATCTCTGTCAATGAACTTATTTTTTGATTCTGCCCTGTTTACAGCTAAAACTTTTTCTGGGGTACCTCTCAGCACAATGTAGTTTTTTGACATTTTGACTTTTTTCAAAGTGGGATGTACAGCTCTAAATAGGTTTTTCTTTTAAACTTCATGAAAAGCAACTGAGGAGCCACAGAAACAAAGGCCCCTTCGGTAGAGTGAAGGGGAATTGGTCATATAAGCCAACATTTTACAATCCTTTCAAACTAAGGCCAATTAGCAGATGTTCAAGAAACTTTATCATTAGTGCCATCAGTCCTGATGTCCTTGCTATGTGGTATATGTAGTTGTTGCCTTTCTGACACTGTATACTGTTTCCTGTAGGGCTTAAAAGGCTGCAGTTTTATGGCTCTTTGTGTGAACTGATTTTACTGCACACATTTTTAGTCTAATTTCACCTGATTATGGTGCAATCTGAAAGGTGCCAGTGCAGGAGTCCAAGCTGTCTGTGCTCCAAATGCATGGGGATTAATGCTAACAGAAGCTGTGTGTGGGACCCACTCACAGCATCCCGGGAGCAGCCAGGCAGCACTTCCCATTCGAGGCATTCTGCCCTGTTTTTTCTTAGGGCATTTAGGCCTCACAGTTTCCATGTATGAGGTCATACCCACGTGGAGAAATCTTCAGTTAAACCACCTTTCCTCTAAGACAGTAAGGCAAACGAGCAGCAGAAGGGTTAGAGACTCTGCGAGCCCTGCATTTAGCTGGCCTGCGAGCTGCAGCACACATCCCTCTATAGCCAAGGATCACACAGGCTGAAGCCATAAATCAAAGGTAGCTTTATGAGAGCAGGCCAGCACAGAAGCAGCACACTTCCAGCAGGACAGAGTGCAGTGTGTGCCAGCCACCTGAGCACCACCAGCTTGTTCAGGTGGAATGTGCAGCCCTGGCTGGATCCTGACACTCTCTTGCTGTCTGCACCAGCTCCCTTCAGCCTTTCTCAGTTCAGACTTCTGGCTGCCAGGGATGTGCTGGGACACAGCTTTGCACTCTTTGCTAATTCATGGAGTCACAGAGCCATTGTTGTTCCACATCAAGCTTTCATCTATCCGTGGCTTCAGAAATCTTTGTGGACCAGCAGTAGTGTTTCAAAAAAAAAATTTTGAGGCAGGGGAGAAGGTGATGAAATAACTTGGATTTCCAGTCTGCAGTGATTTGCTTTCAGCAAAGCCACTGACTGACAAATATTTAACAATACATATGTTTTGTGCTAGAAATGCAAAGATGCAATCTATCTGCAGACGTATTTGTTCACAGTATTAACATCTTGGGGTATTTTTACCGGGAGCAAGGGAAGTTGAAATAGAGATTATAAAAATGTCTCTTGACAAGGCAGTTTCTTGTTAATCTAAGATCCCACAGACAACTGTAACCTCCTGCCAACAAAGATAATATTCAGGGATCATGTAGTCTTTGTCACCTAACAAACAGTGAAGGGTGCTGATTTTACTTCTGCAGCAGGTACATTTCTTCTGTACTGTGCAGCCTGAGGACTTCACACCTGAGACCTTATGTACTGCTCTGATACCAGTGAAATGAGACAAGTTATACTAAAGTGCACAGCATGTCCATGTTAACAACAGGATTTTCCTGTTGCTAGTCTGAATGGATAAGTAAATATCAAAACTGCTTGGAAAATATTTTATGTTCTATGGAAAACAATTGTTTTTCATCAAATACCTTTCTGTCTGTGCTTTCAAAGTTCAAAATTTTCAAGATTTTAATATTTTTATTTTACCAACAATTTTTATTTGTCTTTCTTTATTTTCCTTTCTTTTTTCCCCCAAAATTTGGCCTTGGATCACAGAGAGATGAACCTATGCTAAGGGTTACAAGTGAGGTTTACCATATACTTCTGCCAATAAAGTTGGCCAATTAAATCTAATCCTCCTTTTTTTTGTACAGATGCTAAACACACTTATAAAGTAATTGCATTGAATTCGAAAAAAGCTTGATTCCACTTGTCTGGAAGACAAGAGTGGTGGCAACAAAAATTTTAAGATACTAGGCCTTGAAAGACTTCATTTTGGTTTGGAGTGGGAGTATGTTTGATTTTGTAATAAACCGATGCTATGCACTCATTGCAAATGGCTCCCAGTCTGATCATTAACTTTGAACATAATACAATACTACTTCCAACTCTCTGAGCTCTTAAAATATAATCAAACTACATTTTCATATTATACCTAAGTTTATTCTTCAGTGCTTTCCCTACTGAAGTCTATGTTTAGTAAGGAAGATGTGAAAGTTTTAGTGAGTGCTGAATGTTCCATTGCACTGCTAAGTTGCAATGCAACATTTTACCTCCTGAACATTTTTTTTTAAGATTTTTTTTTTCTGTTAAAGAAATTATTTTTAAAACATTTTGTATTTATAGTTTTTGTACTTGTATGCTACATTTACAACCAGTCTACCTTTTTAATATTTATGTAGCTCATCATTAAAAAAAGTTGTGTGCATAGACCAACTGAGCAAACAGTAACTACACTGACACAGTGTTTGTTTCTGGTTTTAAGGATATTTTGTTTTGCAATCTGATATTTGTTTAATTACTCAAAAGACAAAAAAAGAGGACATTTTAAGGTGTGTCAGATCAGCTTTACCACTTGTGTTTTCAATACTTTTTGTCATGTTTTTCTGTTCGGAATTGACTTTTTTTTTTTTTTGTTTGATCCTCTAAGTTTGGATTTTCCCTTTAAGCTGTTGTGTAGTATCTCTGAAATTTTAGCTACTTCTAAAATGTAAGGTCGTATGTAAAAATAGGTCTACTCTCATAAAATGGGATCTGAATGGACGTTCAGCAGCAGTAAAGAGCAAACCTGAAAAATCCTCCTGGGGTGCCAAGTGATCTTTAAGGCACTCAACTCAATGGACTTTGTATTTCTCTTTCAAGTTGCACCTGGGACCTTAGAGTAGGTAACTTTTGTTCCATAAGAAACTCCTACAAGGATGCTTATATCCACAATATATATCTGTCAGGAAGTTCCTGTAACCATCCCAGGGATGTGCCATCCCTGAAAACATTCAGAGTCAGATTGAACAGGGCTCTGAGCAACCTGATAGAGTTGAGAATATCTCTGCTCATTGTAGGGGATTGGACCAGATGACCTTTAAATGTCCCTTCCAACTCAAACTGGTCTGTAATCCTATGACTCTATAACTACTAATGGTCTCTATTCTGAACACACATTTTGAGAGGACAAAGAATGAGGGGTAAATATTAATTTTTAGTCAGATACTTGAATATTCCAAGAGGTTTGAAATATCCTGAGATTTGATTCCTGTTTTTAAGTAACATTTTAATTTATCCAATGCCTATTTTTGTTAAAAAACCAGTACGATCTCACCTTAGAAACACACTGAACTGCTCTGTACTTCTTTTTCTTGACCTGCAAGTTATAATTTCACTGGAGAATTATATTATTATTTCTAACCAAAATTATATTTTAAAATGTTAAAAAAGAAAAAAGCATTTAAATTATACAGTGAAAACAATTTGGCAAAATTACTCATTCTTCAAGACATTCAGAATAATGAAAGCATTAGATGTACTGCAACACATATTTGTGCAAGAAAGACACCTATCTTAGAGTTGTTTTTTCCCTTTCTAATTGAAGCATGGTAGCAAATGCAAAACAGTGGTGAATTTCCTTACAACATGCAAAATGTAGCACATGGAGATTTCATATAGATAGGATAGCAGATCGTGGTAAATGACCTTTCATTGCAGTGGCAAACAGCAACATGAATGCTAATTAGAAAGAGTTTATAGGCTTGTTGCACAACAGCATATGTGCAATCCCAGGAAAGCAGAGCAGACACCCAGCTACATAGTGATCTATGCTGCAGTGTGGAGGAGCACTTAGGAGCTGCACCTAATCTGTTTATGAACTCTCAGAGCAAGGAGGATGTAACAAGTTTATTTCTTCTACATGATCTTCATGTAGATACTTTGGTGTGCACTCTGTTTTCATTGCTAATTGATAAAAACACAAGTAAAAGCCCTTATTACAACTTTAACCTTGTTTATTTAGGGGGAAAAAACCCCAAAAGAAACAAATGCTTACTCTGGCAAAAGTTCCTAGTAAAAGCCCTTTTAGTTTACACTAATAGCTGAACAAACACTGAAAACAAACTGATGCTTCTTCCAGAAAGAATTACACAGCTAATGAAGCTGGAATTGCTGAGTGGGTGACCACACTCAGCTGGCCACTTTTCTGCTTTAGGACATTGCTGCTTCAGCAATGGCCACTGTTTAGAGAACTATTACACTGAACATATGAGTGAGAATCAAGAATTAATCTTGTTTTAAACTGGTATACTGGATTTGAAACAGCAGGAGTTCAGGAGTTGATTCATGAACAATAGTTTGGCTATAAGCAGATAACATTTTAGTTCTGACTATCTCACTATGTTTATTGTCATTGTTTCCTTTATGCTGGGTGACATATATATCAAAACTAAATAAAACAGTATTACAGTATTGTTTTTTGTAAAAGCATGCAACAGAGATTTTTCTCAAAGAAACAACCTCCCAGTGACCCAATGTGCAGAGCCAGAGATTCACACTGGTAAGTTATATTTATGATACTTGCCATACTACTTATGCAAGCAGCCATTCAGCTTTATGTTATTCTGTTGTTGAGACTTACTTTAACACAGTGTGTTGTCTTTTTTCCACATATTTGATCTATTCTAAATGTTTTGTGTCAGCCTGTAGAAAGGAAATCATGGGGGTTTGCTATGTATTGAATAGTAGATGAGCATTCAGAAGATATAAGAACATTAACTGCAGTAAATATAGAATTATGGCGTATAAAGAGCTAGAAAAACCTGCATGAAATAAGAAATATGTTTATAAGCCATACTAAAATATGTCCAATACTTGAGAAATCATGTTTGGGATTCTGGCATCCAGTCAAAAACTAGTGTAGAGCACTTTGTAACTCATTAAGGGTTACATGAAACTAATGAAGCTACGTCCATGAATGATTTTTAAGGACTCCTTTTGGTACCGATATACAGCTCATTCACAAATCTTGGAAAACTTGGGCTTAAGTAATAGCTGAACAGGAATGGCTCTCTTTTTTGATGGGTCTATCTTCAGGTGGACATGAAAAATTGCAGGACCTACTGAACTTTGAGCAAATAAACAGATGCACACTGATTGTATCAGAAAAAATAAAAAAACAAAAGGAAACAAAACAACTGCATGAAATTTATTTGAATATTGTCCAAACAAAGGACGTAAATTCTCATCCAGAATATATTTTGTTCTCAGGAAAAATCCTTTATGGCTAATTATCAAAGACCATGATCTGCCTCTTTTCTTGAGGAGGAAATTTTTTAAGGCTTTGCTCATTATCACTCTTTGAAATGTATTTTTCTTCCTGTTGTGCTAGAATGTGCTCCATGTATCTTTGCAGAATTAAGTCTCTGGCTAACAGGATGTTTCTTTAGTATTTGTTGCCATGGAGCTGCCTCTGCCTATTGAATTCACCTGGGCAGGCTTCAGATGGCACCCCAGAGCTGATGCAGCCTGCCACCAACACGTGTCTTCAGTGACCACAGGGTTTCACACGTGCCATAAGGAAGAGCAGTTACGATCAGATTTCCTATTAAGGCATTGTTTTAAGTAATACCAAAGATTTGGTTTTTTATGGATGCTTTGTGAGATCACTGATGGCCTGAAATGCCCTCGTTTAAAGAGCAACACTTCCTGACTTCTTCTCCTTGCTGCTTTTTTCAAAAATATTCATTCAGGCTACTGACCCAAGAGTGAACATGGATGTGTTTCACCATGGCTTTCACTGGGAGCAGCAGCTCCTGTGCTGCCCACTGGAGTAGTACAGAGTGCTTTGATTTTTAAAGTCCTGGGTGGCACTGGCTTGGACACCACTACATTAGCGGATCCTTTTCATAGATATGTAATTTTAGAAGTTGATACTTTCCTATTATTTTTTATAAGTTTAATTCCATTATGAAAAAGAAAAAAGAAAAAAAAAAAGTCTATTTCAAGCTATTCCTCCTACAAAATAGACCAGGGGACATTTGAAGGGAAATTTGTTTTCTTAGAATCTAATGATATTAGGAAAGCATGCGGATTTGAGAAGATTTCAAAATAATATAAAAGTATCTATTTCATTTCAAAATGTATAGTATGTTTGATTGATACTTGCCACTTTTTCTTCTTTGCACATGACAGGGATCAAAATGCTGCTATTAGGCTTTTGGCATTTTTTTTTTTTTCTAGAGAAGTCATATGGGATACCATTGCAATGTTACAACAGAAAATTATCACGTCAGTACTAACTTGGTTTTTAGGTTTTTGAAGGACACTTCAAGGACACTTCAGTTATCTCAATAAAAGTCAGGGCAGTGCAGAGTCAGAGAAGATGGTGGAACCTTATGCACCATTTCATGTTTTAGGGGCCAAAAGGTTTCCCTTGAAAAAATTTCTCTGGAAATAGATAAGATGGTTTTGATCGGAATTAATTGACTGCAGCTATTATAGCATTTACATCACTGTATGAATGTGAATGCTGATACTTTATTTCTCAGAATAAGTTTTCTTATAAAACTTGAAGGGTGCTTTATTGAAAATCATTTTCTTACAAAATGAGAACTTCAATTTTGGTAAAGCTTGGGTGAAAGTTGAGTGAAAAAAGCTTAGCAATATGTGAGAAAAAGGAGGAACAAACAAAAGCTTGAAGACTTGTCTTTCTTTGCCTCCTTTTGCTGTATAAACTCAAAGTACTTACCAAAAATTAGTTTCCTGAAATCAAATCAGCATTATTCTGCAGTAATGTTCTCAAAACCAAGCCTTTGCAGATTGATGTTTATAGCTAGGCTGCCTTAAGGGTTGGTGTGCTGCCAGGAAGGAATTTTTCAGCCCTGCTCCGAGCTGTGTATCCCTGCTGTCACTCCTTCCCCTTTCACCCTGGCAGTCGCACTACTCAGTCTTCATGGTACGATGGCTCACGGAGATAAAGCAGCAGATTTACCCTAGGGAAAGGTAATTAATTTTCTGCTACATTTTACCTTTAGCTCTGGAGTGGAGTCCCCTCGAGCTCCCGGAGCCAAGCGATGTGCCACGAAGGATCAGATTAGCACAGCCAAGACAAGGAAGAAGGGAAATGACATCTGGCAAACGCTCACTGTTAAAACTGACTTGATGGCAACATGGAGTGGTGCCATCATCAATTTGCGCTTCAGATCTGTGCATGTATAAATTGGCAAAGAATTTCAATACTCTCAGGCATGTTAACTCTGCCAGCAGCCTTGGTAATGATGAGTTAACTGTCAGCCACGTTGATGGTTTTCCAACCCTCACACTGACTAGAGGTTGTCACTGTCTTCTCTTACACCATTTATTCTGAATGAAGTTTTGCCTCGGTGACACAAATAAGTGATTGTCGGGTTGGAAAAAAACAAACAAACAAACAAAACCTACTCAAAAGCAGAGAAGCACAAACTGAGCACAGAGGGCTTAATGAAGGGTGGAGGAAGGGTCATCCTCAAGGAGCTGAGGAGAGCTCGGATGCTGTCCTTGGACACAGGCCACACATGATCTATTAAAATCTGTCTCTCATGTCGGTAACTCACACGGGCTGAGCATATTTGTGGGTGAGGGTTCTATAAAGCCTTTTTGTGCTCTTGTGATTCAAGTATTTAATAAGAGAAAAATGATGCTATAAATAGGAACACCATAGTTGGTAAGGACTCGGGATACAAAAGCAGATATGCAGTCTCAGTTATGACAGGAGAGCAAAGAAAAAGCAAAGAAAATATCAACTGAAACCAGCAACTTCTGCAGAAGTGCTTAATCAAACATGAACTTTGTATACAACCCATTGACAGTGAATTTGCCTCTTGCAAAGTGAACAGCTTGCGAGCAGGAGCGTGCCTTTTTTGGTCACGTTTTGCAAAGGGCTGAAAATATGTGCTTAGTAGGTGTTGTGGATTTTGCAAGTATTGCGAGCCTTTCTGTGCATTAAAAGCATTTTTGCCAGTGTTTATATATTGCTCCTATCTTCCATCACGTGGAAACCTTCCTCCTTCCAATCCTGTCTTCTCCTGAATACATTGTAACGCTACCAATCAAGGCTTTTTTAGCTGCTTGACACCTATATTCAAGAATAAAACATAATAAACACGAGCTGGGAGAATGGATCAGTTCATTAAAGCCAGCCAGGTGGTGCTGTGCTCTGATAAAGACTGATAACAGATCCAAAAGTGAGCCTGTCTGGAGTGGTTTTGTTCAGACTTGTGTGAAAGATAAAGTACATAAATAAGAGGAATCCCTTCCCTTTGTACTTGTGACAGGCAGCTTGTAGTTTATCACTGAAGAAGATGAACTGTGTCTGCTTTGAGATATTAAAACCAGGTAATCAAGTGAATTCTTCTGTTCACAATATTAAATTTCTGGCTACAATTCATTTTTAGGCAGGAGGTGGCACAGACTAATAGCTGGCCAGCATCTCTTTTTAACTGAAAGTCCTAAAGAAATTCTCTGTATCAGAGCTTTAAATACATGCTCAGTTAGAAGCATTTTGTTAGTTTCATATGAATAATTGTAAGCTTACTGATCTGTATTCATGCAAGTTTCTAATGAAGTCCCTTGGGTCTAAGTTATTAGCTTTTAGCTGCATTTGCACCAATATCAGCCAACCCTCCCAGGCCTTTTTTTCCTCGTTCAGGTGATAGGTATAGGCTAAACCAAACTTATACTTGCCATACATGAGTACAAAGGTCAGGGCATGGTGCTGACACCACATTCTTTCAGTGGTGGTAAAGAACAATTAAATATGCAAAGTAATACAGACCTCCTTGCTCTAAAAGAACATCTAAACTCTCCTGCAAAAAACCCAGCTATTTTTGGCTCCCAAATCAGGTTATCTTGTTTGTCAGCCTAAGCTTTTTGGGATTGTTTTTTTAAAGAAAAAAAAAAAGGTGCCCTATGAACAAAACAGCTTGTGTTTTCTTCTGGTTTTCTAACATTTACATGTTTATAAAAATCCAAATAAGCATTCACAACACCTCTCCGCTGCAGATAAAAGTGTAAATAAATGCAGCAGTGTGGTTTTCTGCTGAGAAGGGGTTAGCCCTAGCAGGTTGCTTTTCTCCTTGAGAAAGAACAAGCAATTTAGAATCTCTGCACATTGTTTTTACACACTGACCCTTATCCCAGAGCAGATGTGGCCAAAAACAGCATGCAGAGGGATGACTGCATGCATATGTGTTCAGCTGAAGGATTTTCACTGCACATTTCAAGGTTAGAGAGCTTGGATTAACTGCTGAACAAAAGGAGTGAAACAGAATAAGATACTTTCTATGCTAATCTTCTGGCCACTCATTACATCAAGGCAATGAATGATAATTGCTGCTAAAGAACAGTTATGTAGAATGTTTTTCCTCAGAAAGAAAAAACAAATAAACTTACTAAGTTTCGGATGTTATTAATGTGTGTGAGGGGGAAACTTCTTCCCTGGGTCTATGCTTTCTGCAGACCCTAAATGTGTGTACATAAACAAGCAAAATCATTACCATTATATTTCTATAATGGAAAGAAAAAGAAGATATCATAATCATAAAAGATTTGACTGAGCACACAAGAAATGAACTTCAATTGATATATTCAAGCTCTAATTTATAAGAGAGAAAAAACACTCTTTCAATCCAGTTTCACAATTTATGGTTTTAGAAACTGAAATGTTTCCAAAATGATCACTACTACTCTTACAGAAGGACATTATACTTGAAAAAAAGCTCTTATTTATACACTCTTTACAAAGTGAAAATTCAGAAGGCAATATGAAGGGCCACTGTTACATGGTGAAGTAACTTCCACTCCCTTCTCTGTATGAGAGAGAACAGGCAATCCCTGACAGATGCCTGAAAATCTACCAAGTAAATGTACTGAATCATGGTGGATCATCAAATGCCTTTCCTAAAGCATGATTTGAAGCAGAGAGATAAATTGTTCAAAAGCTATAAAGGTGTTAGAAATTAGAAGACAACATCTTTCAATGATAATATGCCACCCAACAATCATTAACACGAACACTGTATTTAGGTTTTTAGTAAATTCCTTGATAATGATGATGGTCACAAGAAGTAATTTCATTTAAACAATCTAATTTGTAAGTGACAATGAAATAACTACTTCAAGGCCTCTATTAGAAGGTGAAGTATGCATTTTTCACACAAATGTCTAAAAATTTTTATCTTTTTGGTTATAACCTCTTGGAGAACATCTGGAAGCAATCCAGGCTCCAGAATCTGTATTGAGCATCTCTATTGAGTTACTTGAATGAAAGTTAAGCAATAAACCCCACAATTTTCACTTTAAATTAAGGTTCTGTTTTGCCACAGACAACAAATTAAAAAATTCTAGAAATTAATTATGAAATGTTCTCTTCAAATATAAATATAAAACTTCTTGGACGAGTGAAAGTTCCGCAAACCTCAGAGCACTTCCACCTGCAGAGAAAGTCAATTCCTTCAAAAAAAAAATGGGCAGTTCTTGTAAGATTTTCACTATTCATATGAAAAAATCCATAAGGGTAAGCTAATTCAGAAAGGATGCTTATTAGCTATTACAAAAAATGAAATAAATCAATCATGCAATCTCGACAAAGCTTGAAAGTACTTCTTGAAATTGATCTGGCTCTTGTGCTGGCTTTGCTTTGCTGGCTTCTTTCCCTGAAAGTGACTTTTATTGCTTTTAGTAATGGCTGTGATTTTAAGTGGGTGACATTAGGCCAGTCAATTTCTCGACTGAGTTTTCACTGTTTACAATCAGCAGATAGGAGATTTCACAGACCATCACAAAATGATTCTGAAAACGTAAGTTTCCCTCTCATGCTGCATGGAGCACAGCTAGGTCCCATCCAGTGAAGATAAGGATGGGAACAAGACTACAGCTATCAGCCCATTGTGGGCTTTATGGGTCAGAGGGTTTAATCTCTATTAGGACAGCCATTAAGTCGGCTGTGATGGGAATGATCTGTCATTCATAAGAAGTAACAGATCATCTCAGGGGTGGAGGGTGATTTTCCCGGATCAGGTTTCGAACAGGACTTTCAAAAGCCTCATGTGGTACCTGATAGCACGATTGCGATCGTGCTGCTACAGATTACATAAAATTAGACAGTGGGCTTCGTGTCACTCATCCCTTGTTGATATGTGCACAGGAACATCCAAGTACAGGCAGAGACCCCCATCAACCCGAGAGACCTATGGAACTTTCTCTGTGGAAGTGCCGCTTTGCTCACAATGACCAGAGCTCTTAGCGGGTGCGGCCTGAGGCGGGCGGTGCCGTGCGGCCAGGGGTGAGACGCCGGCAGGGCAGAAGGGAAAAGCAGAGCCTGACCGCACCCCCCAGCCCCAGGTCCACAGCCCCAACTTTGTTGCTCTCCGCTCGGTTCGGGTTCGGCCGGCGCGGATCCCGGCGCGGATCGCGGCGCCGCCCCCGCCCGGCGCTGCCGGAGGGAGATGCTCACTGTCACTTTCTCTCTTCCCCACGCACCGCCCCTTGCCCTCCCCCGCGCCCGCCGCCGGCGCTGCCCCGTCCCCGGCGCCGAGCGCTCCCCGCCGGCAGCAGGCAGGGCAGGGTAGGGCAGGGCAGAGCAGAGCAGAGCAGAGCGGAGCGGAG
>VZTR01004428.1:68884-108067 GCA_013400775.1 Chaetops frenatus | reverse complement strand
CCGGGGCTGCGGCGGCAGCGGGGCGGGGGCGCGGGGCAGGGCGCCGGGGCTGCCGGAGCTCCCCGTCCTTCAACTTTGGTCACCGCCGTCAGAAAAGTTTGACGGCTCCCCTAAGACGCCCGGAACCCCTGTCTTCGCCCCCACCCTCAAATAACGTTTAATTAACATACATGGGGTGCTCTGTGCCATGGAAGCATCGTAAGTCAGAAGACCCTTGCGGTTATTTGGAGGATGAATATGTACGAATACGTTGCTATTAAGCTGTTCTTCCGTACCTGTATTACTCGCAGGCTACGGCTGTTTTCCCCTGCTCCAGTAACCTGTTGTATCTGTACCTGATGCTTACCACGCACGGCTGAAACCTCCTCGTTTGTTCCTCGGGCTGGTGACAGTCTGTAGGTGAGGGAAGGCTGTTCACGCCGGTTGTTCATGAGGAATTTTGGAGAGGCTGAGGGTGTTGAGCGTGCTGCAGATTTAAGCTGCTCGGTTTCCATGCAGAAGGTGGTTGTACTGTCGTCCCAGAAATTTTAACAGCTCAGTTCATGTGCACAGTGTTCAGGTAGGATGGGTGATGGGAGGGAGGCAGGGCAGGGCACACTTAGAAAAGACTTTATATTTTGAAAGGTTGTTTCTGTTTCACGTATGAATGTTGCATATCTTCGAGTTTGCAATAGTTGGCTACAAAGACTTCAGACTGCTGTTTTAAAACCCAGTAAAACGGTGTTAAAGTCTGATTGCGTGCATTTCAGATTACAACCATGCATGTTCTTGATAGGACAGAGTTTTTTTTCCCTTTTGGGGTGCAGTTTTTACTGTTGCTGCCAAAACTATCTCTGATGCTTGGTTTGAGAAGGTGGACCAGTTTCGACCCAGAGGTGTTTGACTGACAGAGGAAAATGCTGTCAGTCTGTCAGCAGTCTTGGTGATTGATCTTCACTTACTTGGGCCCAGTGACAGCAGAACAAAATCCAGGCACTCCATCAGAGACTGGGTTAAAGTAAAAAAGAAAAAGTGTCTCTTTGGATGTGAATTTTTCTGTAGCCTCCAAGCACAGAACAGGCATTTCAGTAGGGCCATATGCTTTGCTGGCTTCTCTGGAAACAGGGGCAAGGGAGCTAATTTCTGACCTACAAATCTCCCCCTTTTTATATCTTTTCAGCCCTAAGCACAAGAATCAGCAACTGTCGAATCATATGGTACTTCTCTGCTGAGAACAAATGTCAAATACTGATCATAAAATTGATTTCTCATCCCTCTTTTTTACTAGGCTTAAAGAACCTCTCTTCAGAGAGGAAGACTAGTTTGCTAACACCCACGTTATTTATGTTTCAGGTAAAGCATTTATATTCTGCTTTATAAAACAGGTTTTTGAACATTCACAGCCAAAAAGGTCCACTTTTTAAGACAGTAATAATGCAGCTTTTTGTTTCAGGGATGTTTTTCAGTTTTTGGAATCAAAGTCATTAGGCAGAACAGGAATCATCTCAATGTGTACTTGTTTCAGTCATACGTAAACCTTTGGTGTAGAGGGAATAAGACTATGGAAACAAAAGAGCCCTTTGCCTGAATGATAATGCAAGTTAATTCCTTAGCAAGCACTGCATTTGGAGACAGTTATTTAGATTTGAATTTTTGGTCCATGAACATTTTAAAAAGGACAATATTGTAAAATCTTACTGCTTTAGAACACACTCTTGGTGAGAATAAGAGGTTTAATGAGGACATGTGAATCATCAAGTAGATTGCCTACAGGTACTTCAGTAACGTGTACCACTATCTTTTTCACTAAGGTACTTGAATATCAATCCTAGAAACATTTCCTGCCAAATAATATGTCAGGAAAGAAAACCCAAACCAACACGCGAGCTTATGGAGTGATGTCACTCCTAAAAGTATTCATTCTGAAGTGCTTCTTCTGGGAATTATGATTTAGTGAAATATTATTGAAGAGCCTTTGTAGAGTTGTTCCAAGTCACAACATTTCTCTTGTCCAAGAATTTTACTTCTGCAAAGCTGAGATTTTTTTTTTTTTTTTTTTTTTTGCCTATCTTAACATCACGGTCAATATCTTGGATTGTGCCTGTCCATCCATTTTGGCCAACCTTGTCACCATGTGGCAGAGGAATGAATGTAGTTAACACCCTAGGAGTAGTTAACTTAAAAGGTAGTTAAATATGTGAAATATTCCTAGATAGCATCTGTGTAGAGTCTATTTCTTATTTTCATAATGCATTTTCCTAACAAGGTCTGCAAACAAAAGAAAATCTCTTTGGGTGTTTATATTGTATTTTTCCAGAGAAGTTCTTTGCAACTAGGACAAGTTATTGGTGTATTTTTCTGTATTACCTAAAATTCTGTGGCATTTAGGTCCATATTACTGTAAAAACATAGCTCTGGTTGTAGTTCAGTGTGATCTTAGATGATTCTTGTTCTTAGATGGAGTTGCAGTAAAGTCTCAGATGTCCAGTTTTATCCAGAAAAGTCTGCATTCTAACAGTTACAATGTCTAGGTATGTCAGTGCAAAGTGGTGGTTTTAGGTGTGGCCCTTTTGTAGTAAAATCAGCGTTAGGTTTTCTGAAAAAAAAGAAGCAAACTGTTCAAATGTATCAGTGTTTGGTGATCAGGTTTTTTGGTGCCTTTTTTAAATCAATCTTCTCTTTAGTTCTTTATTTAAAGAATCCCTTTATTTTAGAAATCTGAATTAGTAGAATATCCAGTTTAATAATTTTAAATACTATTCTGATTTTTTAAATAATATTTATAAAAAAACATTTTGTTTTTTTATAATTAACATATTAATGCTTTTTCATGGTAACTCTTAGCCTCTTTCTTTTTTTCACCTTCCTCCCATGTAATTTTCTTATGATCCTACTTCAAAGTCCCTCAGTCCTCAAAAATCATTAGATTCAATTTCTGTTGCTGTTTTCTCATCATAAAGCTTCCTGTACTGTGCATTAGGGACAGTCATAGCAAATCAGATGAGTAAATTACCCAAAGATGTTTCAAAGAAAATATAATGAGACCTTTATCAAGCAACTACAGACTACCTTGTGGAGGGAGAAGGTATCTTACACTGGATGAATTCTTCCCTATTCCTCATTATTATTTTCCTCCTGTTCTTTTTCTTGCCTGCTTATGCATCATCTGTCAGTGCACGTCCTAACAACCTGACACATTTCAAGTGAAAACAATTCTCTTCTTGATTGTTTTCTTCAACTCTTTCACCTGCATTTAGATTGCCTTTGTTACATGGTACTGCTGAATGTTTCTGCCTTCCCAGTTTAAAGGTTTCATCATCCCTGGAGTGCTTGGCTTGTTTTTCAGGTTGCATTGCAGAAGGTAAACTGAATGCATGAGGCTAGGGGACAGGCTCGTTCAGTTTTCTTTCTGTATCATCTACAATTGTTGTTAAGGTGGATTTTAGAGTGATGTGCATGTGGTGACTCCAGAAAATCAGCTTATTTACAGGCCCTTAGTTGCTGGCTGTTGTCCTTCCTGAATCTCCAGCCACCTTCTCAGTTGTATAGCACCATCACTTCACTGCCTGCCTTGTGGTAATGAGGAATGGAAAAATATCCAGAGATTTATTCTCAGCAGATTAATCACACTGCCCTCTGCTGCTTTCAGCTGTGTTGATTTATCACAATTCATACCATGTTTACCTGTTCTTCAAACTAACATTTTGCAACTGTGTATTTTGCAGTACTGACTTGCAAGAATACTTTTTAAACCATAAACGAACAAAATTTATATGCCTTTGCTTACTTAAATAATAAAAATACCCATTTTTTTCTAGAGGCATGGGAGGTTTTACTCACTTCTGGCAGCATCCCTAGAAGCCAGATCCAATGTGGCATCAATTCAGTGGAGCATATACAAATGAAGAAGAGATAAAATCCAATTCCATTCATTGGACTTCCTCATGGCCCTCAGCAAGGGGTAGTTTTTTCCCTCCCAATGTGGTAATCTCCTTTCAGTGATGTATTCCTTACTGACAAAAATAAATTGTAATAGTCCCTCACTGAAGAAAGCTGTTCAGGTTTCAGCTATTACTTTTTTTATAATTATCCTCTGCTCTTTGGGGTTTTTTTGCATTATCCTGTACTCAAGCAGTAAAAGGTGATTTTGCATGCTCATCTCTTCCAGAGATATTTTCCACTTGGATATTACATATTATCAGCATAAATGGGATAGAATAGCTGTTCTTTACATTATCCTAGAGTGTAAAATCCCTCTGAAACAGTTCAGTACTTTCAGTCCTAACTTATTTATTGGGTAACCATCTTCCAGAAGCAATCTCTTGTTTTGTCTTGTTTTGTCTCTGTGGATGAAAAGTTCCTGTGCTATTCCAAGGCTGGCTTCTCTGAAGTCTCAGTTACTTTTCTTTTGCTCCTTTTACTCAGTTCTTTCCTGTGCCAGGATAGAAGAGTTTAACAATCAAGGAGTCAGAATTGCCTTCCCTGCTCTCTGAGGGGTTGCCTTGGTCTCTGTCCTCAAGTAGCAGACCCTTAGCAGAGGGTCACTGTCTCAGAGCTGGTTGTTGGTCCCTGCAGGCATCCTTCTGTCACAGAGCCAGATCTCTTTCTGTTTGCTTGTGCAAGTGAAATGCAGAAATCCATGGAGAGCAGGTGGGGAGGTACAGGCACATGGTCTACAGCTGTGGTTGGCAGTTTTAAAAGGCTGCAGGAGGCACAGTGGGGCTTGGGCACGAGCTTCAGCTCCTCCTGCTGTTGTGTGGTCGTGTTTTGCTCAACTGGGAGCTGACATCTTCATCACTGGCATTACAAATAGATGTGCAGCAGGTTTGCACCAAGGTGGCTTTCCAAGCCACTGGGGAGGGGGAGAGCCAGCCAAGTTCCCAGCTTCTTGTCTGGCAGGTGGAAACAGCCAGATGACCTGGTCTGAGGCCAGGGTGAGAGGACTGGGAGGTGGCTTACAAGTGTAGGAACTGATGAGAAATAGATGTTTCTAGATGCAGTGTTGGCAAGGCTTTATCACAGGCCAGCAGAAAAGAGCATCTAAGATTTAACCATTACAGATTGCTCGGCAGAAATTAGTTTTCTTTTCTTTTAATGGTGAAAAAGAAGCATCAGTCAAATGCTTATTTATGTATTATATTTGTAAGTTTTGAGAAGTAAATTATTTGTGGAGGTTTGGGGTTTTGGATTTTTTTGGTTTTTTGTTTGGATGGATGGATTTTAGTTTTGGTGTCGGTGTAGGATTTTATAAAATGCCTGTGAAATGGACTTTGCAGACTGTCCCTGTAGCTTGCATGAACGTGATGACTTTCTATGGAGGTCCTCAATTTGATAGGATTCCTGAGTGAAAGTCCTGTCTTTCCTGAGTTTTGTCCTGATAGCAAAAGTTGTTTGTTTGAAGAAATCCAGGTTTTGAGACCTAAGCTGGCAATTCTTTTCTGCTGTGGGGACATGAGTCTGTGCTCCTCTGGCAGCTCCTTTGCTGAAGATATGTCACAGAGCAGACAGAGTGCCTGTCACAGGACTGCACTGACATTGACCATTAGGCTGACTCAAAAGCTCACCCCTGAGGTGGAGGCAAACCAGGATATCTTGCTGTATTCTACCTTGCCCTCTTGCCCTCATTCTCATCACGGAAGGGGAGCTGTGGAGTAGTGGGGAGCACATTACCAAGGTCTGTGTACATCTTCCAGCCCTTGCCTGTGTGGTCAGGAGGCTGACCTCTACTCCTTTATGAGATGAGTGTGATTTGTGGTGCAAAGATCAGAAATATTCATGTTTTTCTGTTGAGTGAGGGTGTGGGGGGTTGCAGCTATGCAGCTGATGCTGGAGGGTGTAATTTCTGTGTGGTGGCAAGCCTGGCCAGTGGCCACAGAGGGCCCAGGGGATCTGACCTACAGGAACATTTGTTGCCTTCTTGTAAGGAATTGCTTAAAGTGGCAGTGGCTGTTATTTTAAGGAGAGGATGGAGCTGGATGTGTATATTCTGCGCTATCCTGACATGCTATTCTTTGTATGAAACATGGGCATCTTTAAATATTTTTGAAGCTTTTGCATGGGAAGGGAAAAAACATAGTGCATTTTTGCACTTCTAACCTTCTAGTAATTCCCTAATCCTTGAGGAGTTCTCTTTTTACCTTTAGGTGTTCTTTTGATTTTTATAGTTGGTCACTTGTTCATCTGAGATGATGTAAGATTCAATGTAAGATGATGTAAGATTCAAGCTCTGAAATTTTGTTTTGTGCTTTTGTTTTCTCCAATTTATTTCTTCCATCTTTGTTTAAGGACCTGAATTGGTGTCAGTGCCTCTACTGCCTAAATCATCTGTACCCTTCCTTCATGAGACCAGTTTTTAAAGGTTTACCTCTGCCACCTGCTATCAGTCTCAATGACTGGTGCTATTTTACCTATGATAAATAGTTAAGGTTCAGATTCATCCTTTGTATAGTCCTCACCACTGCTTTGCTATAAAATACCATTAGAGTGGTTACTGGTAAAGAGCATTTTAAGACTCTCACTGAAGGCCAGTTCCCTGGTTGTAGATAGTTGGTAGTTTTAAATTTTTTATTTTTCCTCTTCCAGATGATAGTATTTTGCCAAGAGGGGTAAACGATGCCTTCTGCTTGTCATGTGTTTTACAGGATCAAATGTTATGGATGCATGTGTTTTATGTGTTGAGACAGAACCTCATTAAAATTAAAGGGTTTCACTGAGCAACATTGATCTCATCTGTTTACAGTAACATATAATTGTATATAAAACTGTTAATTACCAGAAAACTGCAATGTATGCCTTTAACACCTCATATGATTCCCATATTTCATTTGATTCCATGGGCTGAATAAAGATTGCACAATGTACTTTCTAATCAGAGTTGGAAAGCAGAGTTTGCTTTGCTTTGTTAAGACTTGGCTGATGAAATGGTTTTTACAAAACTACTTTGGTTTGGTTTTGGTTTGGATTTTTTTTCATAAGGTTTCACATTGTTTTCCAGGTATTTTATGAAGCTTTAGAACACAAATGTGTGTGTTTTATTTCTCGTCTCTGGCAACTCAGCCAATTTTAAACGAATTTCACACATCTGACTAATAAACAAAGCTACACTTTTGATCTTGCAAACACTTACATGTATACATAACTTTATGTTTGTGTAAGATGTTCTGCTAAAATCCATTGAGAACATTACTGTCAGCAAACTCTTACATAAACAGGCATATTCACAGGGCTGGAGTCAGTTGTACCCAGATCATCTCGGGAAAATGATGGTGTGCCAGCCCTGCCCTGCTGGGTTTTAGGTTGCCACTGTTTAGGCACTGTGTACTGGAGTGCTGAGGCATTTGATCTCCAATGGTTGATCTGTTAGGCACAGAAACATACAGGTTAATAATGACTGCCCCATGTTGCTGCTTTTACTGGCCAATGTAATGTCCTCATGTCGTGATTCAGCCCTGTATTTTTAGCTGCCTAATTGCAGCCAACTGCTGCACAGAACACCGATAAGGGAATGAATTTTAACATGAAAACTACACTAACATATTGGGGGAAAATGTTCTCTTTCCTTTTTTTTTTTTTCCTGAGAGTTGAAAGTAGATTGTTACTTATTTTTGTTTATTTATTTATTTATTTACAAAGGGCTCATTCTTGCATTTAGCTAGGGAAAAAATATACATAAAGAAGCAAAACATAATGACTATGACAGGATGAGTATTTAAGATTCTGGGCATGACAGAGATAGTTAATTTTTTAAAAAATATATAAGATTGTTTTGAATATGGAAGGCTAATCTCATCTTCAGAAGAAAGATTCAGGCATTTCTGACTGTGGGAATAAGCTTGAAAGGTGTGGATAGACAAATGTAGTCCCCGATTAGCATCCTTTGAAATAATGAGAAGAGTCGTCATATCCCAGTTTCCCCACATACCAAAGTTGTCCCCCTTTCCTCTCTCTGAAAACTGCTCTGTGCAAAGAAGCAGGTGTAAAACTGACTGCCTACATTCTGTAGCCACGGCCTGCCATCATGTCAACAGGTTTTTGTGTTTAAAGTTAGTAGGTAGCTTATGCTTCTGAAGAGTGTTCACTTACACAACACTAGAACAAAATTGTGCATGTTGCTGTGTGCAAAAAACCCTCCTCAAACTGAAACGTCGAGGTGAGTTTCAGCCTGAGCTGCATTTGCTGTGATGTTGCCAGAAATAAACGCTTTTAGTTGTTGCTACACAGATAAAATGCACAGTTCTCTAGCTGTGCTTGTAACATATTATTTTTCTGCTCTTATTTATTTTATCCTCATCACTCTAGACTCAGTCCCTTTTTTGCCTTTCTCATAATTTTTTTTTTTTGTGTTAGCAAACTGAAGACTATGATACTTTAAATAAAATAAATATTGTAGAAACTGGAGACAAATACAAAAAGTGTGACTGGAATAGAATATGTGTACGTTTTTAAAAACTATATCCTTAGGAATACACAATATTATACTGTACACCATTTATGGAATTGCCTAGATAGTCTGGTCTTCATGTAGATGCTTTATATTCTTGAGCTCCTTTGTGAATGTTAGAAATTCTTTATTGTTCTGTAAGTATATTTCTATATTTTTCCACAAAAATTGTAGAAAAGGAGTTCAGAATGTTTGTGGGTAGCCACAGTCAATTAACTCAAAGGAACCATTTATAACAGGTAAAATTCGATTTAAATATGTTTTCTTTGAAGAATGCTGCTGTCAGAGATACTTTTTACGTGTTTTAGGTACTTTAATATTATATTAGGTGGAATACTATATTAATTATAGTAGGTGGAAAATGATGGTTCTGATAGAACTGTATAACTGGAAAATATTTTTAATAATTTCCTTGTAACAGTGATTACAATATACTTATTATTCTTATTGATCTAGAAAAACCTTTCTGTTACCCAAAAGCTCTTCTATTATAAAAGATTCCTTTTAAAAATGCAACCATGTAAACTATTCCTGATTGAATTTTAATTTTATAGTTTGAGACCTCCTGGGTTAGAGTCCTAGACTTGTCAGAAAGTCCTGTTTTCACCCCCATAATGTGCAGCATGCTGATTTTTGTGTTGTTCTGCCCTAACCAGCTTGTGCAGAATGAATTTGGGTGCCTTTCAGAAATTTCTTATATGGCTGTTTTGCAGTTTTGAAAGAATTGTATGAGCTTGGCAAGACATCTTTCCCATAAATCTGTTTTTTGGGGGACACAACATTGGGGACACAACATTGAGTTTGTTGTTGGTCATTGTTAGGTTAGTGAGATAACAGATACTTTTCTTGCTGAGAGTGTGTCCAGCTGACAGAACTATTGCTCCTTGAGCCATCCTTTCTAAAAGATTCGTGCATCAGATTTCAACCAGTGCTCCAAACTTGCCCACGATCAATACAATTACAATTTGAGATGATTCTCTTGCATCTGGTGGAGGCAAGTTACCTGGATTTGTCAAACATCTGAAGTTAGTAGTGGCTGTCTGTAGCCTTCCTCAGATACTCTTAGGCTGCAGAATATTTCATCACATTTACCATGTGTTACTGCTAAGAACAGCACTCAGATTTTGAGGACATGATATTAAAAGTGTGCCAGTATGAGATTTTCAGTGTTTCAGCCTGCACTGGAGCCTGCTCTTCCCTACCATGAGAACCAGTAAGCTCAGGCCCAGAGCTCTGAAGGTTGCCCAGCCCAGAGGTGGTGTCATGGCAGAGTTTATAGTCTACACAGTTTGCACTCATTTACACAGAAATAAGTGCTTGCAAATAACAGTTTTGAATTATTTTTTTCCTTGTAATTTAGTGTGAAAATATATTTATTGATGATCCATATTCAATGCACAGAACAAATAGCTTTTTGTGGACACACATATTTATTTACTTTGTTTGTAAACCATGATTTTATGTGTTTCTAAACCATAGTTTTAAAGTTTTGTTTCAACCAACCATAGCTTTCTCCTGACATCTCTTTAGATTCCTAGTAGATAAAAGTGATGCCTTGCTTTTTAGTAGCATACTATCCCTTTCACAGTTATACATATAGTCCTTTTTTATTGTTATGCCGCTTTTACTTTCTTGAACTTATGGTAAAAAAATTATTATTGTAAAATCTCCCTCAGTTGTAAGATTGTATCAACAAGTTGTTTGTCACTTCTTGCTGTTTAATGTTCCCTCAGCTGACTTGGCTCATAGCTGTGATGTACTGGAGGCTGCTCCAGTGCCTCCTTTCCTACCTTGTTTATTTAAACTAGCTGTACAACAAACTGTACTTTTTAATCGCTGTGACTTGGGTGAATAATGCTACATCTATGTGAGTCTATAAATGCTTTCCCAAACCCAAATGTGAAAAAAACCCAACAACAGCAAAACATTTAGGGCTTAATTGACCAAGCCTGGTGAGCACTTGCACACACATCCCATCAGTTACTTACTGAATATGTACTTATTGATTGGCACAAACCTCATAATCTGAATCCCTGCTAGCCTAGGAGACACTGGAAGCTTTCTGTGTAATGTTAACTAATTCTGTAATGCTGTTTCTCTAATCTGTGTTTTGTTTTTTGGATTTTTTTTTAACAGTCTTACGGTAAAGGGGCAAGAAGGAAAAACCGGTTTAAAGGATCAGATGGGAGTACATCTTCTGACACTACCTCCAACAGTTTTGTACGCCAGGTATGGGTAATTCACCTTCTGAAAGACTGGATGGCTTGCTGGTGGAAGTGTTCAAAACATAATTTTAAATTTTTTTTTGTAAGTTGTCAACTCAGAGTGATGCTGTAGTCTGAGAAACAGCAGAAGTCTCTTCTGGCACAATGAGAAATAGTTGGTTGCTATTGTTTTGATCTTGGCATAAAAATACTTTTTCATTTCTCATTCATTTCCATGTATAGTAGTTATCCTTATTTTTGTTACTCTAATGCCATCAGGTGATTAAAGCTGTAGGAGGAGGCAGAGTCTGATGGAAGTGCCTGAAGTGGCAACATTTGGAAGAAAAAATCAAAACCCTACCAATCCTCAGGGTTTTCCTGCTTAAAATAGTGCTGCATGAGGCAGTGTTAACCTAGATGCTTTCCTCCCACATCCCAGTGTTATATCAAGGCATGGGTTGGAGGGGAAATCCCTGGCAGCATTTGTCCCCATTGCACTGATGCTGGAAAGAGCCTGTAGGAGATGGGGCGGTGGTGAAGGCTCCCATGCCCCGGTGTCTGTGTCTCTCCTTCAAAGGGAGAGATCCTAGTGGAACCTCATGGGGATCCCAGACCAGCGTGGGTGCTTGCAGGACAGCGCAGTCTGGTCAGCAGAGGCTATCTAGAAGCGTATCCAGAGCCCAGTGTGGCTCTGGTGTGACTGAGACTGTGCTTTTGAGGAAGGAGGCTGTGCCAATGGGCACGTGGTTGACAACCTGGAGAGCAGAAATGGTACCCAGAGCACCACGGGGACTGAGCCTGTGCACTCTGAAACACAGTCCTTCATGCCCTGCTGATTTAAGCCATGGTATTCTCAGTGCAGACTTTGCCATCTTTTTCAATGAGGTTCTGGAATTTGGGAGCTTTCACAGTTGAGTTTTTTGTTTTACCATAAGCAGGTATCACACCTCCTTCTCTACTGGCTTGTTTTGCATGTTCCTTCATCCCAAAATATTTAATGGCTTCATTGATGTTACATTGATTGTGTCAGTATACATCTTCTGTTTACAAAATTATTTGACTTTGTCCTGCTGTAGTTGTATTGATAGATTTTGTGGTAGGCTGTAGATTTGATAAAGTCAGGCCCTTATTACATTTCAGTGTCTGTTGGACACAGATATGAAATATTAATTGATCATGGGAGTTTTCAGTGGCAGTAAACAATATCCAAGGTGGAAACCCTGGATCAAGTAAATTACTTGTTTGGGGCATTTTGTCCTGTCTTAAAATACTGTGTAAAAATCCAGCCCAGTTGAGAGCAGCAACGGGATCTCCCAGTTCTAAGGAATCTTTGTAAAGAATTCTGTGTTGCTGTTTTCCTTAGCTCCTTGTGCTCAATTCAGCCTGGAACAGTTTTTGCAGGGTATGAGTGTTTATTTAACACCAGCTGCACATGCTTCTTTGCCTTTCTTGTTTACCTAAATGAAATCTGAAGTTGTTGTCAAGTGTCTCCTCTTGCTCCTCTTGTCATGGTGGGGAGCAGGGCAAAGAGGATCCACGGGGAGGAGGTGGATCATCAACAAAGTCATGATGTTGAGGTGGGCACATGTAGTCATTGGAGGTCTGGTTGTCTCTACAGACTGTGGGGCATGATTTATCGAATCTCCAAAACTAGTATAGAAAGCAGGTTTGGTAAGTATAATCTAAGAGTGTCTATATCTTTCTGAGGGCTTTAAAGGGTCTACATATTGTTTGTCTCTGTCTGTCTTGCAGGATATTTTACATGGTATAAATGAACATAATTGATTTGCAAAAACCATTTATTTGCAGGGAAAAAAACAAATCTGGTAATTTTGTGTTTTTCCAAGATGGATGAAAATTGCAGAAAAGCAGGCCAGACAAATGAATTTAAACCCTATAGATTCAATGATGTACCATTCATTTCCTGTCATTTTATTTTAATGCTGTCTTAAAACCAGGAAGTCAGTTCTTGCTTAAAAAGAAATTTGTGGAGCTATTTAACAGGGCTTTTGATCCAGATGTGATGTGTTTTGATGGGATATGCACAACCTGTTTGTTTAGCAATGCTTATAATGCCTACAGCTGCCTTTTGTTTCTCCACCCTCCTTTCCCTCCCTTGGTTCCTGTTTCCTTTCCCATTTACTTCTTAACTTGTCCTGCAACTTTTATGTGCATCTCTATGAGTACTCCCCCCTGCACTGAGGAAGGAATCCTGGGATTGTCCTGAACGTTTATCACTAGGATCTGTCTGCATTCCTCATAAAGAAGAAAGAATGTTTGGAAGCTGGTTTTGTGTCCTATTTAGCTGGCCTGTCCTTAAGGTGAAGGAGCTGTGAGTGGTGTGCAGGTTCTTGTCATAAGCATCGATGGAAAGTGGGTAGTTCCTAACACAGATAAGATGATAAACATGATGGATAAAATCAGGAAAATGTATCTAGTTCTAAGGAAATGTTATGTTCATTGATGGCAACTGAGGTATTTGGCAAGAACAAGGATTTGAGATTCAGTCTTTTGAGTCCACAGAGCTGCTGGGCATTTAAGTTTAAGCTGCTGCAGGAGGGAGAGACTTCATGTCTGTTGCTGATGTTGATAAAGGTTTATTGTCTGTGTTTTAGTATTTCCTTAAGGACGTATGCCCCTCTTGCTCCAATATATACCTGGCAACTTTCCTGCTATGCATATCACATGCTACAGTAATAAAAATAATGCCAACTTTGTTTCCTCCAAAGGAAACTAAGTAAAATTCAAATTGCTTGAAAGCTCCTGCTGTTGTATAAGAAGAATGAAATGTGCTCTGCACAGCCCTGCGTGCAATGATCTTTTCCATTTAAATCTGTTTTGTGGAGTGCTGAAGTAGAGCAGAGCAATCTATCCAGTATTGTTTCTAATGTGTATAAAAGAAGACTTAAACTGGAGCAAAAGCATCTGTATATAATATACAAATTAAGCCCCCATTCTTTTCAATCTGTTAAAGCTCCTTTGTGCTGTGTATTTGATGTATCGATACAGATTTTTACTGGTGACACTATAAAAGCTATGAGATTTTAGGGGGATGTTTGAATCACGTTCTATTTGTTTATTACAAAAAAAAATGTTTGTTTAGTTTTATCTCCAGCATGTTATTGATGATACTTGAACTTAAAATATAACAACGATTTGGCCTTCTTTTTATTTGCTAGCAGCTACTGCTTGTCTTTTCAATAGCAGGAGAGGGAAATTTTTTCCTCTCTGTTTTCTTGTGAAGTTGCATTGGCAATTAAGCTGTGTATTTGGAAAGCAGAAGCATCATTGCACACCAATCAGCTCCTAACTGAATGTAATCAGTTGTCTTTAGGGAGCTAAAGGACATTGTGTTATATAGTTTTCATCATCTTTTTTGAGCTTTGGAGTGATAAGCAGCTTGTTCTTAGGGTTAGTTATGGAGGACTGAATTGGAGCTGATCACTGGTTGTTGCCGTTTTGACTGATGCTTGGTAATGATTTTGTTCCCAAGGGTTTCTTCACAATACAGATCAGACAACATATTTTGCACAGGACACTAAGGCACTTCCCAGGAACATTATTTTAAGCAAATTGCATGTTCTGATAGCATTACATATTTTGTGGTTGTGCTTCTGGACCCCTTTGTCAAGGTTTTACTTTAAATCATAATGATTAATCACAGAGGAAGTCTAAGTTGTTAGGATTTTTATGTATTGCAAAGGCAGATTAGATTGTGAAATAGGCTGTCATCTATGGACTGGCTTACAGAAATATTTAAGGTTTTACAAATCTGGTTTTTTCCTTTAAATATTGGCTTGATGCCTGTTATACTGTGTTCACTCAAAAACACTCAAAAATAATTATGTAGGGAATTCATTATTCTTCTACTTTCCTCTAAGGACATTTGCCTAGCTGTGTAATTACCTATTGAATTTTATGAATGGTAAAACTAAGATTTGCTCTAAAAAACAATTAGAAAATATTGACTTAGTTTTGCTCATAAACATACCTCTTAATCTTGATTTCACCAGAGAACTGGGCCATGTCAGAAATGTATTCCTCTTGTTTTAATTGCCTTTTTCTTTCTTCCAGATGCAGAGCTTAGCTTTGATTTTTAATTTTTTTTCCCCTTTTCGTGAGGGGAAGAGCTTATGTATTTAGCTTGTAGATGCAGCCTGCCAGTGAGGCTATGCATCTACAGGCTGAGCCACAAAGAGCTGGTGTGGAGTGGGCACAGATATTAGCTGTGGTCTTCATGCCCACTACTAACAGTCTTAGGCTGAAAACCTGCCTGGTTTTAACCTGCTAGGACTATTCCTGTTTCTTGAATACCCTATGCCAGCAAGATTGTGGCTAGCCAGAAAATCTAAATAGATAATTACAAATAGGGCTTATTTGCCAATTAATATATTCTTATATCCATTGTGTGCCTCAAATTATGAGACATGTTTTGCTTTTAGAGGAAAAAGGAGCTTTGCAGACTTGCCATTAGGATTTACCCAGAAAAAAATGAGGTATGTGTGGCACTTTTAGAGGTATTGTATTACTGATTGTAATACATGAGAATATATACCTACTACTCAGCTTAATTTTCTCATCTCCTATTTCTGATGCAAATGTCTAGGGTTGTTTTCTTAGATTTTTTTTCTGATCTGCAGATTTCACTGAAAGCCACAGCAGTGATGCTTGTGGCCTGTGCTTGCTATTGTGGTTGCACTGAAGCCTTACACCAGTGATAAATTCTGCTTATTTGAAACACATTAAAACTCTTGTTTCGTGGGGAATTGATAGAATTGTGGTGCCCTATGTTTTTCACCATAAATTGTAAGTTACTGAAAGAGATGTGTTGCACTTGAGTAAAGCCACCTTACAGTGAGGCTAATTCTCTGTCCAGCAGTTTCTCAAATATGTCTTCTGTATTACAAATGAATTATTTCATCAAATTTTTATTACTTACATCTAGCTAACAGGGGAAAGCTGATGAAGTGGTTTAATTTTTTCTTATCTCCTATCTTCACTGCTTGACCTTCCTGTTTGTGTGTATTGGGTATTTCCAACTAAGTTCTATGATGAAAGCCAGATTGTGGAGTGTGATGTCTGTACTGCTCTGTTCTTCTGGTGTTAGTGGGAGCAACTAAACTTCCCTCTCTGAAGGCCAGTGTGTGACTTTAAATCATGGGCAGGCAGTGTAGTTTATGGGTGACCTGCTGTTTGTATTGAGCAATGTGAATCAGTTTTTAGTCAAATCCAGTGAGACAGCCTTTATTGTGATACTACTCTAGGAGTAGTACTAGTGTGGGAAAGCAACTGTTTTTTATGTATTTATTGTAGTATGAAGTATAGCAAGTTCACAGCGGGGGTGAAGAACTGAGAGCAGTTCAGGGATGCATAAGAGTATGTCAGTTCAGCTGTTAATGTGGAGTATCCTTTATGGCTCATAAGTGAATAAATAAATTGTCCTCAGTCATGTGGTAAAAAGCAGTGAGATGGGGAGTGGGAGGACAGCAGTGGGACCGTGGGGCTGGAGGAAGGGAGCGGGGAGAAAGGGACTTTCCCTTCCGATGGCTGTTGTGGAGCTGCAGACATGGGGGGGAAAAAAATCACATTAGCCTCATTGAGCTATAGATTTCCTCTGCTGTAGTAAGAGTTTCGAAAGTCTCCTTTTTTGGCCTGGAGAGAATAGAACAGATGCCCCTATAAAGCATGGGATTTTGGCAGGCATGACTAGAGGGGAGATGGCTGAGAAAAAGCCAGCAGAAAGGAAGTTCATTTGTGGACTTCAGTTCTTTCATGGGCCCTTCTTTGCCTCGAATGGTTTCTAAGAATAGAAATCAAAATGCTGCCATGTGTTTAAAAATACCCCACACACCCTCTAACCAAAACAAACAGGCAAAACTGCTTAATGCTCTTCTTACACGTCCATTTATGCTTCTTGTAGCAGGGTAAGAGATAATTACTGGGGGGAACAACTAAATGTAATGGTTTATTAAAAACTGAAGGGTAGGAGCTCTTGTTGTAGCCTTGAATGGGTGTACATGTTTGGTGTTACTCTGCCTGCAGCTGAGGTCAACACATCCTTTTCCAAGCAGCAGTGGAAATTTTGAAGAAGGGACTCAAATCTGGTGACTGCTGAGAAGATTGCCAGCATTGCTTTGGAGCTTGCTAAGATGATGGGTGGGTGTTGAGAAGTGTCTGAGGGGTCATATGTGGCCTGCTGCAAGAGAACAAGGGAGATGCAAGCCCTGAAGGGGGGTGGGTGGCATCCCTGGAGGGGGGGTGAGGGGGCAGTTGTTGAACCTCCTTCATTGGCATTCCCATTGCTGCTGTCTTGCATGCTGGCTATGTGCTTCTCTGGGTCTGTGAAAGAGAGGAGGAATGGGGCTTTCCAGTTGCTGAGTGTCTGCCACAACCTGCATTCAATCAAGTTTGGCAGCATCATACCCATCATTTTGTAGCGGGGCATTCAAAAGGCGTGACAGGGCTTGTGCATGGCTGAGCCAGGGGGTTTCTGCAGGGGACAGAGCTGCCTCCAGGTGGAGGAGGAGGAGGAGGAGGAGGCAAGGGCTTCACTATCATGGCAGAAACAGGCTTGGAACAGAGAAAATCTGAGAAAACTATGAAACAGTGTTTGTGAGAAGTTCTCACGCAGTGAATTTAAAACAACTCTCTGTTTTCAAGACCAGCTTAACATCAACATGCACAAAGAATGTTAAACAATAAGATAGCACCTTGCACCTGCAGGGCTGTACGTGAGAGTCTTTCTAATTGGTTAAGATAATTGTTTATATCTTTCACCCAATGACGTTTTGTTTTCCAGGATCTATGTTATATATTGGAGTGTGATTCCTTAATAAAATCTCTCTTTGCCTTGATGAATATATTGGAATCTATCTTGTGTTGTTGGACTTGACAGCAACACTTTGCTGTTTTGGCAGGCAGAGGTTTGAGGGATTTTTTAGCATTTAGTCAAACTGATGAAGGTAAAGAATGGTCTTTGCAACTTTGGTAAAGATACAGTTGGAGATTGTTCCATCATAGTGGAATTAGCAGAAGGCCTAACCTGAGTTAGCCTTAAGCCTTTCTCTTTGTCCAAATACCATTATGGCTGCTGATTGCTCCCTGACAGCCTTCATCTTTCAGTTTTGTTCTAATCAGAGTAGGCTTGCAAGAGCTGAATCTCTCAAAAGCCTTACAGCCGTGCTGGGAACCTCCTTGCCTGTATTTGCTGCACTCTTGCATGGGGTACAGCAGGAGCTCCAAGAAAAAACCTTTGCAGTTGTAAACAGTTAAGATCAAAATTAGGAATAGGATTGAATGAGAATCAAGTGTTTTGTTTTATTTTGTCCCCTGCTTCTCCCTCAGTGTGGTTTCTAGTTCTTGTGTGCAGCATTGTCTTAATAAATTTGTGGTGAGGTGCAAGGTTTATTATATGCTATCATAGATGTCTTCTAGTTATAGAAGTACAGACATACAAAGTATCTCCAATGGAAGAATGTTTCTGATGCATATATTTAATTATAGCTAATGCAGAGACTGTAAAAAATGTTTTATGAAGATAAATGCAGTAATTTTAAAACTTTTTCTTACAGACCTATCTAGTTGGAAATTTTTTTAACAAGGCCCTAAAATATGGGCGTTCTTTTTAGAAATAACATGTCTTAAGTCACTTGCAAAATTCAGTTTATAATTACATTTAAGTGTATCATAAACAGTTGCTTAGTTCCTGAAGTGTTTTTTGTAATTTTCAACATTGCATTGATTTTCAGTGTTTGCATTTATGCTGTGTGGTTTTGATTGGGAACAAATGCCTAACACAAGGGAACAGTTTGATCCTCTGTAAAGCAAATGTCATCTTCTGCTCCAAAATGAGAGTGGATTCACAGGAAAATAACTGCTGGTTGGTTGGCCAATGTGCAGCAAGCTGCTTCAGTTCTTCTCCAGAGTGAAGATGAGCTGCTCCCAGTTGCTGGCAGAGCTCAGGGCGTAAAGAAAGATCCTTTGCAATTAATTAGGGGGATTTACTGAATCTTTTGTCTTTCACGATACTCCACTAGTACATTCCTGCTCCAACTCAGAAGTGCTTAGTTCCGTCCCTCACTAAATAGATACACTGCAAAATATAGGTGCCATTTCTGTTCAGTTAGTCACAAAATTGCCAGTTTTATGGGCAGTTGCAGCAAAGAGCTGTCTTCTCTTGGGCTAAGTGTTTAGACAGTACTTCCAGCACTGATTATATGTTCCTGTAGACTTGAATATTGCTTTTTTTTTGTGTAATCTCACTCAGACTTTGCTGGAATACTAGTTTAATGGAAAAGATTTATGCTCCAATACTTTTAAAATTAATTGTAAGTCTTCTCAGGGATTTACAATAAAGGTTTTTTTGGTTATTGAATTGTAGAGTGACATCCATATGAGCCCAGTTAGTGAGTGCTGTTTCCACTGATGGTCACATTATATTTTAGCCCCCAAATATGACTGGCCTGAAAAAGAGTAGGACCTTAAGCAGTCCTACTTTTTATATACCTACTCTAGGTATATAAAAACGCTTCCTTAAAATCCGATATTGTAGAATATACGAGTTCTTTCTCCTCTGCCAAAGGAAGTCAATAATACTCTTGAGATGTGCACTATTAATTGTAAGCACCATATAAAGCTGTAGTCCCCTATGTGTTCAATGGTTTTCATCAGATGGCTTGCTAATAGGATAAGCAGGTTTTGGTTAGGAAAGAGAAGTGATTCCTGCAAACAGGTGGGGAGCTGAAAGAGGGGAGGATAGATGAAGTGAAAAAGGAGATATATGTTTATATATGCCTTTGATATGCTTCCTCCTATTGTCTCCACTGGTGTTTTCAGGTTTTGGTTAGGAAAGTGATTCCTGCAAGCAGGTGGGAAGCTGAAAGAGGGGAGGATGGATGAAGTGAAAAAGGAGATATATGCATATATATGCCTTTGATGTGTTTCTTCCTATTGTCTCCACTGGTGTTTTCAAGTTTTCAGGTTTTTTGCAGATTGAACCTCGGGAGTCTGTTACAGGATTAAAAATAGCCTTCTCTTTTATGCCAAATTACCTTTAATTGCTATGTCTTTTATGTTAGAAATTGTAGCTTTAAGCCATGGTTGATCAGATGGCTCTCAAAAGTGTCCCAATCAGCTCCTGCTTTTGTGGGGACTGAGCTGAAGGCAGACATCATTGTTCCTGTAGAAACAGTGAAGCATAGCTAGTTGGGTTTATTTTTCCTACAAATGGTGAAAAGTATGGCATATGTTCAGTAATCTCCCCTTGCTACTTTTCTAAAAACATGTTATTGCATGTGTGGTTCTCTGAAAAATCAATCATTCTTTGTCCAACTTCTTTGACCTTATTTATTTTCTAGGAATTCTTCTGAAAACAGTAATGTGTCAAGGAAATGTTTGTTTATAATAAGGAAAGATTAAAGACTATTTCAGCCTTGTCCTTGAAATAGTTGCTGAGAAAATTGCCCGAGTTAGTAATAGAGTTTAATCAGGAGTTGGTTGGTTTTACACATCTCTTTCCAAGATTAGCTACAATTTATCCATCATCTGCCATTTAAACTGAAATGGAAATAAGATGCTTTCTTAAGCTGCTTGTATTGTTAAATAAAATGCTGAAATAATATGTTAATATAAAATTTCTCATGCCTAGATGAATAATGTTTGCTCAAACTCCATAAGCAGTTTGAAGATATTGAAGGTTAAATGTATAAAATCTTCCAAGTTCCTGTTATTATCTGAGAAAAGTGAACATATTTAAAATGCTATTACAGACATGGCAAAGAAATGAAAGCACATCAGTAGATTTAACCAATTATGCTGTTACTATACTTTGAAATCTGAATGTAGAAAATTAGTTGACACTTTACACAATAAATAAGTGTGATGATAAAGTATGGTGTTGAGATGACACAGCCAAGTGGAAGAGAGACAGCATCATTTTGAGGCCCCAGAAGCAGTGATTCATTGGAGATAGTCTGGAAGAACTGGCAGTGTGCCGTGTGCTTATTTTTATAGAAATAACTTAACTCTGGAAGGTTTAAGATTTTTTTTTCTAGACTTTCTGATTAACTGCTCATAAGCAAGAGCTACTTAGAACAATACTTGAATTTTTTTGCATAACACTCAGCCTCCATATGATATTTATTTATTTTAGAAAGATTCCTGGGTGAAGTACACAGGAGTATCACATTTTATCTTTCTTGAAAATTTTTCCTACTCAGAGTTCAACTCACAGCTTACTTAATTTGGTCCTGTTATATGCCTAAAAGTCGATGTGGTAAAATCATCTTTAACACAGGATTTGGGATTTAATCTCATATTCCTTCTATCAGAATTCTGCTTTCTACTGTGGCAAAGTTCATTACATCAGCCCAGAAGCTCAATCCTTACACGGTACTCAGAAAATCCTTTGGTCTCCTGTGACATGTGATGTCACGCACTCTTTGCTATCCTACACCCTGTATTTTCTCTCAAAGCAGGGTCAGCTAAATCTAGGGTTTATTTTCAACATGCATCAAATATATATCATTTGGAGAACATCCTATTGGTTCTTAATTTTTTGAATGGTAAATGAAGCCCAAAACCACTGGAAAACATGTATTTTTTGATACTACATTTCCTGCTTATAACTGTATCTATGATTGATTGATTGTTGACATGGCAAAGCACTTGGTGGGTGGCTTACATTTAGCTAGGAGTTACTAATAGCCAGGGGAAATGAAGAGATGAAATAATAACGAAACCCACTGTTGCAACGTTTGCTTCATTAAATGAGAGAGAAAGTTCATCCATGGGAGCAAGCAGGGTTTGCGATATTATGATTTTGGGAGATGCGTGCATCATTAGTCCTTTATCAGTGCTGCAAAACAAAAGCCCCAGCCCCAGTTCCAAAGGGAGTCTGTCTTCTCTGATGGTTCCCTTGGGGTTGCTCTGAAATGGATATCCTTGTACTGTGCTTCTGACTAAAGACTGCAGCATATTGTTCAGAGGGTGGTATTGATCTTCTCCTTTTTTTTAGCTTGTGCTGTAAAGTACTAACCTGTTTAGACTTGCCAGTTCTGTGGGTTCTGCAGGCTGTTTGCAAGTAAAGACAGACCTCGGCCAGATGAAATTATTATCTCTGATGTTTCCAAGGCAGTTTTAATTTTCCCCCATTGGAAAATTGTAGTCAGTCAGCTTAATATTCTGGATCAATTTATGCATCCAAAAAGAAGAGTCCTTGATTTAGATATTGAATGACCTCCTCTTATTGCCTGAATATTTGGTAGATGGACTTGGGGGAAATACTATTCCTAGGTTGTAAAAAACTTAAACAGAAAGTTTCTAGGCAGACTTTCTTGGCAGCACACATAAGATTTTATTTTTCACGTCAGGGAAGTTCACTGTATTTATAGGACTGGCGTTATTCATGGGTTTTCAGAACACGTGCTTGAAGGCAAGCAGCTGCAACTTACAGTTAATCTAGCAAACATTTACCTTTGCTTACTCTGAGTATCACTCAGGGATTTTTCTCTGCTGGCTCTTTATAAGGCATTTTGAAAGGTCTTACCAATGTGGTACTGCCAGCTGTGGAACAGCACTGTCACTTGGTCTTATTTGTGCTAATGGACTTCCCTTTCAAGTCTGTTTAACAGTGTATGCATAACTAAATTTTTCTGTGAAAGTGGTATTTTAGTGGTCATTCAAGAGTTGGAAATAGAATTTTCCTTATATTTCCATGAAGGCAGGACCTGCCTGAAAATACATCATCAGATTTATTATGTAAGTTATCCCCAAACCAGAACACTACGCAATGTGTATAAACCCCATCTCCGCCAACTTGGGCAAGGGCTTTGCATTGTTTTGCACTTGGCTGGCAGGAATGTTGTCAGCCACGGGGGCAAGGAGACACCCTGAGACAAGAGGGCGAGCTGCTGGAGGGTCATTTGCCAACGCTGCAGCTCCCAAACTGTGCTTGTGCTGGTTTGCTGGGCCAGGGAGGCTGCGTGGGCTGCGCCGCTGGTGGTGAGGGGAGGCGTTTGGATGCTGTGTCCTGGCAGGTGGTGTCTCCAGCCCCAGGTGGAGTTGCTTGAATGCTGCTTTGGGTCAAGAGCTGCTTTGGGTCATGTGCTGCATGCTGCTTCTTAGGCACAGAGAGCTGTAGGAGTGGTTGTGTGCATTTGTACTATACAGGAGACAGCCCCTGGCTGAAGAGTGTGGTTGAAGTTCTTACCATGCCAAAAGCCATCCAGCTTGGATGCCTTAGTCCCTCTGGTTTTGCCCACACTATGGGAAGCCCCTGGGTTTGGAGCACACCCTGTGTGCAGCATGGCAAGCAGAGATGCATGTAAACACCACTGCCTTTTTCCTCACCCCTACACTGTAGTTTCCTTGGAAGGGAAGCAGTTTGCAAGGAGGCCCAGCCTGCTGTGTGTTCCAGAAGTTTCTGAGTTGGGGCAGTGACTGGGCTGTTTTCTCCCTGTGGCTGCTGGACATTTCTCCCACGTGCTGACACCTGTCTTGTTGGCATGGATGTCCCTAGCTGCTGACTTCAGGAACTGTTTTGAAAGAATGTTTTGACAAAAAATGTACTGGACATCATGATGTCAGCAGATGTTAAGTATGAGATGGGTCAGGAAGCAGACAGAAATGGAAATGAAGACAGTGCCAGCACAGAGAAGAATTCCCAGCCTTTGTAAGCAGAAAACCCAGAATAAAGGGGTGAAAAAAAGGGAAATTTTCCCACTGTGGCTGCAAACATTTTACAGGGCCTGTTTGCTGTATAGAGTATTCTAGGGATTTCGGAATAGAACCGATTTATCAGATTGCTAGCAGTCTGTTGTTTGTTAGGTCTCTAGGCACCATAAATGAGGGTGACTGAGGCATTTGGCTAAATGTTGTTTGCTCCTTATATGGTGTATCATTGCCATTTGAGAGAGTATCTATTAATTACTATTCACTGTGCAAACTTGTCTGTTTTTTCATGAGATAGGGTACAATTTGAACTATTCTATTTTAGAATCCTTTTTTTTTTCCTTGGTTTTATCCTGATTTTCTTAGGAGAAAAGGAGAACCTGGTACATAGTCTCTGTTGCTTAGCTCATTTGGGTTGCCTCCAGTGGATGCTGTTGGCATTAGGCAGGCAGGAAAGTGCTTTTTGAGCTCTCACCTGAGCTAGCAGCATTCTTGTGTGTGCTTGATGGTTATGGAGACAGACCATCTCTTCCAGAAGTTAATCTGTATTGCCTAATCTAGTCTTGTGCTCTGAAATGCTCCTTGGAAGAAGGAATTCTGCTGTGAGTAATCTCTTTTGCTCATACCTGGGTCTGATGCTCAGGCCTCCTTCTTGGGTGATGTTTCTGTTTAGTACCAATAGCACCTCTTTAGTTATTGAGCACAGATTCAGCACACACTGCTACACTGTTTTCTGTGTCTGTACATCTTATTTCAATGGAAACCTTTTGCATCTGTTCTAATCATATGTTCTTATACCTGTGGGGTGTAGAATACAGCAGCACATAAGCTGTTTTTAATTTTATTGCTGTTCTGCATTTAGGAGTGACTCATTGCTTTGGAGACTGAGTTGATAAAAAATTTGCACATCTCATTAATCTAACACTGTAATTCCCAAGAAACATGACACTGAAAAAGCCTATTGTTCAGATGGTGCCTGGTAACTTTTACTCTATGGAATAGTACTATGGTCTGCATGAAACAATCCTAGGTGTAATTTTCTAGCAAATCGAAATGGAACACAAGGATTGCTTTATAGAAACAAAAAAATGATGCCTTGGAACTCAGACCTCAGGGAAAATTGGAGTTTTAAGAAGCTTCAATTTCATTCTGTTAGTCATATCATTCATTGTCATTAATATCAACCTTGAAGCTTTACTGAACAGTGAGATTTTTCTTCCTTTTTCAACATAAATCGAGTAAATTGATGACAACCACCTGGCTGACCAAGAAATTGGTTTTAAAACTATTTTAAAACTTATGTAATGGTAGCCCATAAAGTGACAGAATAATAATAATAAAAAAGGAAAACCTTAAACAGCCTTGCTCCCCTGTAGAGTTATAATTCTCATTTAGACAAAAATTTTAATGCAGAACATAGGGAAGTGAGCTACTTTTTAAATTTCTAGAACTAAATTGATTATTTTCTTGTGTCACTATTTGTTTTTACTTTGTCTTGGAATATAGTGTCTCATGGCTCCCCTGCTTCCCCCACTTCCCAAAAAGCCCAACCCTAAAATAGCTAATGAAGGGTCCCTACAACCCATTTTTTGCATCTAAAAAGTTTTGAAAGTGAGGAGAAACTGAAGATAATGTTTGATGTGGCAAACAATCATTCCCAATATTGATTGTAACAGAATGTGCTTATTGTAGCAAGCTTACTGACGAGCAAAAAAGTAAGAAACAACTGGAGATAGTAGTGGAAAACACTTTATCATAGTCAATCTTCAACCTCTCATTTCAAAGGCAGTAGCACTAGATCAGGTTTAGGCCTGCTTTCTGTCATCTGGGCAGCCCAACTCCATGTGAGCTTGAAGACCTCCTGTCTGGAGCAGGTTTGCTGTAACATCCTTCTGGATAAGTGCCAGAGTCTGCAGTGTTTCTGTATTTTCTGGGAGTAATATATTTGGTGTAGTAAAGTTGCTATGGTAATATACTAAGGATGAAAATTCTAATGTGGTTAAATGTATGGACAGTTCTTAACTTAAGCCAAACTCCCCAGTTTTAATTCTTTTAATGCTGTAAGAAGACAGCATGATGAATTGCACATGCAAGCTGAAGTTGAGCTTTGCTTTTTTTAAGTTATCCATAGGGGGCTGTGTGTGTGTGTGTATTTGCTTTATTTCCTTTTTGTCTGGAGGACATAAAAATAGTTCTCTTGCCCCAAAATTGTGGGCAGACTGGTGGGCACCTGATGTGTGAATTTAACTCACATTTTCTGAAGGGCAATGGTCCACGAGTCGCAGTGATTACTTTCCTTTTGGCTCATGTAAACGACATCTGCTCTGTTCAATGTTGTGTGCATTTCAGGGACTTACTGTTTATTGCAAGTACAAACCAGGCACAGAAACTCCAATTTAATAAATATTTCTTTAACTTCCTATAATTTGAGATTTTGACCTCCAGTTTAGGTTGGAGAGTATGCCTACATACAATTCCATCTAGTAGGTGGTGTCTTAACATGTCTTGGTTCAAGATAGAGAAATAAAAAGGAGTAAGTGAGGAACAGGTAAATTGTATGAACATAATTACCTGTAATAAGTGGATTTTTAGATACCTGAAGTCCAAGGATAAGCTTGGATATTTCTTTTGCAGCCTGTCTCCATTGTCTGTATGGAGCTCTTAACCTAGCTAAACAAAGAAAAGCATCAAAATAGTCACCCTTTAAATTTTTGATTATTCTGTCCACATCTCTTTTTTTTTTTTTTTTTTTTCACAGCTGATGACATAGTGTTGTTTGGTGGATAAATTCTTGTACAAGTTCTTGTACAAGTGTGAAACAGGAAAATTTGATTAGAAAATTAGGTCCTAAATATTAGCAGTTTTTTAGTAAAAGACAAACCCAAAATATACTGTTCTGTACTTTGCTAGACTGAAGACATGTTTGTAATGTTTTTATCCAAGCTTCATTGTTTTTTAATTTCCATAGAAATGTGGTTTTAAAACTGTGGATGGTGTCATCCTCTGTGTGCTAGAGGCAGTACAATAGAATACATAATTTTTCTAGAGTGTATTGGACTCCTACTTTCAGTATTCTCTGTAATATTGGTGTGAATTAGAATAGCTTGCTTTCAAAATTTTTTTGAAAAATTGCTTGAATCTTTTCTTTTTTTAGATGAGCTGTATTATTATATAGTGAGATTTCTAGTACTGGGCTTTGTGTTTCTTCAGATACGGAAAGTCTGTCAGGCTGGATTTATATAACACCTTTTGTTCCAATTGTCTTCCATGTTCTTAAAAAAAAAAAAGAAAAGGCAATATATTATTACCCAGATGATTAAAATGTCTATTAAATATACTTTGATACTGAAGCACCTGCCAAATGTTTGTGAGCAAGAAAAACAGCGAGAGGAATGAGAGGGAGTAAGAACATGATTAGAATTTGGCAAGGTGCTGAGACAAGTACTTAGCACTGGGGTGGACTTCGTGATATGCAGGGTGTGTGTGAGTTTCCATGGGCAGGAGAGGCACCCTGGAGCAGCCTGGGAGAGGAAGGTGGGAAGCAGCAGCCGTCAGTAGCCAGGGAGTGAGGACAGGGTGTGCACCAGGAGCAGGACACACGAGGGACTCCTTGTGTCCTGCTTGGACCCTTCCCTCCAAAGGGGCTGCTGGCAGCCTTTGCCTTGAGCAGTGGCATCAGCAGCTAAGAGAAGGTTAAAATGGGGTGGCAATAGCAAACGTGGGGAAAGCGTCGCCTCTCATGCCATCCCTTTCGTGTCCTACAGGCTTGGGGGCAGCTCTGTGAAGACCAAGTTGAGCATAGGTGTCCAAACAAAGAACAGAGATGCTGTATGTTGTTTTCTTCAGTTTGAAAAGCAAGCACAGGAGTGTTTTCTTCCCGGCCTCTCTCAGCACGTGTGCAAGGCACGTGTCAGGTGAGGGGCTCTCCTGCATGTGACCCTGTTAATTGTGTTAATGAGTGCGGAGAGAGGGGAAAAATACAAGGTGCGTCATCAACTGACAGGAGCATTTGGTTTTTAATATACTTATCCCCCAGAAATTTAAGGATTAGAGAGGCACGATCTGTTACAGCCGTTTTCCCCTTTTGGAGCTCTCATCTGGGCTGTAAGTAATGGATTATTTTGAGGAGGAAAAAAATGCCTCAAAGACACAACTCACTGCCTTCACAAATTGTATCATTTTCCTACGTATGTTTAAATTACTTTTATCAGAGATTCTGAAATAGCGCCCTGGTACATAAATCGTGGGAGAATATTGCGAAGGCAGCAAGCTTTTGTATCTGTGAGTGTGACTTTCCCTGATCCTGATGAAACGCAGACTTAGTAGACACGAGTCAGAGTGGCTGTATGAGGCTCTTGCTGCCTTGCAGCAGAGGCAGCTGATGCCTTGCAGGGACCAGCGTCACAGTTCTGCGTGGACTGTGAGCAGCTGTCCTGTCACACGGAGAGGATGTAGAGGCACTGGTTTGTAATCCTGCTCTTAATATTTTTTTTTTTTTTTGAGCCCTGCTTTGTTTCATAGTACTTTATGCCATTGGCATTTGGATTTTTTATCCTGTGACTTTAAATCTAGCCACTATGTTAACAACAGTAGTAAAAGAAGTGTCCATCATTTCCTAAATAAAATCTAAAATGATATGCATTGGAGTTTTTAACAGTAATTTTTAAAATATGTATTTATTCAAAACATTGGGAAAAAAATTCTGTTTGCCCTACTAGTGCTCTCCAGCAGCTTTAAATCTAAGCTTCGTGTGTTGCTTCAAAGTTGCTGTGCTCCAGGTCTTTTCCTTGCTGCCTCTACACCACATTGTGTCATCCATCTGTTTCTCTAGCTGACAGCATACAGCTATTCACAAAACATTGATCAAATTGATGACATTGAGTCAATGATGACATTAAGTAAATATACTCAGTATATTTAATTCTGGAGGCATGCTTTTTTTCTGTTCTTTGTACAGAGCTTATGCTAGTTATTTATTTTTTTTTTTTATTCTACCTGTGGAATAACCTTATCTAAAGATGCTGGCTGCTGTGCTAGACTACTAAACGCTTGTGAAAGTTAAACATATTTCATTTTTATTCTTAATTTTGTGGGAGTTTTAGATACACAGACTGGCTCTAGTCATGATGCTTTTAAATTTATGGGTTTGTTTTTGCTTGACAAGAAAGGAAGCCAAACTCCATAAGAAAAGAAAATGTTCTTTTTTTTCAGATCAAGATACATTATATGTAAGATATTATGCAGAAATCTCTGCATTGTTTTCTAAATTATGTGTGTTTATTTCCAAATGTAAGCAAAATTGAATATGAAATGGAATGGAATAAAATAATGAAAGGATGAGGAGTTTTAAGTTTTCTCGGTAACATCAAAAGGTAACATGCTTGTTGTCTCTTTTTAGATATGGGAGGCATCACCAAAAGTATGTTTTAATACCATTGTTATTATGAGACCAAGTGGCTTTTTTTTTCTTTTCATTTTCCATGTATTTTCTTCTGAGTCAGTAATCTAAAATAATTATCTTACTCTTTTAATATTTTGAATACAGATTCTGAGATACATATCTGTCTGGACAATTTTTGAAAGGCAATGAGACATTTATGTTGTCCTGAAGGAATAAGCAAGGACTGACTAAAATTTAAGCCCTGTTAGCTTGTTGTTTCATTTGCATGCTAAGCAATTTTAAAAAATTGTTTTACTGTTAGTCTGCATGCATTATTTAAGCAGCTATCAGGTATTACCTCTTCTGAGTAATCCTGCAGGAAAATAGTTGAGCAGTATTAGCAACAATACTAATAATTGATTGTACCAATTATCAAGTTGCCATAATACTTCCATAATGAAACCTCATTTGTGTAACTTATGTTTTTTTTTAAACATATGCTTTTACCTTAAGAGATGTGGCAAAACCAGAATTTTCTTCTTCCTAAAAAGGAAGTAAATAAATATGTTTTTATTGCAGTTCTGGTAGTTCAGAGAAATGCTAATTGAACACAATAAATTGATTGAAAATGTAGACAGGTTTGCGCTTTGCTTTTCTGCTTGTCTTTTCCGTTCATCTTTTCTAATAGTACATATTTGGTCACATATCAAATATGTGATAGGTAGTCTTTTATCAGAAACTTGCATCATCTTCTACTTAAAATGGGGGATTTTAGTTAGCAAATTCCTACCATAGTATCTTGTGTTTGATGTACCACTAAGTGGAATTTCCACTGTGTAACTCTCCTTCTTCATGTTACCTGAGCTGTGAGCCTGAGAGCTCCAGCAGTGTTGTGAGTCCCACCACACTGGACAGAGTTTGAAGTGTTTCATAGAATCATATGATACCTTGGGTTGGAAGGGACCTTTGAACATCATCCAGTGCTGCCCCAATAAGTGGGGACATTTTCAACTGGATCAGGTAGCAACCATGTCCAGAGAGCTGTGTCCGGCCTGGCCTTGAATGTTTCCTGGTATGAGGCATCTACCACCTCTCTGGGCAATTTCTTACAGTGTCCCACTGCCCTCATTGTAAAAAATGTCTTCCTTGTGTCTAGCCTGAGATTTAGTTTCCTTCCCATCTGCTCTCTGTGTTCCTGAGGATGCCTGCACAGTGATAGAAATTTCTTTCCATGTCTGTTCCTGTCCCATTTTGGAGTTATTTTGAACTCTAGGGATGATTACTGGAAATCTCAAAAGGACTCCTTGGACCACACTGGTATCAATGAACTAAAGCTCAGTAATCTTGAATAATTTGTATCAGTTTTGGCTCTGTCTCACCCCTGCAATTCCTAGAGCTCTCTTCTCAGAGGACCCACTGTACTATCTTTTGCCCACAAGTCACTTCCACGATAATTCTTTCAAGTAATATGAAATCTATTCTTTAGTAGATACAGCTCAGGAGCAGAGTGAAGATTGCTCAGAGTGGGGACTTTAAAATAGGGGCTGTTTTCAAGCAGAGGTGTTTCTTGTTTTACTCCCTGGCCGGGAGCAGGGTTCGGGTGTCTGTAATCGTTCCCTGCGAGAGCCGATGTTATCGTTACCAGCTCCCCTCTGCAAGGAGTGCTCTGTCCTGCTCCGCGCCAGGCTGGGCAATGGAATCTGCTCTTGGAGATGAGACAGGGGGCCCAACGCTGGGCAGGCTGCAGGAATCAGATATTTCAGACCTTGCAGAGGAGACTCTAAATCTTAGACCCAAGGATGAGCTGGAAGCAATTCCCGTGGAAGAAATTCCAGACCTTAAACCTGAGGATTTGCAGGAATCTGCTCCTGCTGAAGCAACACAGGACATTAAACCTGGGACTGAACAGGTACAACAGAGGGATAACTGCAGATTAAAGGTCTGGGGCATTTTTACAGTGGCAGTAATGTATTTTCCAGCAACTGTAAGCGTACTGTTTTTCAGTTATACTTGAGAAGGCTTGCTTGGGTTTTATGGGTTCAGCCTGTCATTTCTAGAGGTTGGAATCTGTCCAGCCCCAGAAAGGTGGTGCGTATCATGGAAACCCTTTTTGCTTTAGTTAGGCAAAAGTTTATGTATGCCACTGTCATCTTTGGGGAGATTGAGTGGAATGAGAGTATCTGTTGCAAGCTGACCTACATAGCCAACTTCCAGGTGTAATGCTGAGCACTATCCATAATGGATAAATTGAAGCTAGCCTAATATGAGAAAGACTTTTGTGTGCAGTTTGAAATTACTGGTCTCAGTTGAGAGTGAGGCTAGAAATATAATTGTTCCTGTCTGTGGTATTTGTGGTATTGGTTCCTCTGTAGAAAATTGCATTCTACTTTGATATCACAGTTCACAGTGAAACATGAATACTGGGGGCTTCAAGTAGAGTGGGTGTAAAATCGATTTTCTTCATTGGAACAAACTTAAAATCTTTTTCAGTGTTGTTCCAAACAAGTGAAGAAAATATCTCAGGAGTGAGAGACAGGCTTTGATGACTGATCCTGGTGATCTGACCTTTCACTGCAACAAGAATTCTTGCTCTTTTGTGCTGCAAGAAGCAGATGTCCAAAATGCTGGACTGGGTTCTTGCCCAGAAATTTTCTCATCTTAATGATTCTCTATAAAATTTCCCCATTTTTATGAACTGTTCAGTTCTCAGTGCAGCAGGGATTTGAAACATCTCCTAAGCACCAGGTGAGTGTCCTACTTAGCAAGTATTTACCTCCAAGTCAGTAGTCCAGGTCTACCAGAAGCTGGATCTCAGCCTGCTGTCTACATCCTGAACGGGTGTCTTTCTGCTCCTTAAATATTTGTTTTGTGATATGTGCTCTGAATTTTTTTAATCTGAAATTTTAACCAACAGCTCTATCTTGAACTTGAGAAGTCTGTCCCAAAGAAACTTTTATAAAAAAATATATTGTTGCAAAAAGTCTAACTAACACATTGACTGCTTTTATCTGCAGTATTGTTCTTTTGAAAAACTCTTAAATCAAGAAATACTAGGAAGAATGCCTTGTCAGAATAAAAAGATGACTCTTGTTTGTGGATGAAAGAGTAGTTAATAATACAAGAAGAAAATTATTAAGTGTCTCACATTACAACAATCCGTGAATCTGAAAACGTTTTTTAGAGAGTACTCTTTTGGAAAACGTGGACTTCTGATGTTGAGGATTTTTTCCTCTTTCTTGTTTTCTTCTTTCTTGCTAGAGAGAAGGGTCAGGGTGGGATGGTTGTCACCTTAATCAATGTGAGGTGGTGTTGTGGTTGTCAGGAATGAAGCTCGATGCAGCTGCTCGTTTGTTCCCCCAACAGTGGGATTGGGGAAGGAATCAGAAAGGTAAAAGATGGAAAAATTGTGAGTTGAGATAAAAACAGTTTAATAGGAAAAGGAAAAGCAAAAGCCACACACACAAGCAAAGCAAAACAAGGATTTAATTTGCTGCTTCCCATGGGCAGGCAGGTGTTCAACCATCCCCAGGGGAGCAGGGGCCCATCACATGTAACAGTTACTTGGGAAGACAAACTCCATCACTCCAAACCTCCCATTCCTCCTTCTTCCCTGTGTTCTGTATCCTGAGCAGGATGCCAAATGGTCTGGAATATCCCTTTGGTCACTTTGGGTCACCTGTCCCAGCTGTGTCTCCTCCCAGCCCCCCATGCACTCCCAGCTCCGTTGCCTTTGTGGCAGAACAAAAAGCAGAAAAGGCCTTGGCTCAGCAACAACAAAAACATCTCTATATTATCAACCCCGTGTTCAGCACAAATCCAAAACACAGCCCCGTATCAGCCACTGGGAAGAAAATTAATTCAACCTCACCTGAAACCAGCACACATGAAAAAAATTGGGTACTAAAGTTTTAAAGAAAAAATGCTTCTGAAACAGGGCTTTCTTTCTAAAAATGTTTTCTTGGTATGAACAGACTCTAAATCTTAGCTTTCAATAATTGATTTTCCTATTTGTCAACTAACTTGCTTATTTACTAAATGAAAACATTAAGCCATCTGTAATGTTGAAGTGTGAGGGAATTCCAAAGTTGAACTTTAGCAGTGCATCTTTTATATCTCTTTATTCAGATATAATTCGGTGTTTCTGAATGTAAGATATGTTTGATGAGCAGTTGTGATAATGTGTTCTGCATTCTTGAGGCTGGTTTTTAATGCCAAATTGAGAGGAAATCAGCCCCACTGTACATCTGCAAATATAGAGTCAGAAAAAGTCAAGGGTTATTTTCAAAACTTTGAGATTTAGTCTTGGCATAGTTTATTACTTTGCTCTGATGCTCCTGAACATACATTTTCAGAACATACAGTTTTATGAAAGCACCACTTTGGCACAGCCCTCCCCTTTTCTTTGTCTAATGGCTGGGAGCAGTTCTTGCTGTTTAGTTCTGTAATGTTTCCTGAGTTCTTTTTGCTGTTGCTGACTGCATGTGCAGAACCTCCTGTGTTTCAGGGTTGTATGTGTACATGGCCCCTTTCAAAATTAAACAATTAATCATGTTGATGAAGTTGAAAAATTCTTGGCACACGTACTGGCGTGCTTTGCTTATATTCAGAAGCTCTTTTTATTGTTTTTAAAACTCATTTAAAGTACATCTCAACATTCTTTAAGCTCTCTGAACATTTAATTTAGCTAAAAAACAGATTGGATTCATTAGAAAATATGTTCTCTATTAGGAAATGTCTTCATCTTAATGCTTTGAACTAGTTATAAATAAGTTTAGAATGATTTCCATTAGTGTTTTGATACAAGGTAAATAAAAGCAGAGAACCATTTATAAAGAACTAAAGAAAGCTATTGTTAGTAATGATGCAAAATGTTCAATCAATGCTTTTAAAAATATTTCTGCCTTTTTAGGGCTGTCAAGAGGCAAACTTTCAGCATATTCTGGACACTAAGCACTTGCATTATATAATGATGTGTGTGTAGTTCTTGAACTTTTAAAATAATGTTTGGTTTATGAACTTTTCAACTTGAGATACAGCAGATTCTGCCTGGTGACAGAAAGTAAACAGAAGTTAGAACCTGCAGCTTCATTAGATGCTTAGACTAAATACAGTTTGTTTTCTAACAAAGCAGTATGAATGGTATTCATTCCCCAGCCTTTATATTCAGGGACTTCTGGTAGATTTATGGATCTTGAGTGTCTTTTTCTTTCTGTTTCTTTGTCTCCCTCCCTCCTCTTCATTTCTGGCATCATTTCGTATGAGTCAGATATTCCACTATTCTCTCTTTAAAGTGCCAGTAGTGCTTGCAAGAAATGCCAGTGTAATGGACTAGGAAATTTTGGTTCCTTTTCTCTACAAACATTCCAGGCTAGGCAGTGGCCAGCCCAGCATCATCATACAGATGAAAAAGCCACCATTTCTTAGCCTATGAATGGGGTATCCATAGTAGCAAGTGACTGCCCCTAATAATAGCAGAATTATGTTCAGTTAAGGGAGCCCAGCCTGAATGAGGAGCAGGAGAAGATTGTTTCCTGTATGGTTTCCTGTAAAGTATGCATGTACTTAATTAAGAACAAGTGAAATGCTCAGCCGAGTATTTGGGGTTTATTACTGTCAAGGTGTTCTTCTGCATAGCCTCTTGTGGTTTCCCATTCTGCACTGTTTGCTCTGCTCCCTTTCTCCATGAGAATAACTTCATTTATTGCTCCAGATCAGTCTAATAGATCTCACCTAAAGAAACTTAGTTTGATTCAGATGGGTTCCTTGGTATAACCTATGCATTTATACCACAGTTTCTGCTGCTGGTGCTTTCTTTGGATGCAATCAGAAGGCATCCCTAAAAGGACCTGGAATCTGCAACACTGGCTCATTCCCAGCATTTGTTATATCATGCCTTCTTCAGGGAGTGCAGCTGTGTGTCATCTTCACATATGTTCAGAATACCTTATGAATGGATGTTGCTCTTCCCCAAAGAATGTGCAGCTCTTGTTTCTGTTCCTGATCAGGAGCAATTTAGATTGATAATAACCTTGGAGGGATTTGTAATGGTGGATATGATGCATCTGAAACAGTCTGATTTGTGTTTGCTCTTCTCAGTAGCACCTTACTTGTCAGAATTTTCAATGCTCATGATAATGGTTTTCTTCCCTTAAGAGGAACTGTTCACAAACTTTCAGTCATGTGCAAATTATGTACAAGTCAGACTGCCTAATGCTTTGTGAGTTTTCCATGAATTGTTTTAATTGTAGTTGAGATAAACCAGAAACTATGACAGCTTTCTTCTAGTCTGGATGAAGGATTCCTACTCCAACTGATTGTAACAGGGTTCACTTGGACATGGGTTAATGTGCTGTGTGATTGGGACCAGTGTTATTTACTGTCTTCATCAATGGCAGATGGAGGGATCGAGTGCACCCTCAGCAAGTTTGCCGATGACAGCAGGCTGAGTGGTGCAGCTGGCACACCTGAAGGGCAGGATGCCATCCAGAGGGACCTGGACAAGCTTGAGAAGGGTCCATGGGAATCTCATGAGGCTTAACAAGGTCAAGTATAAGGTGCTTTGCTTGGGCTGGGCAACCTCCAGTGTCAACACAGGCTGGAAATGAAGAGATGAGGAGCAGCTCTGCTGAGAAGGACTTGGGATGTTGGTGCATGAAAGGTGGCACGTGACCCAGCCATGTGCACTCACAGCCCAAAAAGCCAAATGTGTCCTGGGCTGCTCCAAAAGGAATATGAGCAGCAGTTCTAGGGAGGTGATTCTGCCCCTCTATAGTTCTTTACTGTGGGGGGGGGTGAGGCACTGGCACAGGTTTCCCAGAGAAGCTGTGGATGCCCCATCCCTGTGGGTGTCCAAGGCCAGGTTGGACGGGGCTCTGAGCAACCTGGTCTAGTGGAAAGTGTCTCTGCTTAGAGCAGGGAAGTGGGAACTAGCTGATCTCTAAGGTCCCTTCTAAGCCAGGCCATTCTATATCATTGTAATTGGTGCCTGGGTGAGTCCTGTTTAATAAATTTATCATCCTGAATCTCAAGCCAATAACTGGGAATGATTCGGCTTCTCAAGTTGGTCTGCAGTTTATTACTTTGCATGTCTGAAATTGAGGTAAGCCATTAGTTTTGAATGTTGCATCAGGAAACAGCTGCTTCTTACAAACTGTCCCTGGCCACGGTCAGTAAAAGGTGGTGTTAAAAGAGGTGAAGCAAGTGTGCTACATGACTTACCTTAGAGTGCTAAAGCCATCCACAGCCACAGTCTACCAAGGCCTATGACAAACCTGTGTGAATGGCTGGAGAATTGTGAATCATTGCTCACAATGAGGGGCCATAATTCAGGCAAATATATAAGTCGTGACTCAGGGGACACTGAATTGTGAAATAGAGAACAGCAGATTAGTTTCAGAGGGGCCCAGCAACCTCCCTCCAGCAAACCAAGGAGTGGAAAATGGAACATTAAATGCCAAATGATCCAAAACACAAACTCCAGTTATATGCAGAATTTCAGATTCTAGATGTAAGTTAGAAGGTTTCATAAATCAATACCAAGATTTTAGGAGGAGATGAAACCATGAGGTGGAGATTAGTTTACAAAAGGCTTTTTCTGAAATCAGAGCATTGTGAATCAGGGTTATTGTTCATGTCTTCAGTTACATTAATTTAGACCTTACATTATCTGAATTACTTAAGTACCTCAAAAGTGTTTTGTTACACTTCAGCATTTATGTGGTTAATGGTGATCATCACAAATTTCTTCTCTTAATTTTAATGCTAAAAAATCCTTTCACCCACTTTTGTGCCCTCCCTTCCCCTTGTTTTTTAAAGCTGTACCATCTAAATTTACTCTTAATGATTGTCCAAAATGCAGTTAGTCTCACCTAATTTGTCTAGATTCAGTTTCTAATAGTTTGCTTTTGTTTTGACATTTTTTACTAGATTAAAGACCTGTTTACTGTTATAAGACCTTCCTGCTCCAGCTTCCATGTAATCCTTGTTAAGTCACCGCTTAACTTTCTTGCTGCAATAAACAGACTGAACTGCCTTAACATGCCTGAAGTAATTTTTCTGGCACTCCTCTAAAATTTTACAGTTTTCAGCAGCAGCCTAAAAGATGCGTGGATTTTTGTCCTGTACACATTATCACATAATTTTGCTAATAACTGTAACACCACCTACTTGCTCTCTCTTTACATTTCTTTGTAGGTTCAAAATCATGTTGACCTTCTAAGCTACAGACCTGCTTAGAAAAAGTCTTTCTGTGAAACCAGTATTTTTCATGATCCTTTCTAGATTGCTCCTTTCCAAAGTATTCTACTATTATCTAGTTCCCCCTTTAAACAGATCTGTGTGCTTGGCTTAAATTAATTTAGTCAGGCCAAGTTTCCATGTAATTGCATCATCTCCATCACCATTTATTGCATCCTAGGTTTTTCAGATTAACCTGCCAGTGAAGTGGCCACTTTGTCAGTTACTCGTTTTCCACAAAATCATTGGCTTATTCCATCAAATTTGGCAGTGCAGTGGAGATCCTAAAAATGTTAATTTTATGCTGAATTTGTGAAAACCAGCGGAGGGGCAGTGAAGGGGATGGTTCCACAGTGCAGGTGGGTGAAATCTGACCTTTGCCCTCTCTTTGTGGCTGTGATGGGATGGTCAGTGGATGTGAAGCTTGCCATGGGGCAGCAAGCACATGTGTAGGTTGAAGACACTTGCTGTCACCTGAAGCTGGCCCCTGCAGAGGTAGAAGAGGATACTGGTGTAAGCAGGGAGCACTGTGGTGCTGCCCAGAGTAGGAATCTGGTGCATGAGGAAGCTTGGGGAATCTGGGACACTGGGCTAATGCAGTGGCTGGGATGTGGAAATGCTCAAGGACTTCAGACAGACCAGTGTAGGTTTTCCTGGTTTAGGCTACCATTAGCTCCACTGAACTGATCTGATCCCATTTACCATCCTTATGATTACATATTAGATATGCCATGGCTCTGGGCTGCATATTTAAACTGAAATGTAATTGCGCTTTGCTTTTTTTGTCAAATGTTTTTTTTCCTTTGCCAGTGTACTAAACACACAAATCTATCTGAAAAAATATTTTTGTTTACGTTAAAAAAAAATCATTGTAAAATCCTGTGTTTCCCAATGAAAAGTTCTAACAGGACATAGTCACAGCTAGAAGCACCAAGCAAATGTTTTAGAACAGCAGAAGAAACCCGGTGTTATGTTACTTTGGGTACCGTATGACAAAACTGGTTAGAATGGTGTTTAAGAGCTAAGCCTATATCTTCAAAGATAAATCCTACACAGTTAGGCAGCTAATGCATTATTCATGTGGTACTAGGGAGAGGTATAGATTTCTGCTGATAGTTCCATATGGCTGGCCAGAGCAGTAGCATGTAGTCGTTTTTGCTGTTGCTGCCATGGTGAAACATGATCAGGATGGCATCGTGCTGTTACTCAGCAATTTAGACCCCACCCTGGGCTGTGCAGAAAGCCACCAGACTGTAAAATGCAAAATGGGAATGGCAATGAGAAGATAATAACTTTTACGGAATTTTTTGATTACAGTGGTTCAGTTTTGAGTAATGCCATTTAATGATGTTGTGTTCCTGTATCTGGTATTTTTGTCAAAAGATAATTTTATTTCTTAAAAACACTCTAGCAGAAGTGTTTCTAAACGTGTATGTAAAAAAGAAACGAATAAAAGTACTAGATGGCCTTCAGCTACATGTTTTAGAGGAAATTTTTAAGAAGTTACCAGGCTTGACCTTTTCTGTGTTACTTTTTGTTGATTTTTTAAAAATAGTGTCTTCTAAATAATGCATTATGATATAAATATAGACATTAACTCATGTTTCATGCTCTCTTTAAATGATTTGCTCATTGAATTTGGTCTCCCAAAGCTATCTGTTATAAATATTTTGCTGGTGTCTAAGCAGTGTTCAAGTAAACTTTCTAATAATGTCTCTGAAGTCTGACACAACAGGAAATTTGTTATGGTTATATAAAGGTGGGACTTAACAAGATTAAGACACTGGGCCATGGAGCATTTGACTCTGAATCTCAAATGTTCAGTATGAGTGTATACAAAAACGGTGTTGTAGGCTCGACTTACCATGAAAATGAAGGAAATTGCTTTAAAAGCAGATTGTTGGAATATTTTGCTGTTAGTGAAGGCTGCTTTCTTAATGGTATGGAAACTGGGTCACCTGTATGCCTCCAACATTCTGTTCTCCACTAATGTCCAAATGATTTTAATTTTTACATAACCTTTGATTTCATGTACTTTTCTGAAGAAATGCCAGTAATAGTTTTAACTTTACTGCCAGAATTGTATAATTTTTGTCTATATAGTGTTTAGCAAGTCAAACTGTGATGTTTTTTTATTTTTCCAGTGTTACATGACATTTTATCCTTTTGAATTATGTCTGCTATTAGCAGTAATTGGTTGGAGATTCAGCTTATATTTTTATAGTTTATTTAAATAGAAAATATACTTTTTTTTTTTTTTTTTTTTTTTTTTTTTT
>VZTR01004428.1:0-68865 GCA_013400775.1 Chaetops frenatus | reverse complement strand
TGGTACTTATCCTTCAAAATACAACCACAAGAAGCCTGTTTTGCTTGGAGAATTTAATGAAATTTTTCTTCTTGTTGTGGTCCAGAGGGGTAACTCTTTACCATGCAAGGAAATTAAATTAAAAGCTGTCAGACCTTACAGAGTTTTCATAGCTGGCATGTGATGGCACTAGAGCTAGATTGCAAGAATAAACAAATATTGTGTTATTAATAAACTGCTTCACTGATCAGCAAAACATATCACTTCAGTTGCCTACAAAGTGGCTGCCAGTAGTTCAGATAATCAGATCGTAAACATCAGTGTCCAGTGATCTACTCTTGGCCTTCAGGAGATGATCTAGTCATATATAACGCAAACACTAAAAAACCCCCACACATTTAAAAATGTTCAATGAAATTGAATGCACACTATCTTCTGCATGAAAATGAATTCACCAGAACTCACATTAAATTTTTTGTCAAATACTGTGCATTCAGTTGTAAAGTCCATGAAGCTGAGCTACATGCTGCAATTGGCATCTTCTGGAAATCCTACTGAAAGTGATAAAAAGTACTCAAAGGTGTTAATGAAAGTTGGCAAGAAAGAAGAAAGACATTACAAGTAAGTATTATTCCAGAGATGTGAGCATGATGGATTCATCTGTTCAATATAAAATTGGGTTTTTGTTTGGGTTCTTCTTTCTTTTTGACCAACACATTAAAGAATATACACAGGATAAATTATCATAGGAAAAAAAAATAAAGAGGAAAGCAGTCAGCATCAATATTATTGTTTGAGGTTTTTTAAGTGCTTTTTGTTTTCCTTAGTTTATTTGAATTATTTTTATTCTTGCAGCTGCAGAAGCCTTCAGCTAGGTTAACTATATTAACCAGAGATGGTGATCAAAGAATCAGACGAGGGAGGATAAGAAATCATCACTGCTTCAGTAATAATTGAGCAAAGCATACTGTAAATGCAAAACACAAATGCATGTGCATTGGGACATATTTTAGAGAAGCTGCTGTAGCTGGTGTCTGTAATTCTTTATCTTTTCATGATTACTGCTGAAATACAACTCTGTATCCCTGTGTTTATTGCACAAGGGATAGCTCTTCATGATTGTTATTGCCCAGGCTTTGTGAGTTATTTACAGAGTAAAGAAGCATTAGAATTTCCTAAAACATATTATAAGTTAAAAAAAAAAGTAGTCCAGAATGTAATAATATTCAAGATGGAAGTAAAATAGCTTTCTTTGGGAGTAAATGATAATGTTTTTCTGATGACAAAAGTGTGCCCTACTTGGGTAATCTCTCTTTGTGGTATCTATGAACATCTATTCAGGGAAACAGAAAATATGTCTAGGTCAAGTTTCTAAAATATCAGTTGTTGTTAGAGAAGCTTAATACATATGTATCTTTTAATAGCTAAGGTACTGTGTCCATAATTATTACAGGAGAAAGTTTTTTATTCTTTTAAATAAAGCCATTTAGGAGTTCCAAACTGCATAGATACTTTGTGAAGTAAGTTTGTCTTTTTTTTTCTGCTCAGCAATCAGGTCCCTTTGAATGTTCATCTCTTGTCTTTTTTTGCACTAGAATAACACATAGATGTTGTTGTAATGGAGTTACCATGCCCTGCCAGTATGTGTGTAATTTTTTTCCTAATATGTATTCTGCTGCATGGACTAGCCAGCAACACGTGTATGTGTGTGCATAATGGATTCCTCTTTTTTTCTTTTCAAATATTCTCTGAGGATAAGTCTTTTGCTGCATTTCATTGTAATATTCAGAACAGTGACTCTAAATGTTACAGAATTTTTCATACTTGTATTCTTGTGTCAGCCAAGGGATATCTAAGCTTCAGGACACAAATACATGAAAAATGTGGGCTTCCCTAATTCTGATTTTGTCCTTCACTCCTTAATGTTTCATAGAATTTCTCAATAGAGTGGATAAACAGAAGCATGGCTGTTAGTTGATTACATCTGAATTAAGCTGCAGTGAGTATATATGGAGTACTAAATCACTTATTCAAGGATGGTTATAGAGAATCACTTGTCAGTTGTGTTGACTTGGGCTCTGATGAGAAGAAGACTGGCTTTTGACTACAGTGCAAATGTGTTCTGCATTTTCTAAATTCTGCAGTTGAAAAAGTTAAGATACAAAAGAAATTTTGTTAATGAATATTAAATTTATGTTATCAATGTCGTTGAATTAAAAGGAAGGCCAGTAGTAAACAGTTATTTAGCATATTTAGGAAGAAAATGAAGCACAATTACTAATTTTTTCTGTATATTTGCTGAAATGGCTTTGAATTTCAAAGAGTTACAAAAAAAGAAGACACAGTTCTAAAGAAATTCTACTACAAAGGGTAGACCAGCAAGAAGTTTAATGATGCTTTCATTTTCCATGCAATTTTGTGCAAGTTACACATAAATTGTAAGAAAAATCAGATGACAGTGAACTGGTCAATATTTACAGAATTATATGTTAGGATACAGAACTGTTTGTCTGGAAAATGAAATTCCATTTTTAATTTCTAGATATATGTTTGTTCCCTCTGCTCTTTGAATTTTGTATTTAGTCCAATAGCCGTGACAGGGATGCTAAGTTTACCTAAAACAATTACCAATCTTGCCAGCCTTGACAAGGTTAGGGGAATAGTTCTGACCTTTTGCAATGTCATTTAAAATTGAATATATCTCATCTGCAGTGTTACAGATATCAGACATGAAGACAAACTTACTATTCCAATAAGAGTAGTTTTGATTACATCTTGAACTTCACCATCGTATGCTGGAAGTAGATCTCTGTTCCAACAGGATTATTTTTTGTTTAAGATTCATGCATGATATTTTAAAATTTTTCATAAATTTTAATTGTTCTGGTTCTGCACATACATTCATCATATGTATAGCATCAAAGATATTGGGACATAATGAATGAATCAGCACAGAATTCCCAGCTATCATAAATTATATTGTAGTTGTACAATTGCAGGGAAGAAATTCTGTGGTACTCTGAACATCTGAGAATATAAGAATTATTAATGCTCATTAACTGGGTAAGACAGATATTTTGAAAATACAAAGAAAATTGGGTCAAACACTATTTTTAGTAAACACTTATGAAACATTTTTATTTCATTTTAAATAAGCTTAGTGTTTTTTTTTCTAAATTGTCATTTTCTACATAGATGGTCCATTTGCTCTCATGTTTCTAGTTTTGAGGTTTGAAAGATCAAAACTGAACAAAACTCATAGGTTTTCTTTGTGCTGAAAATTTTACATGATATTGCTGAAGAGATACAAGTCAGCTCTTGTTTAATGTAAGATTTCAGAGTCTTCTTTCTTTGTATTTTGACAATACTCTAAAATTTGAAATGGAAGTAAATCTCCTGATTATAGAATGGTTTTGATAAGCATGACAGAAAACTCAAGTGGCAGCTGTGTAAAAGCAGAAGCTCAAGGTGTGCCCCAAATGTTCTGCAATCCTTTATGGTTCTAATAGGGTCTGAAGCAATGGTTGAATCATATCTGGGCTATAAACATTTTGTCAAAGACTAAGTCTTGTCTGAAATAAAAAAACCTTTCTGTGTGCAGGGGCATTGGCACTGATTTTTGTTGATCTGCTGAATGTTTCCTGTGGTGCTGCATGGCTGCTAATGGAGATGTAGCCAAGAATATAATCTCCTTTGGGTGTTAGCGACTTCCTTAGATAACCCATTTAAAGGTTTCCTCCTTAGCATTCCACAGTCTCCCCACTTCTTCCTTCCCTAAGTGCTGGTACATTTAGTAAAACTTGTTACTTTCAGAGATAAAGGTGTGTTTTTTCTTCAGTTAGTCTTCCAGTTCTTGCACATTGTCCAAGTCTATTAAAAGACATGATTTTTTCTTGACATTTGGGTAAAAAAAGAATAAGCATTGTTAGTAGTACAAGGTACTTATGCAGCCACAGGATATGTTTCTGGAAGCTGCTCACCACATGTATGTGTTATTAGGAGGGATGTGCAGCATCCTAACCTTTGCTGCTATGTTCACTGATGTTAGGAATGTGAGAAACTCACCAAATGTGTTTGTGAACAAAATTATGAAAACAATGCTTTAGATCTATTTAATTTTGCCTGTATCTATGAAAGAATCTACACTGACTATAGTCGGTTGTTGTTTTTCAGGATAATTATAGATCCAAGCTAGGATTGCTTGGGTGCTAAAATTACTTTCACGTCTAAATAAATATAGATGTCTTTGCAAAATGGATGGTGAAGGTCTGTAACATGGAAGATGCTCTTCAGCATTAGACTGAACTCTTCTTACAAGACTCATTCTGAATTCTCTTGTAGTACTGTACTCAGTCAAGTAACTTACAGCTTTGAGTGCCAGTGCAGGCCTGTATTTCTTATAGAAATAAAAGCAGCTAGTGATTAAAATCTGATTGTTCTGTTGTTTTTTTCCTGTTGTATTTTGCTGTCTGGGTTAGGCTGTGTTTCCTTTTATATGGTGTGGGAAGAGCAGTGTTTGTGTGGTGGCTTTTGTGTCAGCAGCAGGAGCAGCCCTGGATAGGCTGTTTCCTTCCATGTCTGAAGGGTGGAAAGGATGGTGACAGGGAATGTGCAGCCATTGCCACAGCAATTCATTAGCCCGTGTGCTTTTTCCAGTGCTGTTTGGATACAGGCAGGGTTTGTAGGTTTGCAGCCTTAGTGAATATTTAGCCATAATTATTTTCTTTCAGCCACCACCTTGACTAGAGATTTCTGTTTCTTCTAACCTTGCTGCCTCAGGCAGAGCAGAGCAGGGAAGGATGGTGTGTGCTGGAGCAGTCACCAGTGCTGCTATCTACTTACCCTTCTGCCTTGTCCCAGGAAAGTGACAGGGGGACATGCAGACCATCAGGTAATAGGCTGAGCATCAGGTGGTGATGCTCACCACAAATTCATGGTTTAGTCCATCCTGATGTTGGGGAAATGAGTTTAAGCAGCTGTCATGGAAACTGTAGTGAAGAATAAACCTGACAGGATCAGGTCACCATAGTGATCCTTTAGTACCCCTTCCCCATACTGAAGAGAGAACTGAATTTTGTTATTCCAGATTGTCCCTTTCCACTTTGCATGAGCCCAGGAGGCTGGAATACCCACTTTCAGCATGTGGATGATTGATGTTCTGCAAATTAACATTTTCCCAAGCGACAAAAATGGACCAACATCAATAACAAGTTTTACTCACTGATTGCTAGTTCTATAATTTATTAAAAGCCTATGTATATTCAGTTAATTTCCACCAAAATAGAAGGAGGATTCCCTTTTATATTCTCTGGATTTAAAATACTGAAAGGTAAAGAAGAGAGTGCCTTGCATCATTAACACTGAATTTACCTTCCACTCACGTGTGGTGTGCGTTAATATAATATTGTTCTGTTCAGGACATGAGCTGCATGACAAAAATGCCTCTCTAGTTGTAGAAGTGTTCAATTTCTTTTCTCTTTGCTGTTTTCTTACATCTGGACTTCTTTGGGGTTTTTTTCCCCAAAAGCTAGATAAGTCTTTATATATTTATATTTCAGAAAAAGTGTGGTTAAATGTTTCTGTCTGAAGTGCTGTCTTACTAAAAGCAGTTCTGTATAGTAAATAGTCAGAAGTATAATACTGTATATAACCCTGTTACAGTATTTGGGTTTCAGAATAAAATAGTAACCAAATACTTGATGAGCTCATGGATCTTGAGGGTCATATGTCCGGTGTCTGAAAAACACTGGCTTTTTTAAAAGGGTGTCTTTTGTAGTGGTGGAGATAATGCTGGTGAGCTTTAATTAGTATTTCATTAAGTAAAAGTTTTATTCAGAAGCTTTTGTGGATTTCTTGCACTTAAATAATATTTTGGGACTAGAACAGAACGAACATTAAGGATTGATATATTTTAAGTGCATGAATAGTCTTCCAGTGCACAAAATCCCCCATTTTGTTTCCTTTGCTAGGTTTTATTTTGATTACAGATGGCCTGTGTGATAGTTGCTATAGAAACCAGACCATTTTACTTCAATCTCTCTCTGTTGCTATGGTGTACAGACAGCTGCTATGGGTAAAGTGTCATTTAGATTTTTTTGTGATATCCCCTGTAATAGTTAACTTGCAGTCAATACTCTCTAACAGCAGATAGAGTAATGTGACATGCTAATTAATGCTTTCTGCCACCAACTGTTGGATTCAGCAGTTTAGCAGAAATTAGTTGCAAAGTTAGCTTAATGAATTCTGCACGTACAGCTTCCTGTAGATGCTCTAATACTAGAAGAAAATAACTCAATTAACTCACTGTTAGGCAGAATTGTTTTTCTTGCTGTAGTGTGCTCCTTAACTGAGGACGAGTGTATAGAAGGCACCCAGAGCCTCTGAAGGCAGAAACCTCGGGTCTGCAAGGAGGCTACACCAGCCAGAGAAGCTGGTTCTGCAGCCTGCCGTTGCCAGTGACAGCTGCAGCCTTCCGGCGGTTCCCAAGGCAGTAGCAATTGGGGCCACTGAGTGTGAATAAGCTGGAGCTCAGCTGTCCCGGCCTCCAACCTTCATCCTTCTGCCAGCCTGAAATAAAAACAGTCTGGGGTAGGGTGTAAGACTTGTAACACTTCCGTGTTGCAGTCTTCATAACTGGATTTGGCAACTGAAAATTAAAATTAAATCAACTTGTATCAGACTTCACAAATTAGACTTTCAGGAAATGCTCAGAGGGTGTCATGAATGAGTCCTCAGCGAAGATGATGATCCTGTCATCATCCCGAGGTGAAGATGAGATTATTTTTCATGCAGAATAGTTGTATCCAGAACAAAAGCCTTATGTGAAGCAGGTTAGTGAGGATATCTAATACATACTATGGCAAATGTTCAGTGATCTGTTGCCTGTCGCCAGACTTGTTTAATAGTAGCTCCCACTTAATTTCTATGGCTCACACCCCAATCACCAATGCAACATAAAAGTAACAGAGCTTGCCCAGCTTGCCCTGGATCTGGAGAGTCAGGAGGAGTCTCCACTTAGGAGTATGGTGGCTTTTGCCTCCCCTCTGGGGTGATCAGTCCTTGGAGAGGCTTTCCTGGGGGGATCAGCAGTCAGTTCACATCCATATGGGTGGGCTGAAACAGCATCTCAGCATGCAGCACCACCATGTTCCCCTGGAACACACTCTGTGCAAATGAAGAGAATTTCATGTTTGTTCCCAAGTACTGTCACCCCAGAGAGGCTCCAAAATCCTCATTCCACTTTCCCTGCACAGTTTCAGTAACAAAGAGCAAGGAGTGTTTAGATGATGCATCCTGAAGCTTCATCAACCCCCTGCTCTGTGACCTGTCTCTTCAGATGGGAAAATGGGAAAGGGTCAGGGTGCCTCTGTGTATGGCTTTGGTAAAGTTGTTTCAAGGGAGAGACTCTGAATCATGGAACAAAAGTCGTTTTGAGACAGAAAAGTGTAATGACAGTCCCTTTTCAAGTGTGAAATGTTTCATATTATTTGACCTCCAGTAAAGAAGAATTAAAAAAACCCGTGTTCTGTTAAGAGGAGTTTTTGGGAAATGATGTGTGCTCTCTGGAAGTGCAATGAGATCAACTTTCATAAACAACAGATACATTATCATCCCTCAGTGTTCTGAACAGACCAAAGTCCACCCTCCAGAAGTCCAAGGCAGAGGTTTTCTTGTCCCTCTTCTTTATTTCACCGAGAATCAAAAACTCTTTATCATGTTGAGGCTGCTGTGCCCAAGATGGGCTCTGACCAGCACATCTCCCACCAGCCCTTCTCTGTTGGTAAACAGCAAATCTAGTGGAGCACCATCCCTGGTAGGCTTGCCTGCCAGCTGTGCCAGGAATTTATGTTCCACACACTCCAGGAACTTCATATCCTTTCTCCTCTTCACTGTGCTGGGTTTCCAGCAGGCATCCAGCAAGTGAAAGTCTCCCAAAAACCCTTCATCTTGTTTTTTTTCAAGGCAATAAATATATGAAGTTAAATGTGGTGAATTAATTTTTTTTCTTAATGTGATTTACAGTGCTGCAGTTGAGTATGACAGATCCCCATTACCTGCCACTGGAGCAGCTGAATCAGGAGATAGTCATGGCACTTAGACTTCCCACTGTTTTTTGGCTTTTTGTAATCACTTACTTTTCTGTTTTTGTAAATGAGCCTACTTTGTTCTTGTAATTGAGCCTAAACTTTAATAATTGAAACTTCTGGTTTAGGTCTCATGCCTTTGTTTAGAAAAAATTACGAATTTTTGCATCTTGGAGAAACATCAGATTGCAGAGCTGAGCGCAAAGCACAATTCTTGATTCTATGAGAGAGCGATGTGTCTATCAATCACGTTGAACTGGCTTCTAAATTGCACCCTGTCCAACACACATTACGAATGGCACTTGCAGGGTTTGTATTTCACATGGGTGCTTTGCTGACAGAACAGGAGCTGTCTGTCACAGTCTGTAAGGACTATGGCTGTATCCTGTTGTATTCTAATATTGTGGATTTTCACAATTGTAATACTTTGTTAATATTTACAACGTAGAGGACAAATTCCATTAAGGAGCCAATACTATATTGCAGACCTTCTAAGAGTAAAGTAAATGCAGATTTCAGCATAATTTTTCATACTGAAAGTTAAAGTCTTGTTTAACTAGTCTGCTTAATTAGAAATTAAATCACCTGAGGCACTACAGCATTGAGAAAAGCTGGCTGAAGCTGTTTCTTTAAGAGTCAAAACTGAAATGGAGAGCAACATAGGTTTTTGTTCTACCTCAGTCATTGTTTTTTTTGTTATTGTTGTTTGTGAGCTAATGAAAATGAAAGACCTCTAATCTAGATAATTGAGCCTAGTCATCCAATATGTATCGAGAATCTGACATCTGGAAACATCAGGGTATATTAATTTTGTCATTTTAAATGGTTATGGTTTAAAGGACACTACTAAGACTGCTGTGTTTATGGCTTGGACTGTTTCCAAAATCAGTCTTAGTCTTAAAATGTATTTCCATGTGGATAATATTGAATGTAGGTATGCAGATGAATGCTCATTGGGTATCATGTAACATGGAATCCAGAAATTGTTCTTAAAAAAAAATTTTTTTTTTTGTAAGTCATGATTGAGTTGCTTCTTTGTATCAATGTTATCTAGGGAAAACAGAAAGTCATAGTAACCACAGAAGTCACAGTTCATTACTGAGTCACACATAATGTGTTCTTGAGCAGGAAAAGTCACTTGCACCATGCGGGCAGAAATAATTTTCACTTATTGACTGGACTGCACTTTAACTTTATTATTTCAGGCATGTCTTAATAATTTTACTTTTATAGAATAGTTTTTCTTTTTGTAGTTACGTAGCAGCTAATGTAGCAATTAATGTAGTCTTTACAGATGAAGTATTTTTCACTTATTTCTTATGGGTTGAGCCTGTTTTGTACTATTTTAGTTTTTAAGTGACTTGTTAAAACAGCTGAAAGACAAAAAAAAAAAAAAAAAAAAATTTAAGGGTTTTTTTTAAAGACCCTTAAAAGACTCCAAGACCCTTTTTAAAGTTTATGTACAAGACTGCTTCCTACAGAGATTTCGTTTATACCTCAAGGAAGGCTGTTGCATTTCTGTCTTTCTGGTTGTCTTTATCCCTCTTCAGCAAAAGTGAGACATCTCTTGCTTCTTTGGTTGTGGTGAGCTATACTAGCTTTTAAAACCTCAGAGAATATTGGCCTAAAGTTGGACTAGGACTGCAGGATGTCTTTATAGGGTCAGAAGAGAAGCAAGAGCTTTTTGGTGCCACTTCAGGGAGAGACATCTATTGTCTGGTTGCAAATTAGCATGGAAATAGCCTCTATATATGTTTTTTTTTTCTTAAAGAAAGTTTAGACCCAAAATAGCACATTAAGAACAAAACCAAAAAATCATGTCCATGTGATTTGTGGGGTTTAGGTCAGTATTTACTGTAGGCAAAGTATTACCAGTAGTGCAGGGATTTTATTTTTATTTTTAAGAGATGCTTGATGTAGCAGTGCTTTATAATTAACTGTAAAGGTAGGTTTCTTTTACATTTGTCATAGTAGAACACAAGATGTGGTGTTGGGTATACATGTATTTCTAGAAATGAAAGTTTGTTGAAGAGTCCAGTCAAAGTGGAATGAAGCTGCTCATGAAATTGTTTTGTATCTTTGCTGTAAATGGTTGTAGGTCTAAATCATTTGCTTCTGAGTGTAGAATTGACTTTAGTGGCTCAGCATGCTGTGAATATTAACTGAACAGCCTTTTTATCAGTTTGTTGGTTAATATGTTTCATTTATTATTTGTGATAGAATTCTGGTTGATTTTACTAATGGCTTTCTTCTGTCCTTATGCTCTTCCCCCCCCCCCCTTTGTACTACTTCTAAAAATTACTTTGCAATCTCTTTGGAACACATGCTTTGCTCTGTTTGAGTTCCTTGAAGTACTGTGCACAGTTGGGAACAATGAAAATTATCAAGTATCACAAATAATATCTCAAGTAATATTCTAGATGGTGAAGAGTAGACAAGATTAAACTAAGGTGGTATGTTGGGGTTTTTTGTTTGTTTTGGTGGGAGGTTGTTTTGTTTTGTTTGTTTGTTTGTTTTGTTTAAGGAAAAGAAATGGAAAATACATTTATAACTTAAAAAAATGGGAAGGAAAATTATCCTTTCTTGTTTTCTTCCAGAATTCTGGAGCTGTTGTGGGTTAACTTTAGCATTCTCACCATTACACAGCTGTTAAAATTTTTGTAAAATACAGCAAACAGAACTAAATTCCAAATCAAACTTGCAGGAAACAAAACTCGCTTTGCTACATTTTAACAAAAATGGTGAGTATACTGTAGAGATTCCTAGTGGCAATTAAATATACACAATTTGCTGGAGCATAATATAAATTCAAACAGCAAGTCCATAAACGTGCTTGACAACTAATTACTTCATTCAAGAGAAAACTGCCTCCTCCTTTGTTTGATGCCAGAACCATTCTGTGCCTATTGTGTGTGTGGCAGCAGCTGTATAAAACGATTTCCTATACTGTGAATACAGTTAATTGCTGCAGCTATCGTTTCCCTGGGTGCAAGAAAAGCCCCATGCCATCTGAAGGGAAAAGGAGAAAAGGAAAAAAAGTCCTTCAGGATTGGAACTGTAATTGTGGGTTTGTTTTCTGCAGTCTTTGCCAAGGTAGTTCAGCTCTGAGAACATAAGCCTGCCAGTGAGTTGAAGGTTGCTGTCCTTGTGATGAGTGCAGTGCTAGCACCGTGAGCAGATACTCATCTCCACGAGTCACTGATGCTCGTGGACATAGGGCTGTGTTTTCTTTTTCATGAGGTGTATCTTTCTCCCCAGTGTGGACCTGTTTGCCACTTTATTAGTACTGTCACTTCTTTAATTTAATTTGCTGGGGGAAGTGACAGCTTGGTGTGTACGAGGCACATCCTCTTTCACCTACCCTGCAAAAAAAGTCTCAAGCTGCTCAAAATGTGAAAGATGTGTTGGACTCTTTCTTCCTAGCTCCTCATTACTTTCTTGAAGATGAAAATCAGGGAATAGACTAATGTATAGATTTTACCCTCTGTCTTCATGTTTCTTTAATCCTTTTAGCATTTTCTACCTATAAAATAATTACAAGAAGGGGTAGATATGTAATACAGCATTTTCCAAATTGATTATTAGTGCTCTCTTTAGGAACCACAGTTGAGTTGTGTTTCAAAGGAAAAAGAGCTGTAAATTCAGAACTAGTTTCAATCCCTGGTATAAGTAAAACTCTAAAATATTTTAATTTTCCTTCTGAATATCGTAGGTTTGTTAATGCCTGGGTTTTATTTTCAAAAATCAGCTCTCGAATTTACTATGTTGATTATTGGTGTCACATTACAGACCAGCTGGAGAGCATGGCTAAGCCTTAGATGTACAAACTTTTCTGTGCCTGTGATCCTGGACAAATAGAATTTGGGACACATCTTTCTGACTCATTTCATCTGTGAATGAAACCAAGCTGGTAATCATTCAGGAGCAGGCATTTGGTGTGTGCCACATGATCGTGGTGTTTGGCCTCTTACCAAGTGTCACAAACTCACCTGATGCTGTGCAGGAGCACATCTACAGTTGATCTGAATCCAGCTGTACTCTTTGCTACTGCAATTTATCTGCTTTATTGTAACCAAAGCAATATGCAGGCATAGTCTAAATCAGCCATTTTGTATGTGAAGTAAACTGCACTATGAATCCTCTGTGGAAAAACAGTGAGGTTGTAAGATTGGTCGTGGAAGGTTATTTTTGTCTTTTGCTTCAGTTTCCAAAATGTATTAATTATTGCATACAGTGAGGTGACACCTAACTTCTGCCCTCTGCAATATGTGAAGAAAATTCTGTCAAGCCTATGACAATCATCTTTTTTGTAAGAGGAAAGTTCTAAAAAGAGTGAATGATGTCAAGCAGTGGCAGAAAACAAGATTTATGTAACTGCTTGCAGTGACCTGGTAAAGGTGTGATGAGAAGAGCAGAAGTACTGTATTGCTTTTTAAAAGAGCTATAGCATACGTTTATGGAGGAGATTGTCCTCAAGTAAGGACAGACACTCCTGAATTAGCAGAAGTTAAGATTTTTATGCACTGCGAAGAGTAGGTGAGAGACTGGAGGGGAGAGCAGAACATCTTTTTGCATAAAGATTTGTTCTGTTTTGACTTTCATGAAGCAGAGATTGAAATACCAGCACTGAGGTATAGCACAGAAGTGTGAAAGGGTATGCTGGCCTCTCTTTGCCACTTTTTAACCATTCATGACCAGCCTCAGTGGTGGTGTTGAATAGGTTGTAATTAGATATTCTTGGGCCACCCCAAGCCTTCTTCCAGGGATAATTTAAAGTGGGGTAAACTGGACAATCTGCTCCAGAAGCTGGTCCCAGTTCTGGAGCTCCTGCAGATTTTAGCAGAGATGCAGCAGTGCCAGGGGCTGTGCTGGGCAGTGCATGGTCAGGGGGAGATGTGTCCTGTCCCCAGCTCTCCTGTCACCCCAGCAGTCACTTTCCAGCAGTCACTGGCGGGTGTGGGAAGGGGCCTGTGTTTGTTCATCTGGGAAGGATACCAGTGCCAGTTCCCAGTCTTTCCCTGGAGAGGGGATGGTGGGCAGTTGGAAAGCATTTGGCTGGGTGACAGCAGGGCCCTACAGGATATTAAGCTACAATGGAAATTAGTAAAGTTGGTACAAGGAAGTTTAGGTTATAGCTTTGAAACTAAGTTTTTGTTTTCAAGGCACACCATGTTTTTATTTAATTTTAATTAAGTAGTTTAAGAATAGAGAAACTAAACATTTCATTATAGATCAAACAAAAGAGTTGGGGTTTTTAATGCATTATTTCATGAACTGTTTGTGTAAAAAGTTTGATTTTTCCTTTTATTGGAACACAATTTACTTTCTTAATCTGTACCAGTTCATAAATTATTTTATAAAGGTCATGGTTTGAATCCTGGCACCTTTTTAGTTATTTGCTCACATTGCTTTTCAGAATGGAGCTTCTTTTTTTGGTTATTTTAGTCACCATGTCAATCATTATACTCATGTTAAGAATCAAAGTGGCATCTGCAAGGAAATGTAAAGGTACTAGCAGCACAGAGCATTATAGTTCACATTCTATATTGTACTTTTTTTTTGCAACTGGTAACAGTTTTTGACTTAATTATACTTCTAGAAGAAAAGAAGAACTATTATAGTGACATGCTGCGTTTACCAGTGGTGGACTGTATTTCTTATGATTTATACATTGCACGGCTATAAAGCCTGCACTCCCTCTTCTGCTACTCTTTCCTCATTCCAGCCTGTTTGAACTTTTGATCACTCTGTTATCAAAACAATATGCCATCCAAACAGAGAAGCCAAGATTAGTCAGGCTTAAGTTATCATGTATGGAGTCTGTCTCAGGAGACAGGGGCTTCCTGACACTGCATCAGGTTTCAGGCAAAGTAGGACTCTGAGGTTTAAAGTGTTTTCATTTCCAGAGAAATGCTTTGGTGCCATCTGAATTCTTCCAAGCAACAAGTAGTTGGAGGAAGTAGAGATTTCATTAGTTAATACCCCAGGGATAACTTATTTGAGTTCACAAGATGTGCCATCTGGGAATTCTTGTTCATTCACATGTTGCATCCTTTTTTGGACACTGCAGAGTTCCAAGGTGCTTTATTTGAGTTGCTTTGGAAATGCCTAAAATAAAAATGGGGGGAAATATTTGAAAATCTCTACTAAAAATAATAAATAATTAAAAAAAAATCTCTTTCCATCTGAGTTGCCCAGGTTACCCTTCTTTGCTATGAAACCAGTCCAAGCTTTGGCTGCTGCTTACTGCTATGCTCTAAGAACTGTCTCGTTTTATACTTTTTATTCATTTATCCTTTAAAATTCCCAAGAAGTCACCTTCAGAAGCATATCCTCTCTCCCTCCCTTTTTTTTTTTACCCACCAGAATTTTTAGTGTGGTCCATGAAAACTGTGGGAACATAGCGTACTCCAGACTAGAATACTCAGCACAACCATTGTGAAGATTTTTCATCCTTGTAGCCATCCTGTTTGTCATGGGACATGTTTGCTGGGATGAAACTTGAGGTCTCCTGGTTCAGTTGAGTTTTGCTTGCAAAATACCAGCTTGGGAAAAGTCTCTGATTTGGCAGAGTGGTGGCAGGGGGGCAGAGGTGTGCCTTGTGGTTTGCTGTCTCTCTCTGCCTCCTACCCCATGAGCCCAGCCTTGGAGCTCGAGAACTCCTGGGCTTTCACTCTCTGGGGTGGGGTAGCTGCCCACAGAGCCAGGGGTTGGGGAACCCCCATCCCCACAGAGACTGGCAAAGCTCAGAGAGTGCCACAAAACTGGTAGTAACATGGTTTTTTTTCACCTGCCATTGCATAATGCAGACGTTCTTTTTGGCTCTTGGGTCAGTTTGGAGAAGAAAGAATGTTTTGAATTACTTCAATGAAGTGTGCCGAAATTTTAATAATAAAGTAGGATTTATTTTGCTGTTTCAACATTTATTCAAATATATTTAGCCTTAGTTTCCAAGGCATTTTGTCCAAAATTGAGGCCCTTTGTGTAATGGTTGCCATGTTTATCCCTCAGTGTTTCCTATAGAAACCTACAGTTTATTTTTACTTGGCTACTTATTCAAGCAAATCCTGTAGGAAATTAATGCTTAATGAGGTCAAATATTATCAAAACTGACAAATGAGCCCAGTACAAAAAGAGAGACATAAGATTTATTGGGAAAGCAGTCTGAAAGGCTGATTATTGGTTCATTCTGTTTGGTTGGAAATAGTGAAATATTGCCCATAATTTGCAGAAGATCCATTCATATTGCACCAGCTGCTTTTATTGTACTAGATTTATTTTGCTAGAAAAATTCTGTTTTAAATAAGCTGTAATATATATCTAACAAAAGAAGTTGGTGTTTTTGTTTGCTTGTTTGTTTTGTAAGAAAGAACTATCACTGGGTATTCTGAACTTCTTTAAAAATGTGGTTTATGTGGCATTTGAACTTCTCCATTCCTTGTATTAGGGTTTGCTGGTCAGTAACAACCCAAGTAGAAATATATTAGACATCTGTTTTCCAAAAGCCCAACAAGTTTGGTAATTATGAAGGGAGTATTTGAAGAAGGCTTTGGAAGTTAGTGAGTTTATAGTAAGAGGAAAGTTTTGTTCTGCCTTTTTTTTTTTTTTTTAAATGTAGTTTATGTTTACTTTTTCATAGCAGCACATTTTTAGAACTTTCCAGCATCTTAATATCTATAAAAGCTTCACAGAACAATTGTAAAGCATCATGTGATTGTCTTTTGAATACATTTATTCTGTGGTTAGTAATAAGAAAAATTTAGAAAAAATAAACTTGTTTTTAATAACATTACACTAATTATGTCCTTGCTTACAATACAGAAGTAGCAGAGCATTATTTTCCTGTTGTTTTGTAGAAGATGAACGTTAGGTAATATAAGAAGTGGAAATATAAGTTCTCTCTTTAAGCAAAAAGACTGCTGCAAGTTAAGTTTAGGCAAAATTCTATGGTGTTTTGTGTATTTAGTGTTTTTAGAATCAGAGAATAATTGAAGATGAAGGCATAGCTGGAGATCATTGAGTCCAACCCGTTCCTCAGGGCAGACTCAACTAGAGCTGTTTGCTCAGGGCCATGTCCAGGAGGGTTTTCAGTATATCCAAGGATGAAGACTGCATAGTTTCCCTGGGCAACTTGTTAAAAGTGCTTGACCACCCTCACTGTAAAATAGCTTTCTCATAATTAATTGGAATTGTCTGTATTTCAGTTTGTGCCCATTGCCTCTTGTCCTGTCATGGGGCATCACTGAGTTGCTGGTGCTTTTTATGATGTCCCATTGGGTATGTAAACATATGGATAAAGTCTCTTCTCTGGACTCAGCATTACCAACTTTCTGTCTCTTTTAAGGTGCTCCAAGCCCTTCATCATCTTCATGGCTCTTGGCTGGACTCACACTAGTATGTCCCTGTATGTCTTGATGATGCTGTGTTTCTCTGGAAAAGAAAATTTTCTGAAGGAAAGAAGATTTGCAAGATTATGCTCTGTTTAAAGTGTGTGATGAACACACCTCATGAAGGTGCTGTGAGTGAGTGGTTTGGAGCCCTCCTGAGATACAGGGACTCACGCTGTGCCCTCGCTGTGGACATTATTGTAAGCTGCTTTCAGTAGACTCCTGCTTTTTAGGGGGCTGAAAAACAAAGGCAGCCAGCTGTGAGAGTACCTTGCTCTGTTTCTCGTGCTCCAGAAACTGGACTGCTCAAATGTGCTTAGCAGGTGCCTTGTTCTTTTGTTCCTCCTTCATCATCCCCTCCTCCTTTCTCACCTTGCTCTTTGGATGAGAGACATGCAGTTTAGGTTAAAAACTCAGTGCACTTCTGGTGCTTCTTTCAGCCTCTTCTGTGACCCAGGAGCTCATAGATTTTATGGCTGTGCCACTGTGATCAGTGGTTTACTGAGATGTTAGATGACACACGTCTAGGAATGGGAGTGGATGCTACTGAGCAAAAATACATTCCACATCTGCTGCGTGTAGCTGGTAACATTCCAAGGGGGCAGTGCTCACTGCTTTGGAATGACTTGTCCTCAGTCTGGTTTATTCTGTTTTCCTTCCTCCTTATTCTAAGAGGGATGTTTCTTAATGACTGTCACTTAAAGGAAAATGCAAACTAAATATTGATGATACAGAGCATTAGATCTTCCCCCTTTACTGTAAAGAATGTGATCAAAACTGTTGAGCATTTATTATCTGCAGTGGTTGTCTCACATTCCTTCTTCTCTCCAGTCTCCCTCCCTTGTAATGCTGGAGCCCCAGTGGCTTGTAAAGAGCTTGATATGACAAGAGCTTACCATTAGAACACACAGTCAATACAGAAAATTTATCATTTTCTGACTGGTTAAGTAGTTTAGCTTTGTCAAAAACCCTTAACTGTGGAGCTCACCGTACTTCTACCTTGGAACTAAGCAGATTTGTCCCATGAAACAGGAAAAAAACAAGCCAGGACCATTTTGCCTTTATTCACTCTTTGGATTAATAATTAATTCTCCTGGTTCATGACTTTTTTTGGTGGGGATGATACTAACATTGTGAGTAGATTTTCACTAAGTGGTGGCTCAGTAGTTCTTTGGGAACCATGGGACAGCAGAGCTTTTCTTCCAAACTCTGTTCTTTAACCTGAGTCCCAGGTGAGCCAGATGGGCTTTGCTTTGCAGTATTTTTGCTGAGAGTTCGTGGATCAACTAATGGTCATTTCATGTCACTTTCAGCTGTATTGGAGATCCCACTGAATCCAGTACAGTGGGATGTGTAAGTGTAGACACTATAGAATTTAACTTAAAACGTGAATCAACAAGCAGATGTGCTGAAATAAAGAGAAGTAAGAACTAGCCAGAAAAGGTTAAGGAGAAGAAAGTACTAAAAGAAAAGGTTAAAAGACTGTCTCTCTTTGAAAAGTATTTGCTGAAATTCAACCAGATGGAGAGTGACTGTGCTTATTTGAAAGGAAGAAAAGCAGCTTTTATATCAAGAAACATAAGGAGTACTGTGTCTTCTGTAGTCAAAAGATAGCATTACTGTGTCTGCTGTCAAGTCAGAAGATATTGTATGTGTTAGTAGATATTCTCTTCTAAACTTAAAATCTACGTTCAATATTTTTATTGTTGCCCAGAGGAGTAATTACTTCATGTGATTTCAAGAACATTCGCTAAAATTATTTTACCATCTTTTAAGGATTTTAATAGAAGAATGAAGCAGTTTAAATCGCTTACAAATACTGTCATAAAATATGTTCATGATTACTGAATTTAATTTTTCCTTTACACTTTTTAAATTTTGTGTATTATTTTTTTAAATAAGCCTGTTGTATTCAAATAGAAAGATAGTCAAGTTTCAAACTTTTGGTTCTTTGGCCAACTTTGCCACCTAGCGGCTCTAATTAAATAGAACAGCTTGTTTTCTATATTTTTAGCTAATGTAGCACAATACTGCTGTCTTTTTTTCCTTTGGATTGAATTATTCGAGGATTTTTGAATTATCATAATATTAAGATGCAACTGAAGCCACTCATAATATGTTATGAAAATAAACACTTTATATTCTAATGTTTAAAAGCTTAGTATGCAGGTACAGGAGAGTTCGATACTTTCTTTCCCCCCCCCTTTTTTTTTTTAATAATCTGCTTCTAATAGACTCAAAAGAAAAAATTTTGGTATAATCTCCTATGAAAAGATGTAATTTTAGGTCTGTTTGTATCTACTGTGAATTGTTTTTCCTTTAATATCCCTGTGGCATATATAAAATCAATTATCCTTCTTTAGATATCATCCCTACAGTGTAGAGAGGAGAAACCTGCACCTGCAGTGCTTGTGCTTCTGTTATGCTTTATAGGCAGTCTGAGTCCACAATAGGAGTAATAAAGGCTGTGTAAGTATTGTTTTCTCCTCTTCCACATGTTCCTAGTTCTGATACAGAATCATGTCCAAAAGAAATAGAAATTAATCTGGCTGTGAATTTTAATTTTGCATGTTGTAGTGCCTATATTTCTGTGAAATTCTGTTAAAACAGAAACTCTGTAACAGCTGTTTCCTCAGTCTTCCTACCCTGCAGTGGCACACTGCTGTGAACAGCTGCAGCAGGCAAGAAATGTGTGGTGGGTGCAGCAATGGACCCTAAAACTTCTGGACAGTGCTGAACCTTCCATCTTCTCTCTGGACTGCACAAAGCCACGGGCAGGGCAGTTCCCCAGTTTGTATGTCATCTTCCTCTCCCCTGCTCCCTGCTTTTTTTCAAAAACCAGAAATGTTACCTTTTGTTTTTTTATTCCTTGTACACTTTGAGCTGACCTTGTTTACACTTAGTAGAAATCGGCTTACAGAGAGTGGTTGAGGGAAAATTAATTCTTTCAACAGGAAAAAAGCATCTTTTTCCATAACATGGACATTTGAAATTAACAATGATATTTAATTTTCATAAATATGATTGCAGCAAATGGTTTTTTAGACATGAAATATTGTCTTTCAATCTCTCCTGAAAGTGCAAAGGAAAAAAAGTAGCTGTTCCTAAGCAGCAGAGTGACAGAATCATGATTTCCTTTTTCTCTGATCTTTTTTATGTCATATATCCCAGTAATTCTTTCTAGGCAAGTGACAACTTGTACTGTGACTGTTTCAAAGTTATATATGTGGTGGCTTCCCACACATGTAAGCACAATACAGTATTGTGGCAGAGCATGAGATGCTTGTTTATTATTTAATATAGTCTTGTAATTATCAAGGGTTTGTGTGTCTCTTAGTTTATCCATCTTCTAGTAGTTGCCAAGCCTGTAGAAACAAAATATCCTTGAAATTTACACTGTTTGAACCATATAGACTGTAAGGCAGAGAATCTGATGAGGGGGTGAAAGGGAGGAGGATCTGCTGCATGAAAGGCAGAGTCACAGAATTTCATAAAGCTTTGTTCCCTAAGAAACCTTATCTAAAAAGCTATGGGAAAGAGTATCATTCATCTTGATCAAAATACAGCCAAGAGAGCATTCTCCATACAATAGGAAACTACAATGAGGAACTGAAACTAAGAAGATGTAGCATGGACAGCTTCTTAATATTTCATAGCATTCATGTTATCAGATTCAGTGCAGCAGATTATTTAACTTATGGGACTTGTTCAATAAATCCAAAAAGTATAGGAATGAGTCGACATAGGGCTAGAAAAAAAGGGAGGGAGTGATGCAGGTTGTCTTTAATGAGAAAGAAAGAAGTCCTTGGCTTTTGAGCTGGGGACTAGGGAGAGGTGCTGATAGTGTCTGAGATGGCATGAGAGATGACCTTCACATGAAGGAGAAAACAAAGGTGACTGGGTGTAGAAGCTGCCAAATGTGCATTGCTAATGAGATTTCTGATAACATCTGTATATGCATGATATGACCTGAACTGGGGGCAGAACATATCAAAGCATTCGAGTTCTCAGGTGGAAACAGCAGGATTGGAGACAAATTGGAGCAAAGAAGAGAGGATACCACATAGAAACATGGTGTGTTCAAACACCCGTCTGACAGGAAAACCCAAAAAGCAGGCTGCCACTACAGAGGGTGATGGATCCCAGTACAGAATCACAAGAGAATAAGTTGAAATACAGTTGATATTTTTGGATAAAAAGAGAAAGAATGAACTGCAGGCAAAGGGAACAATGAGGCATAAAGAACCTCAGCTAAAATGCCGAGATGTCTCTATAAGCAGAAATCCCTTTAGAGAAAACTAGATAGCATGGATACCAGATCATATAAAATCTCCTCCTGCATCAAAGTAATCATTCTAGCACAGTAGTCTATCTCTAACTGTAGTTAAATTTATGCTAGTTAGAGAGTGTCTAAGGGAGCCTCTTGACTTTTCGAGGGCCCTTGTTTTCCTTGGTTTTTTGGAGGTTATATCCTTGACTACTTGCATTTGTGTCAGTTTATGTGACTGCTGTCCTTGAATTTGTCCCCTCTTCTCCAGTTGTGTCTGTGGTACTGCCAGTGGCAGAAAATTCCAGAATTTTATGCCTGATATTGTAAGAAGTATTTTATTTGTTTGACTTTCTAGGAAATCAGTTTCAAACACATCAAATAAAGTTTAAACTATGAATTGCTGGTTATAATTCTCTGACGTAAATCTGTATGAGAACAGCTACAACTTGGATGATAGCTTGACAGATCCATATAAACCTAGGTTGGTGATCATCTGAATTGTTTATTATCTGTCTTTGGAGAGCTTTGAACATTGAAAAATTAGCTTGAAAATGTTGCAGTTTTTGTTGCCTCTCTAGATTAACAGGCACAGTAGGTTTTGCATACATTTCTTCTTTTCAGGATCAACTATCATTATGATGAGGCACTGTTTTATTAAAGGATAATTTTAAAATTATTTAAGTCATTTTTGCTCAGTAATTACATGTGCATAGATGTTGTAAGCAAGATCTAAATATTGCTAATTAATACATATAAATGAGCAAAAATAGCATAGTGATAGATAACTAAATCAAAATATTTCAAGTTAAAAGGGTTTATTATTTTTAGAAATAGTTGTGTGCAACTTCAGAAGATTTATAAGAAAATAATAACAAAATAAAACTACAAATTGAGCAATACAGCTCTGAGGTAGAGGCAGCTGGCATGAAGCTCTCTTAATGAACATGGAAACACCTTAGCACTGATACTTTTTTCCAGAGAAAGGCTGGAAGAGAAGAAGACATTTACAACACTAGTAGAAAGTCAACAACATTCTTTTCTGATGTGAGACAGGGAGGTGGGAGCCATACTTTGCAAAAGCTCATTGTGAGTGATTACATCAGCAAACTGTTATTTAAAAATGTTACACGAATGCAGAATTCTTTAGCTAGTATTGAGTGGTTTTTTATATTAAATTTAGTCCTTAGTTTTTTCCTGGACAACAGAGATCATGTATGGATAATCCAGTAGAGTTATCAGTTTAGAATACCATTAAAAAAGCAGCTGACTGAAGAACATTGTTGTGGTCTTTCAAGCAGTGGAAGAGTTGGACATCAACAAAAGCAGGTTCTTGAAAAGCCATGGGAGGAATTGAGTATAGCACAAGATCAGTAAAATGTCACATGGAGAAAGATGACACCACTGGAGAGAAATCAGATTCATAAGTTATTTCCATAAGTTTCTGAGAGCCAGATTTTTCTCTTTTTTTTTCTTCTTCCTGTGTGTAATTCATTGCATAATACATATGAAGTGCCTTGTAAAAGTTGGACTGTTTTTGAGAATCTCATAGAGGTTTTTTACCTGTAACTTTGTTAGAAAAGTAAGCTTCTTGATTTGGTTTTGATTTTGATTTTTTTTTTATTTTTAAGACTGTACCACTTTCTCTACAGTTCAGAAAATGGAGGGATGCAGAAACAGCTTATTCTGCCAAAAAGACATGTTTTTGTTATAATTTCTCTGTCACCATACATCTTTCCAGTTTAGCACAGATGCTTAAATAGTTAAAATGTTTTATTTCTAGGTGACTGAGTGGCTTAAAATATCTCAAACCAGTTTCTCTGAAGTGCTTCATGTTAAATGGAAATAAGTAAATTAATCTATTTAAAAACTCACCAATATGCCAAAAACATTTAGCTAAAAATAATACATTATTTCCCAAACACTGACTCAGATAAACTGCTAAGAAGTGAGCCTGAAAAGCTTTAAAAGAATTACAATTAGAAGAAAATGAAACATTTGGATGTAAATTTAAGAATCTATTCACATCCTTAGAATGAAGTTGTTCTGATACAACTGGTAAAATCAGACCTAAATTCGTGTGTAAATTTTTAGGGGGAAAGGCCTTTCTTAGGGACAGTGATTTATACTGAGTATCCATACCACAAAGCTGACATCCCAGCAAATTGGATCTTAATAATCTTTTAAAGAGTCATGTTGATTAGGGAAGGTTTGTAGAGACTACAAGAAAGCAAATAAAACCTCAGTCTTCAGAAAGGGTGAGAAGAAGAAGGATCTGGGGAGCTACAGGCTGGTCACCTTTACTTTGATCCCTGTGAAAGTGCTGGAGCAAGTCCTCTTGGAAACCACGGTTAAACTTATGAGGGATAAGTAGGTGACTGGGAGTAGTCAGCACGCATTTACACAGGGCAAATCGGGCTTGACCACTTTGACAGCCTTTTATGATGAGAAGAGTGGCTTAGAAGACAGGGGTAGCAGAGTGGATGCTGGTTATCCAGCCTCTGAGAGGTTTTACAAGCTGTTTCCCAGCACATCCTCGACATCAAAATGGTGGAATGAGTAAGTGGATGGTGAAGTGGACTGAAACTTGTCAGAACTGCCAGATTAAACTGTGTTTAGCAGCATGAAGTCCAGCCCAGACTGGAGTCTAGCCACTAGTTTTGTGCCCCTGGGGTGGTCCCAGAGCCAGTGCAGTTTAACCTCTTCCTTAATAGTCTGGGTGATTTATGTAGAGTACCCTCAGCAAGTTTGCTGATGCTACAAAACTGGTAGAAGCGGGTGATACCTCAGAGCGTTGTGCTGCCATCCACATGGACTTCAGCAGGCTGGAGAAATGGCCTGACAAGAGCCTCATGAAGCTCAACAAAGGGAAAGGCAATGTTGAGCACCCAGAGAAAAATAGCCCCACGCACTGTTATAGACTGTGGCTGATCATCTGCAAAGCAGCTTTGTAGGAAAGACCCTGGAATCCTGGTGGAACCCGAAGGAGCATGAGCCAGCAATGCGTCTGTCTCAAGAGAGAGCGAGGATGCACTCCCAACTGCAGAAAGAGAAAAAACCACTTTATTAACCAACAACCGAAAGCGGAAGCTTTGAGATAAGCCCGCAAGTCCTCACGGCAAGGCAGGCCCGAGGGCAGCGCGCGCGGCGCTGGGTGCTCTCCCTCACAGGTGTGCAAAGGGCAGAGGAGCTGGTGCAAAGCACCGGATCAGTCTTACACCCAGCCCATTACACCCGCTGGTCCGGTTTGGATCCTCCGTATTATTGGCTCTTTGTCTGATTGGCTCATTTGCCTGATGCCTTCTTGTCCAGTCATTTTCTAGGGGTCTCTCCCGGTTGGCTCTCGCTTGGTCCAGTCTGTATTCCTGACGACATCCCTCTCTCCTGTTGGAATAATCTAGAAATACCTCCCCCTGAAATGGGTGATTTCACATGCGCCATCTAGTGAATACATGGGGATGTTACACCCGGCACAGCGTCCGTCATCTGGTAGCTCCAATGTAATTAACGCTAAGGACACCAACTAGCCCAGCTTCCCAAAACTAACATTATTAACTTATTAGCATAATTAGTTTTAATGGACTCAAACTCATTTATAACAGTGTCCTTGCAGCAAACGTCACCAGCTTTCTAGGCTGTGTTAGGAAAAGTGGTGCCAGCAGGTGGGGGATGATCTCTCTCTGCTTAGCCCTGGGGAGGCACATCTGGAGTGCTTCATCCAGTTCTGGGTTCCCCAGGACAAGAGGGACATGTGCATTCTAGAGTGAGTCAATCCAAGAGCCACAAAATACAGGCAATTGCAGTTAAATGTAAGATAAAGCTTTTTCTTCCTGTGGAGATGATCAAGCACTTTAGCAGGTTGCCCTGAGAACCTATGGAGCCTTCATCCTTGGATATAATTTGAAACTTGGATATGGCTCTGAGCAACCTATTCCAGCTGAGTCTGCTCTGCCCAGAGGATTGGACTCAATGATCTCCAGCAGTGCCTTCCTACCTCAACCCTGTAATGGATAAATTGAAATAATAATGTAATGGAACTTATCTGTAAAGGATCCTGAAGGATCCATAGGATGGACAGTCATTTTTTCTGTGACTTTTTGTAGAGGATTTGGAGCGGGAGGTTGTGTTTTGGGTTTTCTTCATCCAGAGGAAGGCTTCAGCATGGTTTTATTTTGTCATTGCTCTCCACTGGAGTGGATGCAATGCCATTTGAGGTAGATATGTAAGCAGTGCCTTGAGCTTGCTGGCACTGAACACTTCAGATCCATCTCATTATCTCTGGAGAGTTGCTTGATCACATTATGGAAGATCTGGCCATGAGCTTCAGTTGACTGGCAGAGGCTTCACGCAGACAGTGCTGGTTACCTGTAGAAACCAATCAAAGTAAATGATAACACTTCTGTGACAGCCTCTTTTTCTTTCCTCACCCTTCAGTTTATGTAACCTGCGAAATGAAGCACATGAGGAGAATACAAATAGCTGTATCATTCATTTACTTTCTAAAGGTTCATTCCTATTTCACTTTTCATGCCAGCCTGTTCATTTAATTTCAGATAAGAACTTTTGTCCTTTCTTCCATGCTCTTTCAGCATTGGAAAAGCTGCATCTAAAAATTGAAAAATTAACCTCACTGATTACTTCAAAACACCTCTAAATTTTCTCCTTATTTGTTATAGCTGTTGTTACATGTTTCACTGTTTTTTCCTGCTCCCCAAGTGCCCAAGTCTTTTAAATGTTTTATATGTGTCTGATAAGCTCCTTTTTTGAAGGTGCTATCATTTTGCCCTGTATGCAAAAATAAAATCAATCCCTGAGTACATTAACCTTGGTATTGTCTTAATGATAATGGCTAACTAAAAGGTCATTTCAAAAACACATCACAAGAAAAATAGGATTCATGGATTTTTTTTTTTCCATGTTAGAGCAGGGAAAAAATACCTTTTACTGGCTTGGTAGTTTTCTGTCTTTTAGTGAGATTTTCGGGGTTTTTTAATTATTTTTGTATTAGATGCCTTGTTACACTTTCAGTTTAAAGTAACATGGAGGTTTTTTTATTTAACAGAAATTGTAAGTGGTCTGATTCTGTAGTCACTGCATTGTCCTGTGGGGACTGTGTGCTGAACATAAAATTTTACCGGATTTCAATTACAGATGAGTTTGACTTGGACATATTTGTGTCCCTTCTATCCCCATATAGTCATCCTTTCCTTACATCTCTGTAAAAAGCATCACAGGCTCACATTTAAAAAATTGTCTTCGGTAATTGTTTGACGTAGAGTCATGACAAAGTATTTTAGTAATTGGGAGTAGGAAGGGAGAGAGACAACTAAATAATTTTCCTGCCTGTGCTGAAAGGAGAGATTTTATGGTTAAATTATGAAGTTTATGGTTTAAATTATGAAGTTTTGGTTGTGAGAATAGTTGCAGACTAATTTTCTGATACTTGTTTTGTAAGAGATGCTCATAGTTGCTGGGAATCTTCTTGATGAGTTTCTGTTCCTCAGAAGCAATTGAAATTTCTAAAATTACTTGCTACCTTTCATATTGCTTCCTTACCAGTGCAAGAAACACTTATGTGAAACCAATATTATTGATGATTTCCAAATAAATTTTGCAAATCTTTAAGAAGTGTTGAATGTATAACATATATCTGATGCATGGCTTTTGTATTTGTGTTATTTATATATAAGAGTAAAAAGTAGTCATTATAAGGAGAGAATTTAGAGAACTGATTTTTACATACATATGTAAGCAACTGCTACATTAGTCTGTCTAGCTTTATTTCATTAGCTATTTTTAAAAGTGATACCTTTCAATGGTAATGTTCAGTATGTCCTATTTCAAAATGCTTTGTTCTTCCTGCTAGTTATCATTATTGGTATTATTAATGGTTTTATTAGAATAACTCTAAGCAGTCCTGATCTGAGGAGATTAATGATCTGCATTGCATATTGATGTAGTATACTGCTGTGAAATTGCTACAAGGACATTTCCTTATGTGTCACTGGGAAGTACCAACTTCTGTCCTTCTGCTAAAGATAAATTAATATATATCAGACTGTGTGGTAGGAGCTAAAATTAAGATAACTTAGATTTAGGTGTATATATTAGGTCCTTACATCCACAATTTCCTGTTTTTAATTTTATTAGTCTTATTATATTTTTAAAGATGCTGAGAGCATCTGCAGGTCCAGCTGAGAGGAGTTATTAGCAATACATCTTCACTAACAATTGTAACCTTACACCAAAAGTACGTTACAATTTAAAAGACCTGTCGGGCCATTGCTATCCATAGGAACAGTTGGGTGTTAGTTGGATTGGAAAAAGAGCTACCAAAAAAACCCACCCAAACCAGTCAGGTTGGTGATATTTGAGTGGCTAAACAGGCATTTTTGTCCCCAAAGACACAGGGATACTTAGCACCACTGATTTTTATTTTTTTAAGAGGGATGTTGCACATGAAAAAAAATGTATACTTGAAATTGGCAGGAAGTGAATTTTAGTTGCCAGACTCTGGGGTTGTAAATGTTAACTCTCTTCATTATGTGATTTCATCACCCAGTCAGAGGGCTCCCTACTTCAATGGGTAGAGCCCTTACCTCCCTTACCTGACACTGGAGTGAAACTCTGATCTTGGCTTGAGTATCTAATAATATCTTGCCCACAGGCAGATAACCTGCCTTCTTTGGAGTCTCCTTTTTCAAGCTTAAATCCAAACCAACCTCTGAGGAGTACCATTCTCATTTTCTTTACTTTTTTGGGAAGATTTAACCCTTTCATTAGTCATCATCACAGAGCCTACATAGAGACAGGATAGACGTAACTTGTATAATCTCTAATTTTCTCATTACAAGTTTTAATAACATTATAGTATAATAATACTTGTAGTTAATATTACAAGTATTATTAAATACTATTTTAGAAATGATAACTATTATTTTATTAATAATGATTTCAATCCCATTGCTTATCCTAGTTTTTAGCAAAATGCCAGTGCTGAAAGAGTTAAATATACCTCAGCATTAAAAAAAGTGCCTCATGTATTCATCTGACAGGAGATATACAGTGCTGGAGGCATTTGAGACTCTTTGACCACTGCTATAAAGTAGTGAAGGATGGAGTTTTAAGATATAATGTAGCTATTAAGCCTTTTCAGTATTGGAATACTCAGTCTCTCCCATAAGAAAAGTGATGAACTGTGATCATAAACAGGTTAATTTAATCTGACCTGATTTCAGAAGTGTCCCTTATTGCTTTAAGGATAATAATTTTTCATTATATTTGTCTTTTCAAAATCGTTATCTGTAAGTCTCAATTATTCAAGTATTTAATTAGTTTTCTAAGTGTGTATTTGGAGTTTTAATGGCCTCTCGAGTTCTTTTTGTAAACAGTATCAGCAGAGGACACTATGCCTCTGATGCAAGTCAGGTAGCAAGGCCACTCAGCAGTCCTGCCTCCAATTCATGTGAAACACGTCCTGCCAGACAAAGCATCTGCCTATTTGGAGGGTGGTTCTGTAGTCCTGCGAATCCAGAGTGAATTAAAGTCTAGACTCCGTCATTTTTTCAGGCTGTTGGGAAGGGTTAAATAACAAATCAGATATGCCTAAGACAGAGAAGAGGTAACGCTGAAGCAAGGATGCTGTTGCTGGTTTGTGCATTGGGAAGAAAGCTGTAATAGCAGCAGCAGCAGCAATAACTACAGCAGCGGCAGCAGCAGCAGCAGCAGCAAGAGACCTTCAGGAAGCCGGGGTTGCAGTAGTCTGAGAATTAAAGATCCTCTTACGTCTCTGTCTCTCTTAAGTTCAGAATGGTTCATACAAATCTTATGCCACGTGTAGAAAAGGATGTACAGGAATATGGAATTTGCTTTGTAATAACTGGATGCTGAGGAAATAAAGACGTGCCTCTGGGTTTTAGTTGTTGGGGTTCTTTTCTGCCTTTCTTTTTAAATCATCGGAAACAGAAGAGATTGATTTGCTCAGAGAAAATAAGTTTCATCTGTCTTCACGATAATTTAAAGGGATAGTTTCGGACCTGAAGGGTGACCATTTTGCTACCAGTTCCCTTGCACCTGGGACTGAAAAGTGAAGAGAAATGGACAGTGTCTCAGAGGAGACAGGAATGAGCGAAGCTCGGTGAAAGCACGCACTGACTGTTGCCTGCTGTCCTCTTCATGCAGTGCTGTGGGCTGGTGCACCGACGGCGAGTACGGGTTTCCTATGTAAGTTTGCATTTGCATTAGAATGATGCTGACTTGTATGTTTCACTCCTAATACATTAGATGGTGTGGTATGACTGAGGCAGGTATTTTAATGCATAGCTGAATGACTGGCCAGAGTGCTAAGTACCTGTGAAGTAAGTTTTTACAGCCCAAAGACACAAGGATCTTTTTAACAGGTATGAGTCTTGCCATCTATTTTCTTGTAACTTGTTCATATTTTCAAGGATGTGCTTTTTTTTTAAAAAAAAAGACCCGTAGTATTAAAAGACTGGAAGTCTGACCATTCTGACTTCTTTTTTAAAATTGTGTATTTGTTCTTGCTAGTAGCTCTGTGTATGTGGAGTCATTAGAAAAGGGCATCTCTACTTATCCATATATGATAACTGAAAATCAATTAAAGTTATAAGTAGTTATGGAGTGGGCAAAAATTTATTGGAAAGACCCTGAGGAAACATAAAAATAATCTTGTGAGGTAGTTCTTTTGAAAAAGAGCAGTAGTACAGTGGCAGAAGTATAGCCTGATGTTTTGTGTGGTGTATTTGCTTTCCAGAACAGGGTGTTTCAATACTCAGGTATGATATGACTGCTCTGTCTTGCAAAATGGCTGTCTCCAATAAATTCCACAAGAAAGGCCAGAACCAAAGCTTAAGTATTAGTAATGAAAAAGATCAAATACTAGCTGAAATATGTCTGAGTTTTACTCAGCTGTCATGATAACCCTCAAGTAATTAATTTGTGTTTTAACATTACTCTTCTATTCTTCTGTTCAGTGTCAGATAGACATGATAAGAAACAGGAGGTTGCAATGATCAGAATAAGCTGCAAACTGAAATTGCTGAGTATTAGCAACAAGCAGCTTGTAGCTTGTTGCACAAGCAAAGAGCAAAAGTCTCAGCAGATATAGTTCTGTTGTCAGAATTACCGTGTGTCATAGAAAAGTCTTCTATAAATGCTTGAAAATTGATCACAGAGCAAGCAAGGTCATAAATAGGTGCAATCTAAGTCAAACCTTGTGCAGGGGATTGATGGAGAGAATTAAATTATTAAAAAACCCTGAGTCTCTCCTTCAAAACAAATTGCAGAGATGTAAACAACTGTAAATATGAGTGTGGTCATAGTTGTTTTGCACAAAGCTCATTTGACTTTGGGTGTATTTTGTTCTCACTGTTGCAACAGTTGATACTGTAAGAAGCAGGCAGGAGTATGAAGCATCAGATGAGATAAAGGAAAGAACTTAAACAGTACTGTATTTTGTATAAACTATGCAAAAACCCATGTATAGTTACTTTTAACCATCAATTCAGTATAAAATCAAAACTTGGATATAACTTACATATATACTTACTTGATAATATTCCCACAATTGTACTGAAGTTGAAATACAAATACATTGAAAACACTTCTTGTTAGCTCTCCCATGCCAGTGGAGTTTAGGGCATATGATAATAATGACCTCTTAAGATGCATCAGCCACCCTTTCATTTCTCCTTGTTACTGTTATTTAGCAGTAGGACCAGCCACTGTGAATATTATCTAGACAGAATCCCATGAACTCCATCATTTCTTAATGTTTGTGGATAATAGAGAGAAAGGTGCTTAGTGAATGTTTTATAAAGTACTAAAGTTTGTATCCTTTTTTATGTAAAAGTATATTGTGCAAAGCTGATGGACCTTGTGGTATTCTGAATATCTCACTAACTGTTTACAAAGAAGAAGGTTACTCAGTCTTAGGACAAGTGAAATGAAGTTTGCCCTTGATCTTTTTGGTCTGAATGCTATTACATGAAATATGACTGTGCTCTTAAATAACTTAATTACAATGAAAATTCTCTTTGTTGTTTGAATCCTTGATTATCCAAACCCGTTATTATTAAGTTTTTTTGGCACTCCCTATGGCATTGGACTAATTGAGGTTGTACTGGGTGATTCTTTTGGGATGAAAGCACTGAAATTAAAGTGAGCCAAGATATGACCTTTTTTATTAACATCTGACTCACTGGGGAAAAACATTAGACTTTTATTCTAGGTTATTAGTTTACAGTTCTGAAGTTGCTTATGAATTGCAGTTGTAAATGATTTGTCTTGGAAGTTTGGGGGTTTTTTTATTTTTTTGGGGGGGCTTTAAGGTACTGTACTTTATGTAACTGAAACATATGACCAAACCTAACCAGCTATTGTGTGCCAGCAATACAGATCATTCTGGTCCAGGTCCTAAAATTAGTGCAAATCGTAGGCATAATCAATCCCTTTGATGATGTTTTGGGTCTGGAATAGATCACTATCCTTAGTTACACAGGCTCCTGTTGTTTCTCTGGAGGAGCAGCATTGTTGGTAGAGAAGGTACTTGTATTCCTATATTGCTCCTTTCTGTGATCTCCTGTGTGTTGGACTGTCATGCAGAGAGATTAGTCCTGCATCTGTATGCTGGGATAAAACTGAAGGCCTGTGTGGGTTGTATCCATCTTTGCCTTCTCTCCAGGTTTTGCAGCTAATGAGTGGTGTGCACACCACATAATGTTAACAAAATTAAATCTGGCTCAGGCATTCTCACTTGGCTTGTCTGATCATTGGCTCTTCCTTCATCCTGGCACCATGTTATGCCTAATGCCACAAAATTTCCACTCTTCGTCTTCTGAGGTTTCTTTGGATGGGTAATCAGGGTGATGAGGGCATGAGGTGTCATTTAATGCAATTTGTTTAACATGGTGAGGAATAATCTGCAGCTTCTAATGGTAGGAAGTGTCATATGGACATTATGACTACATGCTAATACTCAATTCCAGAAATAAAGACCCTCACACTGGATATTTTCATGGCAAAAGCTAGAGATGATTCCAAGTAATGTCTTGACCTTATCCTATCAGTCATGTCTGTGAGATGGTCCATTTGTCAAATAGGATCTATTTGGAGTAGTATGGAGGAGCAGCTGAGTGAACTCCTTCCAGTGAATAATCTCGTCTTTTTCTGGTGGTGAAGTTTAAAACATGAGTACTAATTATGTGTTGCCCAGAAATGTTTTCACAACTCTTACTGCCCACATGGTACAGAATATGTAAAAGCACTGGAGCCTGAAGACTGACCATTTTATTTTGTTTTCAAACTTTAGTCCAGTCTATCCACTGTTGGTCCAGCCTTCAAGAGAAGTTGCAGTCTGATGGGAGTCACTCAGAAATCTTGTACTGTCTCCAGCACTCTGTTCTCCCTGGAAGAGTCTGGAAGGGAAGGCTATTTGAACACAGAGTCCAAGATAATTCCAGAGTCTGCATGTTTCTGAGCAGAGCAATTCTGTCAACCACTTTGCCTGAATGTATGTGTGCTGCCTTCTCTTACTGCTGCGAGTGATCTCATTTGCTGTGGTTTAACTTGCCAACCAAACTGGAAAAAACGGTTTTATGGCAACATAATAGGGTTGCCTGAACTTTTTAATCCATGGCAAGTGAGATCAAGGAGGATGGTCTATACAGCTTCCTGAGACTGTTCAAGTCAGTGTCTGGGGAAGGGACCAAATCCCTATCTGGAAGGCATCTGCTGGAGCATACAGACAGGTAATTTCAAGCCCTTTGAGTATCCCAATGTACTGCAGAGCCTCCTGGCTTCTCAGGATGCAGCTGTGTTTGCAGAGTACGTGTTTATTGCCAACAAGGAGTAGGTGAGCGTGTCCAGGGAGGACCAACACATGATAATCTGGATAGGCAAGCCATGGATTGGAATCCATTGTACTTTAAATAATAGCTTAAAATCTTTACCTGTCTGAATTTCCAAATACTGAATTTAATACTGATTTGTTTGAAAACTCATGTGGTTTACTTTCTCAATTTTTGTGGACTTTTTAAATTTGGTTCTTTTTTAGAATTATCGAATTACATTTTTGTTTATGTGGAAGGACTGTTCAGAATAAGTCTGAGCTGATGTTTTACATATTTTTCTCAGATATGTAACTAATTTGATAAAGCATGGAGATGATGTCTGGAAGGCAAATATTCATTACTCTGGCTCTAATCTTAACAAAGGACTATTATAATATGATAAAAAAAGAAAAAAAACCCTTTAAAAATGCATTCCAAAACAATATAAACTTTATTTGAACATTAGTAGTATAATTTATGGTATGGCTTGTTCTGTGTATTTTAGTTTAATGTAATTAAAGGACCTTGGTATGGTTTTGTTTCAAGATGCTTCTTTTCTAATAGTGGGGACTGTAACTGGAGAGCTTTCTGCCTGCAGCAGTGAGTGGGCTCCAGACGTCAGGCTTTTTGTGCCTGTGTCTGGAGGATATTTCAGACCTCCTGAGGGAACGTTCTCTTTTTGGTGTTGTTAGATTTGTGCTAGGGTTTTTTTTCTCTGTTCCTTTTTGAGACCATAATCTTTTCTATCCATCACTTAAATAATGTTTCTCACCAGATCATTCTTTACCATAGCAGATGCTTGTCCTTTTCTTTGTTCCTTTTGTTTGCCACCTCCCTTTCTCTTCTTCATTGCTGATCTATACTCATTTTTTTTCTAGATAGAGCTACTTTTTTTACTCTTCTCCACCTTGCTTCTTGTTTTGACCTGCAAAATTCCTGCTTCACATTTGAAAACTTCTTTTGCTTCTGTTGACATTAGTCTCAGCCCAGGATGGCACCTGCCAGGGCTATTTCTGTGACTCCCTAATATTCCTGTGCCATCAGCTCTAGTCTTGCATCTACCCCTCTTTTCTTCATTGCTGCTTTTGTCAGTTTTAGTGGAAGTTTGAGCTGTTCACAAGAATGAGTTTCAGGCTAAGGCAGCTGTGGATGAACTGTTATTGTCAGAATTTACATCCATGATTCTCTTCTTTGCATGATGTATTTGCTTTCAGGGTATTTCAATACTCAGGTATGATATGGCTACTCTGTCTCACAGAAAACCACATGCTGAGGAGAAGGAAAGAAAGTATAAAAATGTTGTGGTTTACTGATAAAGACATGTAAAGAAATTCTGTTAGCATAAACAGGTTATATTTATAGCTTAAGGGAACTGGCTAGAAAAAAGTATTTTAACTTGCTTAAGTAACTGCACTGCCCTCAGTACTGGTAGGAAGGAGCTCATAATCTGTGGATTTGGGGGGATATTTTCTATATTTAAGTTATCTCTAGGAAGTCCTTTTTGCATTTTTTCTATACCTTAATTTTCTAATTTTTTGTTTTCGTAGTATGGGGAAAAGACAGTCAGTGAATAAAGTGGAATAAACCAATGTGTCAATATTTAAAAGGAAAGTGATTTGAACCAAGACTCTCTTAGTCATTGTATACCAGCCAAACCAGGACTGCCAAACTTTGTGCTGCCAAAATTAAAAGTAGTAAATTCTCTTTATCTGCCTTTACTCTGCTACATCTGTCTAATAACCTGTATTCATTATGCTGGGGAGTAGTATTAATGCTAAACTCTTGATTGCAGCCCCAGTCCTTTCAAGTGAAACCCCACATATTTGTTCCAATTGTTTTTCCTTTAACATCATTAAGTGGCCATAATTTTTTTGAACTCCATGGCTCCATTTAAAAGATTTTGTAGCATAGATTTTGGACTACAAAGACTCTGTTTTCTTGTCTCCCTTATTTAAATTCTTTCTTCTTGTTGCATTTCCTAGGTGCAGCCTTAGAATTTAATTAACTAGCGAAAGGGGCTTCTTTTGAAAAATAATTTTATATTTAGGAGAATTAAATGGAACATTTGCAGCTCATTGTGCATTCTGAAGTAAAATTATATAACAATATGGCTGATGGATAAAATAGTGACAATATCTGCACTAAGGGCCCCCTATCATTCCTTTTTCATTCTGTGTATAATGTAACTGCTTGAGTAATAGATTTAAAATATGTAACATTTCAAGGCAGCAGGAGTATCAAAATTTTAATTTTATATTGAGGTAAAGAATTAGACAACCCCATTTTAATTATTTTTCACTAGCCTCATCTCTTAAGGCTGAGTTCATATTTCCTTTGTTAATTCTGCCACTATTTCACTGTTGCTTGAATGGAGCATAATTTCATTACTCCCTTCTAATTTGGGTATATGAAAGTAGTGACATTATTTGCATAGTTTCTGGCAAGAAAAGCTCAGATGTGTGAAACCAACTGGCTTCCCTTGTAAACTCCTCTTCCTCCATCAATACCACCCTTGACTTGAATGTTATGTGTATTTGAATGTAAGAGTTTTCTGAAACTCTGTTTAGATAAGGTGTTCTTAAAAAGGCTTTGTGTTTTCTGAAACCTGGGATAGGATTATATCTGGATGGTCCATGATTAGTCTATTGGAGTTCCTAAGTGGGAACTGGGATTTGTAACCTCTGTCTCCAAACCCACCAGTGATTCATCCTGTGGCTGTGAACAAATCATATGGAAAGAGACATGAGGCACTTCCTTGCCGTAAAGCTTGAGGAGAATCCTGCTGCACAAGTATGTGTGCAGAAGTCTAATGTTTTACAAAACCCTAAAGAAAGAGTATTTGTTAAAAAGAAACACTTAAAAGTAGCTTAAGAGATTGTTACAAGTAAAATGTAACCCATTTTCACACTTCATTTCTTTTCATCTTTTTCTCCTTTGCCTTTCCTTCCACTTCATACACAGTGAACATTTCCATCCTCACTTGGTAAAATGTTTTTCTCCTTTGTTTGTAGTGTTTTATTGGTTTGGTTCTTTTGTTCTTTCCTGAATATATATATTTTCCTTTCAGAAGTTACTTATTCTTTCTGCTCTTCTTGGGTACAATGTCTTTGAGTACAGTACTTACTTACTTCAGGGGTGGAGGAAAAATTCAAGTATTCTTGGCAAATTTAATGCATTTTCTGATGAGCTGGCATTCCATAACAATTTTATGAGACTGTGAAGTCATGATAAATTAATTGGCTGTCCTACAATACTAATTGAGTCCCCTGAATTCTCCGTGGAAGAATGCCATGCTTAATGTCTTTCCTGCTATCTTTATACTAAACCTAAGTGACAAAATTAGTAACTTAGTAATAGGGAAATGAGAAGAAAATAAAAGAACACTTTTAGGTTTGAATGGAAAAGATAGATTCATGAAGTGCCGAACATAGCAAGAGTGCTTCACTGAGCAGAAACACTTCTGGAAAAAGTCTTGTAATTGTTCTGTTGTGCTAAAACATCCTCTGTGATTAAACATCAGGAATGTTGAAGGAATACAGAAAAATTTTCTGAAAAAAGCTCTGATAGAAATTAAATCAGCTCAAAGATGTCAACGGCAACAGTAAAAACTTCTATGGGTGTATTGGTCATAAAAGAAAAACAAGGGAAAATGTGGGACCTCTCCAGACAGAAACAGGAGACCTGGGTGCTTGGGACATGAAGGCTGTGGTACTTGATGGCTTTTTTGCCTCAGTCTTCAGTGAAAAAAGCTCCAGCCACACCAGCTAAGCCACAGAAGGCAAAGGCAGAGACTGGGAAAATGTAGAGCTGCCTGCTGTAGCAGATTAGGTTTGAGACCATCTAAGGAACCTGAAGGTGCACAAGTCCCTGGGACCTGAGGAAATGCATCTGTGGATCCTGAGGGAACTTCCAGGTGAAGTGGCCAAACCATTATCAATCATATGTGAGAAGTCATGGCAGTCCAGTGAAGTTCCCACAGACTGGAAAAGCGGAAACATAATTGTATATGTTATGGAAGAAGGAAAATAAAGATATGATTGGTGACAGCTAACATGGCTTTGCTAAGGACAAATGATGCCTGACAGATTTGGTGTATTTCTACGACTTGATTACAGCATTGGTGGATGAGGCAGGTTGGTCAGAGCATGGTGCTAATAACAGCAGTAACACCAAGGTTGTGGGTTCAGTGCCTGTACAGCCATTTACTCAGAGCTGGACTCCATATCCTTGTGGCTCCCTTCCAACGCAGAATATTCTGTGAATCTACCTGGACTTGTGCAAAGCATTTGACACTGTCTGGCACAGCATCTTGGCCTCTAAACTGGGAAGACATGGATCTGACACGTGGATAACTCAGCACATAAGAAATAGGCTGGATGGTTGCACTCAAATAATTGTGGCCAATGGGTCGATGTCCAAGTGGAGACCAATGACGAGTGAAATTCCCAAGGGGCTGGTTTGAGGACTGGTGCTGTTGAACATCTTTGTCAGCAATATGGACAGTGGGATGAAGATGTCCCTCAGCAAGCTGGCTGACATCAGCAAGCTGGGTGGTGCATTCCACACGCTGGAGGAAAGGGATGAGTCCGTAGGCATCTTGTTCCACCTGAGAAGTGGGCCTGTGCCAACATCATGAATTTTAATAACACCAAGTACAAGGTCCTGCACCTGGATCAGGGCAATCCCAACAACAAGTAAAGGCTGGACAGAGAGTATTCTGAGTAGAATGAGAGCAGCCCTGAGGAGAAGGACTTGGTGTTCTTGGACCGGCGGAGAAGGTGCCAGATGAGAAGCTCCACATGACCCAGCAATGTGCACTCACACACCAGAAATCCTGAGCTCATCAGCAATAGAAACAGATTGTCCTGGCTGTAGATGTTAATAATTCTGATGCTTATAACACTATCAGTTCTGTCCAGTTAACCAAGCATGCAGTACACACTTGTGTAAGAAACAGAGTATTCCTGGAGGTATGGTAGCAGGGCCTTTATACTGAGTGTGCTGTAGTAATGGTTTATGCTTACTCTTTATTTTAAAATAGCTAGTCATCAGGGATGAGCAGTCTTTACACACTCTTCCTCTAGATGGAACCACTCTGCTGCTTCACTTGAATGAAATACTATTTGTTTAACAGCTGAAGAATCTATGGCACTGTGTATTTGCAGTCCTGCATCCATGTTCACATGTGCACGTGTGGTTCGGAGCAATCTGTGTGGCATTAGAGTCTGATGCAGGAGAAGGAATACTCCTGGGGTTTGTGCTGCTTCTGCAAATAAATAATTTGAACGTAATGTTTGCAAGCTTTGTTCTGTTACAGAGTAATGAAAATTAATATCTTTATGGGAATAGTGACCTATTTATTCCACAGCTGGTGAAGTGCTTCATCTTGTTCATCATCTCTATAAAGTATTTCGGAGATTATAACGAGACTGCTAGCAATAACACCCTCCATCTTCACATTTTATAATCTTTTCTGCTTATGGGTTTGTGCACAGAACTCGGTTGACTATAGCAAACATTGATACCTCTATTTTCAGTAGAAACATCTTGCTTAATTTATTGCTTCTCTATGTGCATTTGTTACTTCCAGAAACCATCCCAGTCAAAATATATTTTTTATTCTTTACTAACACTTTCCCCATATTTTCTGATAATGAGTTTTTCTAGTAAGCTGTGAATACAACTTTTCTAAGGTTCTTCTGCTTTTACCTGACTTAAAAATATTCTGTTTACCTCGTGTTTTCCCAGTTGTTAAAGTGAGCTACATGTATTACTTAATATACTCTTCATATTGTTTTCATTGAATTGTGAGCCACAGATTTTACTTACACTGGATAGTTTACTATTTCTAAGAGCAGCACTCTTTCTAAAGCCTGTGTCACTGCAGGCCACACAAAAGATTCAGAAGATAGACTAGTTGGATTAATTATATGCCTAATCAGAATCAAACACAACAAAAGGTTGTCCAAAGAAGAAGGAAAATATTGTAATACAGTTAATTTAACGGTTTTAAGTCTTCATTTTCTCCTGGAATACTCAAAGTGTGATGACAAACCATGATCCTACACAAAAGCAGCATCAGTAAATAAATATAAGGTGCTGGTTTTCTTCCCAGCAGCTAAAGAAAGAAAGACTTAGTCATGCAAGTCTTTAAGAACTTATCAGCAAAAATCTAATTGAGAGATTAGAAATCAGACTAATTTAGATCATGTTCATATGGAATAATAATAAGCTACTTGAACTGAAGGAATTAGAGACATGATAAAGAGAAATTTAGAGAGGATGTCAGAGAAGTCAGCAGTCCTGGAAGAGGTTTGCCATGTGTATAGAAAAAGTAGGAGGAGAGAAGTGACACTTGTGGTACTTTCTTCTGTGGAGGAAATGGTTAATATTGTTATGAACTACTGCACATATTTCATTAAAGATGTATGTTTAATTTCACTGAAGATATGTTTGCATGTGTCTGCAACCACTGTACTGAAATTCAAGTAAAATGGACAGCAGATTTTTTGCAAATTTTAATTAAATTATATTGTCTAATGATTTCTGATAATCATTAAAGTATTGTCATGTTTCTATTTTGAATTGCCACTGTGCCATTAGTTATTAATCTATTTGCATTTTAGTAATAGTCTTTCTCTACAAGGACTAACATACTTGTGTAGTTTGCATATGAATTATAACACATACCTTTGGAGAGGAAAACAGGTACACAAAGTCACCGAGGAGCAGAAGAGATGAAAGAAATGTTATCCTGACTGAGGCAAAGAAGTTTGCATTAAACCAGGCAAGCCCAAGAAATGATCTCTTGTCTAAAAAGGAAATATTTGCATCTCTGAGGAAAAAAAGCAGAGTTTGCTTTGAGAGGAAGACTAACCACAGAGTTCTGTACATTGGGAGGAAACAAATTAAGTCTCAGTGACAAATGTTGAGGGAGAATTCAATGATTAGGTTAATTATAAAATGCTGAGTGCTTCACCAAAAAGAGGTACTCACTGGGGGTTAGACCCTGAGGGTTAAGATAGGCAGAAAGATGGAGAATGAAATAGAAACACAAGAAAGTCTGTGGAAAGGAAAGATTCAGCTTCCTTACCTTTGTTCTTTTAAAAAAGAATTTAACTGTCGACTGCTTTTGAAGTTTTAAGGAAATTTTTTTTTTTTTGTTTTAATCTTAAATAGTTTTGTGTCAAGGGTTGGAAAGCTTCTGGGTAATAACATACCTCATCCAAACCTATTGTGAGTCAAGCAATTCATTCACTGTATGTTTTAAGAAATGTACTGTTTGTCCAATGTGTGTCCAGGGTGACCAGTAGTAACAAGGTTTGCCCTGGAAAAGGGTGTCCTAGGGTCACATGAGTCTGTGTGTCCCAATCACTAGTGGGGGAACCCAGAGACCAGCTTTTAAATGGGTCTCCAGTGAGCTTGCCAAAAAACCATTTAAAAACTGTTTCCCTTGTTGTGATCTATGATGATACATCTTCCCATCCATATGGAGTAGGATTTCTGAAAAATTAAAAAGATCTAACAAACAAACAACAACCAAAAAAACCCAGCAAATTTCCCCCCATCACACACACACACACACACACAAAACCCCAAACCCAAAATTAATTAAAAAGGCTTCTTAGGAAAGCTGGAGAATTGCACAGCAAATCTCTCCTGGTCTGAAATGCAGTGCCTGGCTCAGCCTTGCCATTGCCAAGCTCCTGCCAGCTGCAGATGCAAGACTTCCTGCAGGGGACCCTTCCTCCAGGTGTGCACTGGAAAATGTGGTGTTTATGTAGGCATAAACAACGTATTTTCCTTTTATTGTATGATTATTTTTGAAATTGCTTTGGATTCAAAGAGATAAGACATTGTGTCACCATGTTTTCATGCTAGTACTGTTACTTACAGTTAAGGAGTTCACCCCAGCCTTAGTTATGTTTCTAAGCTGGATAAAGTAATTCTTGTAAATTTTGAAGAAAAATGCCAAAGCACTGTAGACTGAAATAAACCTCGGACGTGAATTGAAACAACTTCTTCTTCAAAGAGAGAAATAAAAAGGAGACAGAGCAGAGCAGATAAAAACTCTTTCCAGAAATAGAGATATTTACCTGTGATGGAGACAGAGATCAGAGAGATGTTTTTTTTCAGTGAACTCTCTGCAGTCACTCATGGCAGAGCCCTGGCTGGATTCAAAGGAAGTATCTCTGCCTTCTTGTGCAAAGCTTGCTCACAGTACCAGTTGTTATTGTGAGGCTGTGTCTCAGGAACACTGAAGATAAAGACTTTCTGTACTCTTAGAGAAATGGCATGATTATAGGCAGAAAAAAATCTTTTTTTTTTTTTCTTAGATACTGTAAAAATACAAAAGGAGTAGTGTGGCTTTTTGGCATTAGGGAAGTCATATATATTCTAGAAAAAAAATGTATTCAGAGTACATGGATGGTAGATGAGACAGAAAAAGGGTTTATGACTACTGCAGTAAAATAAAAAAGTTGTTCAAGAACAGTTCAACCAGCTGGAAATCAAAAATTTGTAAAACTGCCAAAGTCAGTGAGACCCAAAGCAATTTGCTGATTGAATGATGATCACATGTGCATGTGCCTGTGGGTTCTGTTTAGTTTCTGTACTTTCATGCTGTAAATTTAAAGCATGCTAAAAAGGCACAAATTAGACCACAAAATAAAACTTGTGTCAATAATTTCTTTAGAGCTTGTATTCTTTTTTCTTTTTTGTGTGTGTGACAAGTCTCTGGGTTGCTCTCCAAATACAAAGGTATATGAATCACAAATTGAGAGTAACTTCTCTGTCACTTTACTGTCACATAACATGTGGATTTCTGCCCTAGAAGGTGGAAAATGATTTTTTAATTTTATTTTTCAATGAATGATTGCAATCTCATTCCTTGATTTAATATAGCAAATTACATTAGCAGTTCTTAATATAAGAATTTATTTTGCCTAGAGAATTTGTGGATGCCCCATCCCTGGAAGTGTTCAAGGCCAGGCTGGATGGAGCTCTGAGCAACCTGATCTAGGGAATGGCATACTGCCCGTGGCAGGAGGCTTGGAATTGGAAAATCTTTGAAGTCCTTTCCAAACAAAAAAATTTCTCTGATTCTATGAATGTAAGTGACTAAATTATTGATGAAAATGCAACACTCTCACTGTGATTTCAATAGGTTAACTTTTTCAGTTTGAAATTCAGAACTCAGTGTACTTCCCAAACTGAGTGGTGCAGTGTGGTGTCTTTATCATAACACTGCAGACCAGTTTGTCCAAGCTGGAGGGCTGGCCAGTGACAGCAATCATTAGGGCCAAGGAAAAATTTATTATAAGAAATTCCTTCTTTCTGGACTGGGGATTTGTTTAGATTTCCCAATAAGAATTGGATGAGAAAATAAAATGTGCCAGTTACTCACAACTCATTAGGGTAAAGTCTGTTGGCCAAGGCAAGTAAATTGGGTGAATTTAAGGCCTATTTGATGGAATTGTAATGGAGTCTCGTCAATACTAGATGCAAACTCCAGGAAGCTGGAGAAGGTGTGATCAAGACTATTTTCAGCCACCAAGGCTGGTTGTCCTGTTTTGGTTTCAGCTTGTTGAGGCAGGATGTCTGTGACAGCCAGCACCAAGAAGAATATATGGGAACATGTGGGCTGCTGCTGTGCTAGGTAAACCTGTTCTCCAAATGCTCTAAAGTCTCAAAGATCAGGGGGAATATCTGGCTTCACACATTTTGTGGAAATGGAGTTTCAAGACTTTGCCAGTGGCTGCAGTTCGCTGTGAAGGAGGACAAAGTAGAGACCCCAGGAGAAGCCATTGCTGCTGTGGCTACTGCCTCTGTCCTCCTGCATCTTCCTGCCTCCTCCTACCTCCTCCTGAGGAGGAGAAAGAGGAGTCTGCAGTGATGTTGCCTGTTCACCAGCTTAAATTGAAGATAGATTGCAGCCTCAGCATTACATACTGTGAATCATGTTGAGTTAAAGATGTTTCTGGCAGGTATTGAGCTTTATAAGAATCTCTCCCATTTTTTCTTCACATGAAGGTCTGTCCCACTGGCTCTTCTGAGCTCAGGAGGCCACTCTCTGGCACAACTGACAGCAGGACACTCCTGTTATCCATAATTTGCTGCCCATCCTTGTGTTGTGTGCTGATCTCTTCCATCCCTCAATGCCTGAGATGTGCTCCTGAGCTTGCTCTGTTGCTGGAACGTTTAATTTGGTGCATGAAAGATGATGTAGTTTGTGGCCTTTTTCCAGTACACTACTCTTGATTATATTGGATTGTGTTGGTCAGCCCAGAAGGATAATCTGTATATATAATACATAAATATTACCTGGCCAAGCTGGATTTTATTTAATTACCCTTTCTTTGTCCCCTCTTCTGCCTTTTCTCCCCAGAATGTCTCTTTAACTTTAACTGCAAAGGTACTCTAAGCCAGAGCCAAGTGTTTTCCCTTGATCTGTCCTGCACTGGCTGCTCTCGCCACTCTTGCTGTCTTCCCTGCATGTAGGTGCTGTAACATCAGAAGCAGAGATACAGATCTATCATGCCATTTTGTCTACAGCAAATACAAATAGGCATGAGGAAAGAGAGATTAGAAAAAGCCTGTATAAGCCAGAATATTTCTTGATGCATGGTCTTCAAGTCAAACACTGCAATCTTTTCTTTTAATAGCATTTTTGAGAGCATTTTTGTTTTGAAATCTGTGCTTTGCAGTATGTTGCTTGTCCATGAGGAATGATGTGACATGGTAGGACAGACTCTGATTTGAACTGGCTTTTCACTAATGATTTCATTGATTAAAAGACAACATTGTGTGAGCTTAAAATGAAACTGTCTGAAAGGCTTTCACAGTTCTAGTAGTGATTTTGAATATCACTCTTCTAACTTCCACAGTTTTTAGCAATTTGGGCTTGAAATGCTTGATGATGTCTAACAGCAAGATCTAATAAACTCTGTTATTGCTATAGTCTAGGGTATTTGGCTTTTCAGTCTATGTCATTTTTCAATTGATAGCCACAGGAAAACAGCATAATCTGATGGTGTATTTAATTAGGGTTAGAAGTAAAGAAAAAGTTAAAATAAATTTTTGTTTCCTGAAGCACTGCTATACTTTTCCTGGCTTTGATTGTGTGTGTACAATGTTTTCGTTGTTTTGTTGTATAAAATATTGCAAATGAGTCAGCTCCTTTCTTTTTTTTTTTACTTTTTTTGTCTCTGTGCGTATTCTGAAGGAAATGTTTGAGTGGTCATAAGACAAAGAACAGAAAAATAAAAAAGAAAATATTCAATTCATGTCAGTAACTTGTAGTAAAGTATATTACACAGCTTATTCAAATAATTGCATTAAAAGCATTTATTTAACATCTATATGTTTGGATGAGAGATGCACATGACTGGGTTGGAGTAGTAGGTTCCATAGTGTACTTGCTGTACTTTTGATTTTCTTACATAAGAATTGTACAAAAATTTTCAGGTATAGAAATAATTACTATATTTTAAAAAGAGAGATACGAGATATGAGAATTCCTTTTGCTCACCAAGGCTTGAGGAATTTTGTGTCATAGAAGCATTCTTAGAATTAATATACTACTTGAGGACTTGGTACTTTTCTTAACATGTAGTACATGTTCTTTTACAAAAAGGTTTTGATTTGCCTTGCCATTGATTACTGATAGGGTCTTTTGATTATTTTTCTTAATGATTTTGAATAAAATTTAGTATGTGACACTCACCAACTCCTAAATTTCAGTTCTTTGAGTATTTTTAGTACTTCCATTATTATTTATATACAATCAACTGAAATACCACTGAAATACTACATTTACATACTCTTTAAGCTTCCCATTGCTGTGAGCATGTAATTAATTTTCTACTTATAAATATCTAATGTGAATTTTTCATTTACCTCTAAAGCATGATGCAGAAGCCATTAAAAACCATAAGTTTTTTGGTTTCCCTTTCTTGTGGTGAACCACTTTTTTTACACTTTCCTGCATTATTATGAAACTTTTTTTTTTTTTTTTTTTGTACTGTGGAATAGGACAGATTTGGAAAGAAGTTTTTATTCTACCAACCTTAGAAACTAACTACAGAACAGATACTGTAGATTATTAATATCCATAGAATTTCTTCCTGTTCTGAGAAACATCATCTCTGAGTCAGCTGCAGTATCTCAGATAATATACTTTGAAAATCTGAATGGTAATTATAAACTATGACAAATGCTGAAGAATTATTTTTGAGTCAAACTTTGAGTTGTCTGAATTTTGGTTGTTTTTACAGCTTTGCAGTTTGGGGCTCACTGCACATCCATCCTGTTTTCTTCCCTCTCTGCTGAGCTGTTGGGCAGCAGCCTCCTTGCCTTGCTGCCTGACTCCTCCATTCATCCTAGGCACTGACTGACTCTGAATTGTGCAGCTTGGAGGTTTTCTATAACCATGGCCTGTATTCCAGAACATCTTCATTTTGAATGAGATTAGAGGAAATAAGCTGATCCTTTGAGAAACACCAGAATTGGTTTGGAAAAGGCTGTGTCAAGGGGATGTGCCCTGAGCAAGGCGTTGGCCTGCTGCTGTCCTTTGTTTGGCTGGCCAGGCACGGTGATAGCAGTGCTGGCTGGGACTCAGGGGAGGGACAGGAGGCCGGGAGTCAGGACTTGGAGGGAACATCGGCAACTGGGCTGGGCAGTCAGGAGTCACTTGGTGGCAGGGAGGAGGTGACCACTGAGATGCAGAGCTGTCGGGGACAGCAGCAGAGGGCCCGGTGTCAAAGCTGCAGTACCTTTGCACTGTCAGTAGGCAGAGAACTGACCATGTGTCTCTTCCTTTCCGGGGCCTGGCCATTTCTTTCTCTCTGTAAAGAACAGCAGTTATGGTTTGGCAGCCCATGTCGAGGTGTGTTATGTATGCAAAGGCTTTTCTTTAATGACCTTCATAAAGCAGCACAGTCCTATAATGTTTAAGTTGCTTCACAAACATTAATGAGCAAATTTGCAGCATTTTTTTTGCAAGGTCACAGTCTTATTTCTGTGTTATATCTGTAGAGAAGACACAATAATTCCGGCGTCTGCTTATTCTGAAGAGCCAAAATGAGTGGTTTGGGTAACGTGCATGTGTTTCAGCCACAGCTCTGAACTGAGGACAGTGGCTGTGAAGCTTGTTGCAATCAAAATCAATGCACACTTTCATATGTTTTCTATTCTGGTGGTGGTGGTGCTGAAACTTTTATTAAAACCTATAAAAAGAAGAAAACCTGGCATAAGAAAGCATTGAGATTAGAAGTCAGTTATTTGAAAGCTAAAACACCCTAGAATTCTGTGTATATGCTGCAATGTGGTATTTAAAGACCAAGAACCAAATTCTCTTTTTCCTAAGATCACGGCTTATATTCATCACTGGATGGCTGATACTCAGGGAGAAAAAAACAAAATCAATTTTCTTGATGTGAGACATCACTTCGATTTTGAAGGCAGAGCTAACAAACATAGGTCAGGAAGAGAGAGGATAGTTTTATGAGTAAAATGGGAACACATTTGGTGCTTACTTGGCTTTTGAACATTTTGCTTAAATCGGAAATTCTGTTCATAGTCTAAGTGTCTTGTGTACCGCCCTTTGGGAATAACCAGTTTAAGAAAGGTCTATGATCTCAAAATTGAAGTGATGAAGATTTGTTTGCAGAACTGCTGAGTATGCAATTCAGAGAAAGTCCACACGTGTGCTCTAAATACAGAAAGCATTACAGAATGTTAAATTCTTGAAAGGATCAGACCAGAATCCTCTCAGACTAGATTCCTCATTAACTAATGGACTCATCTGGAATATATATTCCAGCTACCAAATGAGAATAACAGCAGCAGCTTCCCTTGCAAGCATCTTCTGAAAACATGCTCATTAAAGACAGAAAAACTATCAATGTTGCAGTGACTGTACAAAAAGTGCTACATCAGAACAGAGAGGATATATGGTGCAGAATATTTCTGTCATTTTAGGTTTATTGTTCAGCATTGTTCCTTCTATAAGGACTTTCTTTTTTCTACAATGAGATCTGTGTCCTCTGAAATTAAAGATTGTGCCATAGGTCCTACTTATAACAGGGTTAATTTCTGGACTTTCTAGCCTTGTCAGCATCTAAATTTTCAACCTTCATTGTCTTTTATTTCATTATATCTTAGCAGTAGGATTTTTTTTTTTATGTATGCCATTGGCACTAACTTAGCTGCTTAAAGTAAAATTCAGTATTTCAAAATCCTTCCATGTGAGGGGATAAATTTTGTTCATTTTATTTGAGCATGTCTGGCAAGCCATTAGCAGCTGCTGCTCTGAAATCTGTGAACTGAGTTAATATTAAGAAGGAGAAAGCTCAAATGCCAGCTGTTTTTCAGCTCGTATGTGTAGGAGCAAGTGTATATTTATTGTCACAGCATATAGGGGCAGATCTGATCTAATCCATTCTACACCAGGGACAGTTTTGTAGGATCCCTTTGTGTTAGATGATTAAGGTAACAGACTCTAGACTTATATTCTTTATCTTTCAGAATGAAATAAAGTAATTTCTTTGTGAAATATTTTCTTTAATATGTCTAGACATGGTATATTTGAAACAGAACTGTTTCTAATAACTGCTTAACATCTCATTGAAAATGTTTCACTGCATAAAATTTCCACACTGCTAGATTTATATCCAGTCATAAACCTTTGTATTCCACCTGTCCAACTACTAGAGTTTGAATCTCAGTGCACTTATTGAAGGCAATCATCCACTCTTTTATTTGAGTCCCAATCACTTAAAACTACATATAGTGCTTCAGCTCCACGAGACTGAGTAGACTTAGGAAAGAAAGGGGGATCTAATTAAAAACTGTGTGCATAAAAACTTCTTTCTAGTATATGCAATGCAGGGTGTTCCAGACTTCGCTTCTGATTACCTACAATGTGGACTACAAATAAGCAGAAGACTGTAATTATTTAAAAATCAGATAGTTATTTCCAGTGGGAAATACACACATTTATCTCTGTCCTAGTCACATAAGCAGTTTCTAGAGTTTCTTTTAACAAAATAAGCTTATGTTGCTACCTTGGAAAAGACCTTAATATTATTTTAATACCCACAAACAAATTATGGACCATCCACCAATTGAATTCTTGGAATCATAAACCCATTGCATTTATGCAAATACATTAAATAATCAGTGTAAAGTGACAGATGATGCTTGAAGCATAATCTAGGTCTGTATCACGAGTAGATAATAATATTAAGTTATTATTTAGGAAGTCCTAGAAAAATGGTATCTTGTCATGCAGACTGCATCTGTCTGTCCCATTCACAGTATCTGTCAGCTGGACTTAATTTTGTACATTTTTAAAAATTACTTTTTGTCAGATTGCTCCCTTGTTCTGTGTCACCATCTTCTTTTCTATTTTGTGTTTTCTTTTCTTCTTTTCAAGATAAAATATCACCATTTTAGTATGGTACTGTACCTTTTTACCTCATAGCTCATATTAGTATTTAAATTAATATATGTATATATTTGAATATGGTTCAGGCAGGTCACCTTCCTTGTACATTTAATGATACACTTTGGAAAAAGCACATTTGAATTAAATGCTCTTGGTGAGTTGTGTAGATACTGTCAGCAGGATTTGCAGATGTTATCCCAGGGAAGGATGGTGCTTCTCACAAGTTCAGTGCTCAGATGCCACGTAAGTACACTTGGACTGGATCCATATCTGAGCAGTAGCAAGCAGGTACACAGAGCACTTTAGGTACACAGTGCCACTCTTTGATGCTTTGTGGTGAATCTGTGACACTCCAACTGACTCTTCCATCTGGAAATGGTCTGAAACACTCCTCTGTAAATTCATGAGGCTACTGAAAACAGGATCCCTTCTCTCTCATTATAAAGACAGTGCAGTCTGGCTTGTTTCCACTACACTGTTTCTCTTTTAATGGACTGCTCCAAATACTCTCATACTGTGCAGTGAAGCATAAGTATTTTGCAAATGGTACTGGCCCGTGTGCTGAGTGAGGGAGCAGAGGTCTTCCTGTATAATCCGATTTCAATCAACTCACTCTAATCACTACTGATAGTTGCAAAATTTAGCCTGGATCTGCTCTGGTAATCTAGATTGACAGGAGGTAAAAGTAAAAGGACAGAAGGGCAGAGGAACAAAGAGAAACGAGCAGAAACAGTGATTTTCAGCCTTTGGTTGCCGTTCTGAGCCGCGTGTCCGTGCCGGCGGTGAGCCCAGCGCTGCGGGCGGGCGCTGCCAGAGCAGGTGCCCTCTGCGGGGCTGGAGTGGCAGCCACCACGCCAGGGGCACAGAGAGTGCAACAGGCACCTGCCCGAGCTGCTGGCATGCATTATTTATTGACATCGAGATCCTAATTCTCTTTATTACTCCAAAGATCCTGGGGTCGTGAAATATTCAGGCATAGCAGCAGTTAAAGAGTGCAGCCAGCAACTGTGTGTGTCTTTGACATCCTCTGAAGGCGAGTGGCTCCCAGTGCTGGGCTTCATTCTCCTGCGAGCTCAATGCTTGGCTGGAAGCTTGGAGGATAACTGGACTCTGCATCTTCTCACTGGGCGGGCAGAGAGTCTGTGAGAGAAAGTCCCTTTGACTTCTGATTTTAACTTTTCAAAGAGAAGAGCCAACTTTGGATTTCATGGATATACAGAAATACAGCCAGCTGCTGCTGAAGACAGATATGTCTCAGTTTGATTGGATTGTACATCAGGAAGAAAAATGACTTTTTTTATTGTTACTTGACCACATGCTCAGTGTGCCTGTGTCACCAGGCTAAGGAACTCTACACGCTGGGGTAACCAAGGCACCTGGACTACCCCTCCATCTGACTTTCCATGCTGGTGGGGCTGTTGTTGGTCGTTTCAGCCTTGCATGTTGCCATGCTAAAAACACCCAAGGCTAAAAATGTGTCCTGGGTAAGTACAAAAGCATGAACAAAGTTTCTATGAGTGTGGATTTTTCACATATATACAAATATGCTTTTCTCTATGTATGTGGAAGTATAAACTTAGACTGAGGTGCAAGGGAGATGAAAAGATGATAAGTCATTAAAGATCATAATTATTTAAAATATGTCTAAGAATTGAGAAAAAACCACATTATTTGGAACACTGGTATTTTGAAGGAACTGTACTAGGAAATATTACAATGACAGACTTTCAACTTACTTGTTTGTTATGTATATTTTCCATCTATGCTAGCAAAGGGTTTTTGTGCTACATACTTTTAAATCAATTGAAAAATGTTTGTGGTTTTCAGGATGCAGATTTAAGACTTAAAGCGTAAGGTTCAAAGATTTTGAGGGGATTAACAAATAACTGTAGTTTAATTTCTATTTTTTTATATTTCAGTGGTTTGATACTATAGGTGTTCTTCTATGTAGTATGATACACATCTTTAAACACTATTTCAAAAGCCCCAGGAGTTGTTTTGGTACATTGTAAGAAGTTGTAATACACAGTGGGATGAGGGAGCCCATGTTCAGTGTCTTTTCTGTTGACTTTCTTCTTTTTTACTAAGAAAATACATGGTTATTTTGTCTTTAGCCATTATTTCTGTATCAGAAACTAGGATTCCTGTTGGGGAATAAAGTAAGCCATGAAATATAATTCCTGAGTAAGTAACAGTGCCCTTTGCTAACCCGCATCATGTATGATTATACAACACTACCAGTCCACCTCCTGTTCTACCAAATAAGCACAATATCATCAAATCCCAGTTCCACACAGAGCCCTGGAAAAGCTGGCAACTGCTCAGTAGCTTTAGGGCTTCTTCAGTGACCTCACAGAGTCCCAAATATTGCCCCAAGTGTTCCCCATAACTGCATTACCTTGTCTACAGTGCTGGGATTGTTCAGGAGTAAAGGATGTCACTGCCTGCTCTGAGGTTCAGATACCTTCCCTTCCCTGCTGTGAAAATGCATTAAGTTTCAGATTACTTAGAAATTTAAGAGTGTCCATGAAGCAGGCTGTGGTTGCATATGAACCTGGTTGAGAGATGTTTGTATCCCCCAATTTATGTACTGAGGGATAAACTACTCACATACAGAGTATCTCTCCTTGGAAGTAGAAATCTCTTATGTGCCATGATGGCCTCCAGATTTGGCTCTTTATATATAAGGTATATTTAGGTATTCAAATACTTGTGTCTGGTGATTATGTTGGAGAATGCTGAAATACTTACTCTTACCCATAATTTTGCACTGTGCAATAGTCACAAAGGATAAAATAAATAAGTCTTTTCTTGCTCTCCATCCTTTCATTACCAATTTGCATAAAAAAAGGAAATAGATCTATGTTGTCATGAAAATGGTAAATTTTGGTAATCATTTCAACTGGGTGATTGATACAGAGTTTATCTATCATAGCATAGCCCTGCATTGCAGACATTAATGACCTTTAATTGATTCACAAAACCCATAGTTGCACATGTGAAATGTATAAACTATAAACTGATTTGAAAATTCCAGTGCAAAAATGACAGCTTACATGATTGCAACACTGCGTGTTATATAAAGAAATAGATGCAGTGTCCAAATGACTGTAGCATCTGGGATTACTTCTACTTCATGCACCATTTTTTCCTTTAAATAAAAACCACAAATAAACCTGCAAAAATTATCTGTAAGGATTTCTGACTTAATTTTTAACTAAGTGTATTCTATTAGTAATTTATGATTGTAACTGGATAGCTGTTTGAGCAAAATGAAGAAATTAATAGTTATAAAAGAATGGAGGTAGTTTTATCTATGTCTTGTATTCATCTTTTTCTCTTTGGTTTTCTTGGGGGGCTTGTGTTTAATCACTTCATCTGCCTTTGGCAATATAACATAAGTCATTCACTGCTAAGTGATGGAAGGTATCACTTCCTTAGTAAGTCTAATTTGTGACCAGTACTGTAATTGAGAAAAAGAATACCTATTGCTCTGAGGATGCTTAAAACAACTAATAAGAATAGTATTTTTTTTTAATGCTTAAATGTTTTGAAAATCTGACATACCCTACAGTGAAGTACAAGGGCACCTTAGAGAATCAGATACTGCTCAAAGTATCACTTGGTTTAAATCCCAACAAGTGGAGATTAACTTCAACTCCTTGAAAATCTGGATTTTGACTTTGCAAGTTTTGCCTGTCTGGGGATTTGATCTTGACCTCTGTGTATATGCAATGTAAATACAAGGGTCTCAGGCTATACCACAAAGATAAAAGTACATGATAAATATTTTGGCTGTAATCTAGCAAAATGCTTTGACATCTGCTGAAATTTCAGTTTAATTTTCACCTGCTTAAAACTTAAGATTGTGGCCACTTTTTGGCAACTACTTCGCTGAATCAGACTGTTTGCTTAATCTTTCCTATTCTGTAATTGAAGTTGGCATTTGATCCTTGTATCTTTAGCATATAATGTTCTTAAGGGCAGAAACCACGCTATGCTGGTGTATCTTTTACAAAAACCTGCTGCCTGCATAATTCATAGTTGCTCCTCAAGGTGCCTACCTGTCTTCCTCTATGAAAGAGAAAACCCAAACCTTCTACAACCTTTAAAACCTAAGCAGCTTCTGTGACCTTTGTTCAAATTTTGCACCAGTGTGTCTGACAGTCCCTGACTGTTGCAAGCACCTTCATCAGAAATTGCAAGGCTTAGAAGTTAGTACTTCATGTCTTTCAAGAGCTGAGGAGTCAACTTTTTAGTGGGTTATTTCTTTCTTGGAAGTGCTTCAGATACCATTTGATAGATCTCCATGTCTTTGATACAGGTTCTGTGAATGTCATCCTTGGTGTTGTGCTTTGGTCACTGCTACTTGTGGTGTCTGGCTTTTTAAAGGCACTAAATGGTCTTCTAGGAGCTGTGGGGGCTTTATTTTTAGCTTATGTAGTGAATGTTTTCACTTCTCTCTCTCTAAAGGCTGTTGGTGCTGCCACGTGTGAATATTTTTGAATATCACTGGGAAGAACTGAGGCTGACCTAGAGAAAATGACTGTAAAATCTGTTTGTCATCTAGTGCCTTGGGGTTTTTAATATTTGATTTGCAAAATGAACTCATTTAATTATCCCTAATTGAATAATTTTGGTAAATTGATTCCTATTGACACAAATTTAATTTCCATTGTCTAATATAAGCAATTTGATTGTTACTTTATGTAACAAAGCTACTTTTGAGCTCTGTGACAACTGTAGGTAGGACCTATACCTGTGGAAAAGGCAGTAGGTTACAGTAAATGCAGCTGTGGTGCACAGTGTATTTCTTTAAAGTATGTTTTTGGCCTAAGCAGTAGATGGTTGTAAGAATAGAAAATAAAGGAACTTTGAAATTTGAAATACCTTAGCATCTTCAAAATATGGTTCTATGGATGTTAATGAAAGATGTCTCCTCTATAGCTTCTGTAAACTATTTGGCTAGTCTGTTATACCAGCAGAAGAGTAAGCACCTTCCAGTGTCCTGAAAAAGACATTTAATTGTGACCTGATGTATTTTTCAAGGGTAGCACCATTTTAGTGTTCTTACTACAGCCATTTTTACCTATCCAAGTGTCCTCTGGCCTTTGGAACCATACGAGCCCTGCTGGAGGGCTGCAAGCCTTGACTCTGTGCCAAGACAACCTACTGAGCAGAAAGGTCATTGAGCCACAAATACCCAAAATAAATTCTAGCTCTTTAGCTGAAAGCTGTAGAGCTGGCTGCCATGCTCTGCTGTCAGTAGTTATAGATTGTGGTACCCACTGCAAAAAAAGAGCAAAGTCTGTGTGGCTCTTTGGCAGAGTAGCTCTCTGAAACACAGGCTGGGGTGGGTAAGAAATTTGCTGCATTGTTGTTACTGTAAGGAGGATGCTTGTGAGTGCACACATAGTATGTTTCTGCTTTTATTAGTATTTAAATTGAGTTGTCAGTGCTGGTGTTAAAGAGATAAATCTTCTTGATTGCACAGTATCTTTTATCTCTTACTTAATAATGCTCTGTTGCACACCTTGTATCACTCAAGTTCAAAGGAATGGTGTTTATGGAGGAGGAAGACTGACTTGTGTAATTAATTAAATTATAATTCCTAGTAAATTCCCTCAGCTAATAAGAGGGATTGATATTTCTATTTCACATTATTACTTAAAAAGTAAATGGTGATACATGAAGTGTTACAAAGGTACAGAAAGTGAATGAGAAAAGAAAATGAAATATGCTTGAAATATTGCATAATGTGTAATTGGAGTGTTATGTAGTCAAATAAAAAGGGAGAACAGGGCAGAAAATCCTGGGGGAGAAAAGACAGAAAAAGATAAGGACAAAATAGAGCTTTGAATCTTAAGATATTATTAGAAAGGAAGGATTAAACAAATACAGAAACACAAAGAGGAGGATATGGCTACATTAAGAGCTCTATTTTTGTACTCTTGGGGTCAGCTTGAAAATAGGAAATGAAACAAGTAGTTGGAAGGACAAGACAGTGGAAAAAGCTTGGAAATAATAGCAAAGTCATCTGAGGATGATTTCATGTTTGTCCTGAAACATGAAAGATAATGGTAATACAAATGAAATTTGATGTGCTTCCCACGGAGGACAAAAGGTTCCCTTGGATGAGTTCTCTTCACTTGAGGTTCTTGAGGCACATGGATGAGAGGAAAACTTGGATGGAAGTACCTGCTGTTCACAGGCATGCTATTGCTAGTGCTATTGCTCTGATGTGGGTTTGTATCTATCTTGTGAAGAGTGCATTATGTCAAAATGCAAAAGTGCATTATGTCAGGAAATATTGAAGGTGCACATGTCACCTGTCTGTGAAACAATAATAAAACAATTGCTCATTTCACAGCACTGTTTTAAAATGTGCCTGAAGGAGAGTTTGATGGAAGGTCCATGGAGAGCGCTCGACTGCAACAGTATCTCCTTGGGCTTAAATGTGTATCCATGCAATAATTGCAGAAGTATGTGGCATAAAAGACAATTGCTCACTCAACTCTGGCTTGCATGGAGGATTTTCATCCTTTGATAAATCATGGCTTTTGTCATTTAAAGATTGACACAGCTAAAACAGCTGTAGATATTTTTTGTCTGAAATACACCATTATAGGTGAAAAACAGAAAAAAAATCTTGTGTATTACATTGCTTATGAAGTTGTGTTTCTTTTCAGTAAATTGGTGGGTTGCTGTTTTGGTTCTGTCTTGCCCTGGTCTTGTGTGTGCTAATGTGATACAATACTCACTCTGTCAAATAATCATTGACTGAAGTGACATTGTAATTTGCTTTCTTTCTGGTTGTTTTCAAGTCCTTAGTTTCTAGTGGAGACAGCTCTTAGCATTCCTGAGTACTAGAGCAAGCTTCCTCAGCAAACTTCTGATGACATGTTTGGCTCTCTCTGCTGGCAGCACAGGTGGTTTTTTCTATTAATAGCAGTAGGTCTGGGTTGTCTCCATCCTTCAGAGGCAGACCTTTTGTGAAAGCTCCTGTGACTGCTGGATTGTCTTGCTTTGGTTGCACGGGGCTCTAGTGATGTCCTGCAGAAAGTTCAGGGGACTCAAAGCACTAGGAAAGAAAAGGCAAAAAGCTGAGCTACATATTATCCCCTTCTCTGTTTTTTCTTGTGCTTATTTATCAGTGTCATTCCCACTGATTTTGGAATGGAACTACATTCATAATCTGATTAGCAGAAAGTTCATCAGGTCATGCAGAATTTAAAGCAGTCTGCTGTAAGCTAGATGTGGCAGAGCCCTGGTTCCCCTGACTCACGGGAAAGCTTTCAGAACTGTCCAGGGAAGCAAGTCCTCTGCCACAGCCCAGAGCAGCGGGCTGTGCCAGCGAGCAGAGCTGCACGGGTGGCAGTTTCTGCAGGAAATCACAGCCCGTGGGTGCTAGGCTGGGATTGCACTGGGATTGCACTCAGGCTGCTGGCACTGCCAGTCTGGGCTGGATGGGGGTGATACATCCTGTCGGTAACCCTGCTTGACTCAGCCTGCCTGATCTCTGACATCAAGCAGTCAGGTCTGAAAAATCAACTAGTGGTGCATTCTGAATTGGAATCTATCATTAATTTTAGCAGTTCGATACAGTGTGCTGAGGTCGTGACTACCAGGCAGCAATTTTAGTCTTGAGGCTGATTTGTATTAAAGGTAGAAAGTTGTTGTTGACTGACTTCATACAGTAAGGAGAAGTTAACTTTCCCAGAGTACTTTTTTGTTAATACTGTGTAACAGCATGCACAAACATTTACCACAGATTTCTAATTGCTGCTTCTGCTTTCTGTGGACTTTTGTAACCTCACAGATATAATGGGGAGTGCAAAAGGAGTATGTTTTCCACTCTTTAAGATGTAAAAGTTAGGGTGGGAGGTTTTCTCACTATCAAGAGTTAATAAAAAAGCAGAAGTTAACAGTTGACCCAGTCACAACTAATTTGAGCTGCCTTGAGGTGTCTTGAAATTTTTAGAAACTTTCAGTTTTTCTGGGGAAGAGGAGAGTCTTGGAAAAAATACAAACCCTTGTTAGAAAGTAATGTTGTCTGAGATGAAATAGAAAGTGAAATTACCGATACATCTGTGCAAAAGGAATTTGTGCCTGTTTCTCTCAGCAGTATTTGTACTGGCCTTGGATTAAAATCTGGATACAGGAATGCCAGCTGTATACTCCAGTGGTTTAGCTATTTCTATTGTCATTTCAGTCTTAGTTTCCTAAGCTTTTTGCCCCTACTAAAATTGGAGGTGCTTGCAATATAAATTTATATGGTAATTTTCCTATATTTGAATTGCAAAGATTAAAACTGACTGGGGTTGCAATTTCCACCAAATTCTCAGATATATCTCACATTTCTAGAGGCATAAATGGGCCCAGAGTGAATAAAGTATAAATGGTTGATTTTACCAGCAATGCGTGACAAATTTAAACATGTAACTGCATAAGCACTTCTGAATTCTTCACTCAAAACATTAATGCATTAATAAGAAAATTATTCTTAAAATTATGGTAGCCAAGGGAAACAGAAAGGTAATCAGAAGAATGGATAGTAGACATTTAGGACTAAGAACACACTGCAACTTAGGAATACTCTGTAAAAAACTGAGGAAGATTGAGAAGTTCTAATCTTTTTGTACTTGCTCACTCCTACAGCTGATAGGGATTTTTTTCTTTGTTTGTTTTTAGTGCTCTATGTTAAGGCTGTATGATTTTCTGTTTGAATTCATCCTGCTCCCTTTCAAAAATACTTGTCCTCAGCACAGTTGCTACATCTCAGCTGGGATTCTGCTTGTGCATAGGTCTTGTAATGTCCTGTGGTTATTTTATCCCATGGAGTTATACTGTTCTTCAAGTAATATGTGATGCTGAATGAAAATTATGCATACAATGAAAAAGGCTCATGAGAAATGTTTGAGAAATATGTCCATATTTTAGTAATAAAGTTATGGATAAAATTGATCAGAATTTCATGGAAATTTAGTCATTATATGCTCAAAGTATTCTGTATCTGTTTATTTCTCACTATGTATACTCATTCATAGAAGAATATTTTTTATCTAATCATTAGTTATTTTACATTGAATTCATAGAGGATACTGATTACACTGAAAGTCTTCTTAAGTTCAGTTTTTACAAGGCACCTGTTCTTGAAGGAAATTTTAACCAGGATTTCCTATATGGAAATAGTTTTTGAGTATTTAGAAGCAATTTGAATGTAACACTGTGCAGAAAATGAAACCAAATAAACCATGCATTTTTATTATTTATTATGGTAGAAAAAGCTGTGGGAAAAATCACGACCAAAAAAACCCCCAAAAACAGCAGCACAGGTAACACAGTTTTTCTGGATAATCATCAGCTGTCAGTAAGCTGTGTCACTAGAATGCCTTCTTTAGAATAAAAATAGCATCAACACTTGTTAACACAGAACATAACAGTTGATTACTAGACTAGATAAATCTGGACAAAGATATGCAAAGATCATACATGAGGAAAAAAAAAAAGTACAAAGAAAGTTACTAATGTGGAAGTGTATGCTACAGTCCCAAGATACATATTGGCAGTGAACCTCTCTTTTCTATTATACATGATTTATAAATGCTTTCTGTCACAAGCGAAAACATCATGGAAATGAGAGAAGAGATTCAAAGGACATTAGGGAGTGAAAATAATTCAGCCTGAAAACCAGGAAAGAAGTAAATAGGCTGTAAAAGCTCTAGAATTCAAGAATTCAAAAGCCCAGACCTGTACCTAGAGCCTTTCAGTGAGGCCTGCTCTGCAGAGGCTTAAGGGATGACCTTTATATGTGACTTCCCACTCTTCTTCCTAATTTCTTTCAATTCATGTTGGCTTTGGTAAATAACTATCTGGGTACTATAATAGATGCAGCATATTGAATTCTTACCCTATTTCCATGCTGAATGCTGTTTCCTCATTTCAACATGTCTTTGGCTTTTCTTCTAGGAAAATCCCACCCATGATATTTCTCCCATGTTATGGAAGCTGGTTCTTGAATGCTCAGTATTTATAGTCAATTTATTAAGTAAATTAAATTCTATAAACTTCAACAGACACTTTGATGTTTTCTGTAATAGACTCCATTGAGTCTTCCAGTAATTTTGAGTTTCTATTGTCTGATTTCCCTCTATATCTACCCCATGTTGAATAAAAAAGGGAAGCTGGCCCTGTTCAGCCTCGAGAAGAGATGACTGAGGAGACCTTATCTCCCTCAGTATCTGAAGAGGAGTAGTCAAGAGGATGGACCAGGCTCTTCTTGGGGGTGCCATGCAATAGGACAAGAGGCAATGGGGAGAAACTGATGCACAGGAAGTTCCACCTGAATATGAGGAAGAACTTCTTTACCATGAGGGTGACTGAGCATTGGAATGGATTGCTCAGAGACAGAGTGGAGCCTCCCTCACTTGACATATTCAAGGACCATCTGGACACAGTCCTGTGCCTTGTGCTCTGGGATGGCCCTTCTTGAGCAGGGAGGTTGGACCAGATGACCCCCAGTGATCCCTTCCAACCTGACCCTGTGCTTCTGTGGAAGACATAAAGCACTGCCTAGTGTACAAAGTACTCCTGTTGTGAATAAGAATAATATTTTTGTTAAGTAACAGTAAATGCCATTTCTTAAAATAAGGCCAGTAAACAATTTGAGAAAGATGCATTCAAAGGACATAACCTCCTTAAGACTGAGAGGCAGCTCTCAAAAAAGACCCCAAAACCAGCATATAACTGTGTTGGGTCGTTCGAGTGCACAAATATGCAAGATACTACTTTACAGATTTGTTCAAAGCTTCATAGCTGCACTTCTGAATGCGATTTCATGCTGTTAAACTCCAAATACCAACCGTTCTTACTCTTTCTTTGTCTGAAAAGGCCCTTTCACATGTCCTTGAAGTTAAAAGTTCCTCCCTAAAGATACAAGAATGTCTAAAAACATCAGAAAAAACAGAATGAAATCCCAAAAGCACAAAGGGAACAAGGAAAACAAAATACTGCTGTCCCAGCTGCTGATAACTACTTCTTTATTTATTTCATATTGGAAGGCATGAATCAGATATGACATTTTATGAGAAACTGTTTACTCTTTATAAACCATAATCTCAATCTAGTCCTAGAGCTGTTCTTGTCTGTTAGTGAAATGGGATGTTGCTGGAATGCCTCAGCGTAATTATTGACTTTATTAGTTGTCAGAAATTAGAACAAGAGTTAATATGGTTTGCTTTAATTCAGACAGATGAATATGAAGCAGAAGCATCATTGTACAGCAGTCAAATTCAAAAACCACTTTTTTCTTCTCCTCACAAAAACCTTGATTTGCAGACTTTGACGTTGCTCATACACAATTAAATTTTGGTTCTGTTTCATTTATAACTTAGAAAAAAGTGCAGAACTTCCTTGTAACTTTTATCATGCTTTCTATTGTACAGAAATTGAGATTGTATCTAATGTCTTGATCTCTTTCTAAACACTGACAAATCAGGAATTTGTAAGTACTTGGTGTGTATATGTGCATGGAATACTGTGCTTGGAAGACATTAATATGTTGTGATTTTTTTTGAGTCATCAACAATTGATAGAAAATAGAGCTATTGAGGCAAAATGTAACTGTAGAATAGATATTAATTTCCTTTTAAAATAACATATTTTTAGGAGAAGATTTTTTGTAGGAAGAAGAAACGTTTTCACTCATTGCCAGCTATAGCAGATTTTTTAATTCAGCAACTGATAAATTCCCTCTTTCATGGAAAACAATAAAAATATCTCTTTTGAACTGTTGAAAAATTTTAGTTCAGTATTAATATAGTATTAATATAGTACTAGGGTCTATAATACTTTCACTTAGGTAGCTTTAATTTTAAGAGTTTTGACAAATTTTTGTTGGTTTATTATAATTGTAAAATGCTTCTCAATATCACAGAAACTTGTCTTAGGAAATTTTTCCCATTGTAAACAGAAATTAAACAAGCTGTGTGCCAGCTATTTCAGCTCTGACAATTGGGCCCTTGCAAGGTCACTTACAAAAGCTCATAAACTTAATTGAGTTCTCCTACAAGCTTCAATATGAAGAGTAAGTAGAAAAGTTTTGGATTGCCAGATATTTTGAAGTGTTCCCAGTGCTTTGGCCAACAAAGCAGCAGGAGAGAGGACAGGGCAGAACGAGGATGTGCTCTTCAGTTCCTGGCAAAATGACACAGCAGTAGAGCAAAATCTATTAAATGACTTTCCAACTTTGTTCTGAACAAACCGTACTCTCAAGTATCATTTCAAATGTTGTCAGCTCTGTCAAATGCTTAATATTGTCCTGTAAGGTTAAGTAATTATCTCTGAATGCTTGTTTGAATTCAGTAAATCTGTTCTGATGTAACCTCTGTGTGCTGTGTAAGTGCAAGACAATGCTAGGTATGGTTATACTATATTTGTGATGAGTAAAATAGCATCAGTCACACATCTTTCTCCACTGTCACCAGATCAGACATTTCAGTCTTTTCACCTGCATTAGGGGTGACAGGGAATGTGGGCTGCACGACAGGGAATGTGGGCAGCACTGTAGTGCATATGTTATTGGCCTGTTCTCCTCTATCAGAAAATCTCAAGTTATCAGTCAATCACCTCCGTACACTGTTGGACTGGAGGTAAATAAAATTAATAAAACTGATGTCTCACCTTTCCAAAACAAGTGGGAAGTTTATTTTATATTGGCAAATCCAGGGACCAGCAGCAGCCCCTTAAGACTGCAGTCCCCAGGCCTGCAAATGGAGTGGTGTGGCCAGGCACTGCTGCTCTGCAGGGTTTTGAAGGGATCTGTGTGGAGTGGTGTGGCCAGGCACTGCTGCTCTGCAGGGTTTTGAAGGGATCTGTGTGTTCAGCTGCTCTGTATTACTGGTGCCTGTGAGGAGGGAAATACTTTTCTGTCAGAAGCAAAGCCAGTCCCTGTTAATAGCCTGGCACTGTTGAATCCAGCACCCTGATTTCTAAGCTGTTAGTGGGAGGATTGCTTCATGAGCACCCCCAAACACCATCAGTCACTGCATCAATCTGCCATTTCTTATTATCCCTTCTTTCCCCCTAACTTCCCTTTTCCCACCCTGATTCTCATCCAAAAAAACAGCTGTCCCCTAATCACTTCTTTTTCCCAGTTTGTCCTGATTTTGGTATGTCCGTCAGTGTTGCCCAGGTAATGTGGCCTTAGACCACCTTACTGATGGGGTTACCTGCACACGGTGTGCACACATGTGCAGGTTTGCTGGGAGAGGGAGGGAGAGGGTTCATGTGCTGATGGGTGAATGAGACACTGGCACCTCTCTAAATCTGAACTGCTGCTGGGACGACAATGTGCTAAGGGTTCAGATCCTAGTAAGAATGCAGGTTTTAATTCAAACTATTTTTGTTGGTGATTTAAGCACTCATGAAGAAATGGCTTCTGAATTTCAGCCTTTCCTGTAAATTTCTCTTACCGTCTTTGTAAATTGAAAAGATATTATTTTAAGAGATGTTTTCCAAGTGACCTCTTCCAAGGGAAGAAGTTTCTGGTTTATTTTTCAAAGTACCTCCTTTGAAATGTGTTTATAACTAAAATCTTAAAAAAATGCACGTTGCCTTTTTTAGGAAAAAAAAAAAAAAGAAAAATCACTTAAGTGGAAACCTAAACCCCAGTTGGTCTTAATCACTGGAGTAATTTCTGCTGGAATTATATGACTGGAATGTCACCAGACTAGCTCATGATTGTAAATTAAAGACCTATTTTCACTTATAGCCAATGCTTTTAACTACAACCTTGTATCTTTTCTGTAAGTTTATTGTTGCTAGGGGAAATACTTTGAATCCTGTGAGAAATGTGGTATGTTCCCACACTAATGGAAAATACTGTATTTTTGTACTATACAGTTTTCAAGAAAAAGGAACTCCTGCTGCAAGTTACATCACAAGTAATGAACATATTGGATCTGAGAAATTATATCCTCCTTGTGATGATGTGAATTTTCTGTTGTGAATACAGCACTTTAAAGGAAAAGGAATGAAAAAGCTCTTTAGCAGTAATTTCAGATTAGGCATTTCAGATTAGTTAATTATAATGTTGTGTGATAGGCTTTGAACTTAAGGTTGGGGCATTCACAACTTCTCTGGGAAACTTGTTCCAGTGCCTCATCAATCTCACAGTGAAGAATTTCTTCCCAATGTCTGATGTAAATCTCCTCTCCTTCAGTTTAAAACCATGCCTCATACCCTATCAGTGCATGTTCTTGTAAAAAAATTCCTCTCCAGCTGTCTTGTCAGCTCCCTTTAGATACTGGAAGGCCAACCTGAGGTCTCCTTGAAGCCTTCTCTTCTCCAGGCGGAACAGCCCCAACTCTCCCAGTTTGTCTTCATAGGGTTGGTGCTCCAGCCTTCTGATCATATTTGTGGCCTCCTCTCTACTCAGTCCCACAGGTTCTTGTCCTTATGCTGGGCACCCCAGAGCAGGATGCAGCATTCCAGGTGGGGTCTTACCACAGCAGAGCAGCAGAATCCCTCCCTCTCCCTGCTGGCCTCACTGCTTTTCAGGCAGCCCACAGCTGGCTCTCTGCTGCAAGTGCACTGTGTCAGCTCATCTCGAGCTTCTCATCCCCCAGCAACCCCAAGTCTTTCTCTTCAGGGCAGCTCTCAGCCCATTTTCTGCCCAGCCTGTACCTTTGCTTGCAATTGCCCTGGTGCATTTATCATTAACACAAGACGTAATGGAACTGTTAAAACTGTAGTTTAGGTTGAAATTTTCAAGACTTGCCAGACTGTAGTTTGTAAAAATATGCAGATAATTCCTCAAATCCATAATTAACTATTTAATGCATACATTCTGATAGGATTTTTCTTGTATGGATGTGCCTCACTAAAAAGGAGGAGGTTGAAGAAAGCTATTCAAAACCATTGTGCTTCTAAAGTGAATGTTACCTGTTACTTCTGATATCATGCAAGCCATGGCTTGCATCAAGCTACACAAGAAGTAGCTTAGTTAGATGTCCACTTCTTGTGTGGCTGTGATGTGCAAATTGACAGAGAATACAAAATCCAAAGAGAAAAACCTCCTCCCCAAAGATAGCAAGTAGTCAGTGTGTTAAAGAATAAGAGGCAGAGTTTTATACCTCACTGATGCAGAGGACTGTTTGCTGACTGGTAAGTGCAGGATTCCAAAAGTAATGTTTATGAACATAAGAGAGACAACTACCTGCCTGCTGGATGGGGACAAACTAGGTTCTCAATTAAAAGAGTGGCCAGGCTGTTCTCTACTTCAGACAGGAGAAAAGGATTTTAGCAAAAAAATAATAAACCTTTTGAAAATCTGAAGGCAGAACAAGCTGAAAAAACCTATCTTCCTTTCCATCAGAAAACCACCTAGAAAGGAGAAAGGATTGCAGGCTAAAAACATAAAAAATAAAGTTGAACTTCAAAATAATTCAGTGATAGCAGTAATTATTGACAGGAAATTTATCTAGTAATTAAAGAAATACATTTTTTATTATTTATTTTAAAGCCATCATTGATTTCTACTTGTACATTCATTTTCAGAGACACTGTGAAGTGTCTTACTGAGAAACACAGGTTTGTGTCACAATTTACTTAAAGGATGCATTCACTAAACGCTGTAGAATAGACAGACCAGTGTAATATTATGTGCTCAAAGCCTTCAAGTTGCTTACAGTAATTCATGATACCTTTGCAAGTCTGTGCTTCGGGTTATGTAACTGATTCTTTCATTAATATATTGTTTATCCTCTGAAGTGTGACTGTCTCTGTGGCACAAAATGTAACAACTGGCTTCATCCAGACCCTCCTGAAAGGTCTGGGGTCACATTTTTCAAGTTATTTGTGGGACTTCCATCCCTTGCAAGTCATGTTTTGGTGCACTGTGTTCCTTAACAGTGCTGAACTTACTGGTCCAGTATTACTGTAGGACTGGTCAGTTCTCTGAGAACTAAATGGGGGCAGTTCCTCAGCACTGTTACTGCCAAATCCTCCTTTCTGTTTCTGAGGTTTTTTATTCATGTCTAATAATTGCTTCACCTGTTTACAGCTGTAAATTAGGATAGTCAAATGCTTTTTTTTTCACAGAACAGGGAAAATGCTGCTTATTTATGGGAATTTATCATGGCATTACAAGGAGGGGTTTGGGACCATGTACTGCATCCCTCAGTTTCCTCCAGAGGATGTCCCCAAGCAGTCAGCCTCCTCCAGGATTCTCAGGTTCCTGGGAGAAAATTCTTCCTTCGTGGTGGCAAATCTGTGGTCACACTGGGGGATCATAACTTTAAGTCTTATAATTTTAAAGAGTTTTTACTTATTACCATGGGTCCCCTTATGTGGGCATCTTGAAAAGATGTTAGAAAAGATCATCCATCTGTTAAGCTTGTCTTTTCCTTGGTCAAACAGAACATCCAGGCTGAGGAGCACTTGAGGTTCAGGCATTTGTGAATGTGAACTGGGGACTCTGTGGAATGAGAGGAGGGGCGTGAGAAATACCTTCAGTGAGACCCTTTTCCGGCATTCTTCAGGCATAAAGTCAGCATATTAAAAAGAGCTGTATTTTTAGCCAGGATCGCTTCCTAGCAACAGACCATTTACTGTACTGTGGGCTTAAAAAGTATTAAATAATTTTAGCTTTCCTACTTTAACCTCGATGGATTACACTAATGCCTCTAGGCTCTTTTCCTGTGCTATGCTATCTGCCTTCCGGTACAGCAAACTACTGTCAAGGCCAGACTGCTCTTAACTCAAATGCTGTGAAACTTTTTTTAGCATAAGGATGGTAACAGAATTTCTGCTACCTTCCTACTAAGCAACTAAATAAGTAAATAATTAGCAGCTCAAGAGATTGCTATGCAAAAGCTGCCCTGACTTAATGCTTTCACAAGTTTATAAAAAAATTAATATATTTTACTGGTTTTATTTCTGCTAAGATTATTATTTGAATTTTTAAAAATTAATATTAATTAATTTCCTTCTAGTTCCAAATATTTAAGACTTATTACTCAGTGATTTTTACTGTATGGTTCAATTTTGACTTTTATATTCATATTACAGTATTATTTTGTAGAACTTACTGCGAAAGTAGTTTTGATTTCAGCAGTTACCAATCTGCATATCCTGCTGAAGGCAAATAATTAACCTGTCTGCTTGATCAGCTTATTGTCTATATAAAGCCTGTATTGTTTAAAGAGGATATTTTGACTGAAGTATTTAAATGGCCCAGACCTGAGAGTGCAAGAAGGCAAAGGTCATGCAAGTCATTTTCTTCCATACCCTCCCACCTTCTAAATGTTGGTTATAGAAAGAAGCAAATAATAAACATGCAGTAAATTCCAGCCAGTGATTACTTCATGTAAAGTTCAAAAATATCTTAAATTTAACCATAGAATAGATTAACCAAAGTATTTTAAGGTACTTTAAATTACTGTAAAGTCCTAAAAGTATTTTGAAAATATTTAAATTTTATTTTAAAAAATTGAAATATTTTCATCTTCTCCAAGTATAAAAATGGTGGATATTTGAAATACTGAAATATCTCAAAACACTTAAAGATATTCTTTACCATTTAAAAGAAACATCTAGGTCAATATATTGAGTACAAATCTCCTGTGATTTGGGTATTTTATATCCTTTTTTTATCATTTTTTTGGTCATGTTTTCTTTTCTAGTGTGTTCTTGCTAGGTCTAGGCTAAGTGGTTTTCCAGTGTTTCTGCAAGAGATAACCTTTCTCTTTACCCTGTTATGTTTCACATTTAAAATGTGAAGTAAAAGTCTTTGGGCCAATTTTGTTGTTATTTATGCATGGGTAAAGCAAATCACAGATGTCAAGTTTTGTGCACGCCATGGAAGATGTTTATGCAAATCACTGAATAAGTCATTTTACATGCCTAATGCAATTTTGCATATGATAAAAACCTTCCATTTGAAAAACAAAAATGCTGATGAAAAAAATTACTACTCACTCTGGTTGGACAAGTCTTTTATTATGTACAGGGTAAACATAAGTGGTAAACATACAGCCCTATTGCCATGCCTGAGTTCGTGCCTGGTGGGAATAAAAAGGTTATTTCTGTCCTGTTGCTTTTCTTCAGGTGCTTTTCTGTTTGATTACCAATTAATATTAACTGTGATGAGTATGTAGTATGGAAGCTGGAACTGAAAACTCAGGAATCTTTCAGATGTGAAATATGTTTAACTGGTACTGAGATGCAAAGGGAAATCATCAATGAATTAATGACACTGTTCATTACCCAGACCCAAATATCTGTAAGGTTCTGAACGGGAGGGTTGTACTTGTTCTACAAACATATACTCTGAATTAGGACATTTCTAAAAATCACATTCTGAATCAGACATCCATTCTTAAAATATTAATTTTTTAAATTCAAAATTATTCATTTTGTTATTTGTATTTCGGTAAAAGTAAATAGAAAAAAAAAAAGAAAAAGGTTTATTCCTAGTGTTTTAAAAGACATTATTATGTTCCAGGACACTGATTTGGCCCCTACTCCCAAAAAGGAATGATTCAAGGAGCTCTAACTAGAAGTGATAGAACATGAGCTTCAGCAATTCTTTCCTGCACCAGACAAGGTGCTTGAAATCAGCTGAATTTCCCTACTCTTCATATAGCTGCAATTTAATTATTTCTATGCTGTTAAATTTTTAATTTATTTGGGTCTCAGTATTTCCCATGTTTTGCTGCAGTAGGCTGCTCCTGTTTGTGCATTCTCTGAAGCTGCCAGGTGAAGTCTGGCAAAGGAACAGTGCAGAGATCTGAGATCTCAACAAGAGCTGAGCTCTTGTTTTCTCTGGACTAAACGCTTCTTTCCCATGAGAAATTTTGGAGTGCAGCAGGAAGGAGCTTCCAGGGTTGAAATGCTGTTTGGCCTCTACCTTTGCCAGATCCTTTCCCAAATCTGGTGCTTCCATCCTTCACAAGCACGTGGTATTTGGGCATGGGCCTGCCTTGTTTGTCAGGCTGGACGTGGATCTGGTCAGAAAGGCCTGAGGTGCCAGTGTAGTCAAGGGAGGGGCTGGAAGTGAGGCCAAGGGCAGAGCTGTGCTTCCCTTCCCATGCTCAGTGTTCATTACTCTGAGTGCCCAGCTCTGGGTAAGTGTGTCCAAACGCACTCAGCACTGCCTGTCTGAGTGGGAGATTGTGCAGGTCTGTACTCTGGCCTTGGACATGAATTATTCTTCCTTCAGGGTTGGGATCATTCAATCTAAAAATGCTCTATAGTATATATTAGGATTGTGTTAACCTTAAAGCATTCCACAGTGTCTTTCTGTATTGTGCCAGGAAGATTTCAGACCTTACAAAAACTATAGTTTGGGATGCCATTTAATGCCTATTTTGTATTGAGCATCCTATTTTCTCTTTCACATATAATTTGACATGAGAAAAGATGAAATCATTGAATATATTTCAGAGCAAAAAGGCATTCTGAAATTGAGTGTCCATGTTAATACAGCAGTGGGCTGCAGAGCACTGAGCTGAAAACTGTTTTGGAAAATCTAAAATTGTATTTTTCAGGCCCTGGATTTCCAGAGAGAAAGAGATGTTTCAATTGTATGTTTAGATATGCTTGAAAAACCTAAACAATGCTTCGTGCCTGGCATCGAGGCTGCCCAGGGGGGCCTCTCACTGGTCTGTGCTGGAAGGTGCAAAATCAGCTCCTTAAGCTGCTCTTCTCTTCTACCTTCTACAAAATCCTGCCATACAGTGAGTTTACGCTGCCATCAGCATATAATGTTTTTATCCTTCCAAGTTTTGTACTGTCCCAGTTTCAGGATGGATCTTGAGAGACTGTATTAGAGAATAAGTTAGAGAAAGTGGGAGAATAAGTCTTTTAAATTTTCCTTAGTAAATCTGAACAGATTAATCTGAATCGTACACATAAGAAAAATATATTAAAGTAGTAGTTTTAAAATTCAAGGATGAAACACCATCCTGAGTTCCTCTGAAAAGTAGCCTTGCCAGCAAAATCACCTTCTTGGATCCCATTTCCTTCTCTGCTCTGAAGAATTTTTGTACTCTTTTGCACACAACTTTTGCTTACTTGTCCCCTTTCTAAGGATTTTGGTGAGCTTTGTAAAGATTTATAGCTGGCTGCAGTGTTTTATGGTATAACACTATCAGTTTCCAGTTGATGGTACAGGAAAAACCCCAAGTCTTTTACAGACAGTTGGTCTGATATACGATGTGGTGAGGGGCACACCAAAAGTCTTTTAACGTTTCTATGTTAGGTTTGAGATTTAGTGTTCTTTTGTGGTTCATGGTTTATAAAATTTTATTCTAGCAGAACTTAGAAAATTCTTTTGCTGTTGAATGCCATTTGTTAACTCAGATAGCTTTAAAAATATGGTGTATGCTGAATATGTCATAATTAAATACCCATCAGAATCTTGAAATGCCCATCGTATTTTGTTGAATATATATGCCTGAGTATTTGTTCTAATATCTGTTAAGACAGGTGTCAGAATTGAAGAAAACTGCATATTTAAATATTTGGTTGACTTTATAGTTTCAGTTTTCTTACTAGAATTGTCTTTAAGGAAGTGTGGTGGAGTATAGAGTGCTAGGGAGCAGATACGAATTTCTTTATGCTGCTACACTGTGGGGTTTTTTTAAAGGTTTTTTTGTTTCTGCTTTGAAAAAAAAAAGAAAAAAAAAAAAGAGGAAGAGAAAAAAAAGAAAAAAAAAAAAGAGGAAGAGAAAAAAAAGAAAAAAAAAAAGAAAAATGAGGGGAAAAAAAGAAAAAGAAAGACCCAGCAGTCCCATGACTGGCAGAGTTAAGAGGTAGTTTTATCAGTGTCATGGTTTAACCTCAGCCA